>JAWWES010000038.1:7546962-7564184 GCA_035583135.1 Lophotriccus pileatus
CTGCAGCTGTAGATCCTGAAGCCTCAACACAAAAGGGCTGGAGCCCTGAAGGAGGGTGGACCTGTATGCCCAGTGCAGGCAGAAGACAGTGTGGAAATGCAGAGCATGTGCCTCTCTTCTTGGGAGGGAAGAGCTTTGAGCCAGCACCGTGGAGGGACAGGCTGTGGCTCCTGTGCTCACCATTCCGGGTGGCAGGAGTTAATTAACGAGGCTCTAACACAGTGGGGACATTTGCCACTGCTGCCTTTTCAAGCTAACATGGAGTTTTCATGTTTAAAGTCCTTTGATGCTTGTCTGAGAGCATCAGGGCCCTCTGCTTTCCAAAAGGAGCTCTCCGTGGAAGAGTGATAAATGTGCTTAATTTTTGCGGAGCTTGTAGCCTGGTTTTATCCCAGGATCCGTCTCTTGAGGTTTTATTAGCGGATGGTGTCTGTAGGAAAAAGTCAAAGCGACTAGACAGGAACAGCCATGGAATTGATGTAGGAAGCAAGAGCATGTTTTGGAGATAATGTTTCTCATTCTTGCCGTGTTATGTGCCGAGTTTAGGCAGTGCCTTTCCATTCCTGCTGTAGCTTTACAGCTGCTGCCTGCCAAAAAAACCCTGCTTGGCCTCCTGCTTGGGCAGGGTGTGATCTGACCATTCTGACCATGGTGGGTGCTGTGCTGTGGAGCAGTGGGTTGGAGCAGGGGACCACTGACAGGTGACAAATGCCCATCTCCCTGTGTGTGGCTCTGATAGATCTGGCGCAGAGGAGAGCTCGGCTTGGTGTGCTGAGGCTCCAGGTGGCAGGAGGGGCCCGTCTGCTCCAGGTGTGCTGGCCTGGGGAGATGATCACCCTTCCTTTGAATCTGCGAGGGAGACAATTTGCAAACATGTGTTGATGCGTTCCCGTTGGAAGCCAGGCACTAAATCATCACCTTGCAGCTTTGCATGCAGATTCGTCCAGGGAACCTATTTAATTAGGGGATAAATTTAGAAATCAATTATTTGAAGAAACAGTTTCTTTCTCTCTAATGAGGCTGCCTGGATTCATCCCCCTCTGCCACTTTCCCATGACCTTTGTGTATGCAGATCAAGGGTGGAACTGCTCTGTATCTCTTGTGTCTCAGCATAGATCTCCCTTTTTGGTACAATTTTCCAGAAGACTCTTGTTAGGACAGAAAATGGGGGTACAGCCATGAAACACACTGCTGTTGGATCTCATGGTGTGGTAATGGTGGCAATGTGGACATGGGTTATCCTTTCCTAATGGGGAAGGGAATGGGAAGCGATCAGAACTTGACAGGAAGAGGAAAATAAGGATGAAGGGCTGGAATTGGGTGGTGGCCCTGGTGTTAATGATGGGAATGAGGGATGTGGGATGGGAAGAATCGCATTTCCACTGATGGGGGATGCCAGGAACCTGGCTGGGGAAGGAGTGGAACCATATGGACTGCTGTGGGTTGATGGTGAGTTGGCAGAAGTTCTACAAAGCCAGGTTGGAGATGAAGTGACAGCAAAGCTGGCCTGTCTGGGAAGATGTGACTCTGGCGGGCTCAAGGTACCACCATCATTGGAGGGATGTCCAGGCAAGCACAGTGGCTGGAGACCTCCCTGTGCCTGGCTTGGCTGGGCATCCAAGCACCAGCATATCCCAGCACCATCACACCCTGGTGGCATCACAGGCATTGGTCTCCCTGACCCTTGCACGAGGGCTGGCACCCCTGCATGGTGACAGGGTTTGTAATGACCTGGCCACCCCTGGCAGCACCTCAGGGCTCTCCAGTGGCCCAGGCCCGCTCTGTGTTTCAGCAGGTGAAGCCCCTGTTGCACGACACGGCTGTCACGGCTGTGTCTCCCCGTGCGCTGCTGGAGGAAGGGACTCTGCTTGTGCCAGCCGGGGTGGTGACTGTGTGTGTGAGGTTGTGGCTGCTTCAGGCTTTGGTCTCTGCCACTTTGTCGCCTCTAATTTCTGACAAATTGCTCAGTTTCTCTTGTGCCTTACCCACTTTTAAAGGGGGAAAAATTATTTTGCCCCCAGGCTCCGAGAAGCCTTAATAAATTTGGTTGCTTTTATTATGTTGGATTTTAATGTCTCCTCATCTTACGATGCCACTTTCTGAGCCCTCCAGCGACTTGCTGTGCTCTTAGATCAGCTGCTTTGAGTCTGGTTCATTTCAGTGTGAGTCAGTCCAGGGAGAGGTGAGGATTTTCACAGCTAATCTCAGTGAACCCTTTTGCTTCTGGCAGCTGGATGGTTTTCAGCCTCCCACTGCAGCCCTTGGCTGCAGAGCTGAGCCTGCCCAGGTGGTCTGTCCTGCTCAGGAGGGTCTGTCACTCCAGGATGGCATTTTCAGGGAGCAGCAGTCTGCTCTCCCATAGCCCTTGTGGGGGTTTTCTCCTTTTCTGCAGAAATCCGGTGGTGCTTGGCCAACAGCAGGCTGTTGGTGTGTCTCAGGCTGATGGAATCTCTCTGGGTGATGGGTAGATAAATGTGCAAGGTCACTCCTGGTTGAGGTATTACAGTCTTAGAGAGAAATGACTTGATGTTGCAAGAACTTGATGAATTTGGGGTTTCTGAGTAGCCAAGACAGAACCTGGGTACTTGGGTGGTACCTGTGAGGCTCTGGGGACTTTTTCAGGGAGTGAGAACTCAGAAGTCTCTCCTGGAGAAGAGATAAGACCCTTAATCCTTTCTAACCACTGTGAATGTCTGCCTTGACAGCAGGGAAGGGACCCTCTTAGTATAAGGAGCCCCATCACAATCCCAGTGGAGGGGCTCCAGCAAATGGTCATTCCTGGTAACGGATATTTTTGCCTGTTTTGGCAACGAAGTGTATGTCCAGAATTTTCAGGCTACTTGGCTTTTGATATACCCACTTGGTGCTCCAGGTGACACACAGGCTGAAGATCCCAGGTAATCCACTTTCTGCTTTTTCCTGAAAATGTCCAGCCAGCTCCTTCTCCTTGGAAAAGGACATCCATGTCTCAGGAGGTGGAACTATCCTCGTGTTTGTCTCTGGAGAAGGAGACTAGACCTCCTCTCTCCTGCCCTGCTTTCTTCTCCTCCTCTGCCCACTTCACCTCCTTGCTGGATGGGGAGGCCCATGGAGGAGCCATTCTAGAAAAATTACTTCCCAGTCTGGCAGGGCCCTAAGCTATCAAACTACCTTATCATTTTAAGAGGTCTGTTTCCCAAAGAGAGACATTTAAAAATGCAGAGAGGTTATAAAGCACTGGGCTAGTTCTAATCAAGCCCAGAGTGACACTCACCCCTCAGGGCTGGTGTAGCTACACCCTGGTGTACCTGTGCAGAGAGGCAGATGCTGTGAAGTGAACACACCTCTCTGCCTTGCAGTGGAGCCTGCCTGGCTTTGCCACCTGAATAGGTCATGTTGCCCTTCTGCTCCTGTCACAGCTTACAGGGAAGACAAGATCATTCCCTCTGTGTCCCTTTGCCTGTGTGACTGTCCTGCTCTGTCCCAGTGCTCACCCCGCTGTGCTGAGCTGCCCCCTCTGCCCCCTCTGCCCTGCTCCCAGCCCTCAGCTCCTGCAAAAACTCACAGTCAAAGAACAAGTTGCAGTTGCCACCGTTACCTGTACAGGGAAGAGGCTGTAGGGCTGGTTTTCCAAAAATGAAATGTTTTCCCTGGGAAAAGGCATCCCCACCCCAGCCTCACCGGTGACAAGGAAAAGAAAGCAGGAGGGATGCAGG
Source organism: Lophotriccus pileatus (assembly GCA_035583135.1). Classification (NCBI taxonomy): domain Eukaryota; kingdom Metazoa; phylum Chordata; class Aves; order Passeriformes; family Tyrannidae; genus Lophotriccus; species Lophotriccus pileatus. The sequence goes on from JAWWES010000038.1 coordinate 7,550,658, forward strand.
CAGGGGGGCACTGGCTGGGCACCTGCTCCCTTCTGCTGTGGGATTTGGGTTAAAATATCAGCAGGACCCATCTGGCTGTGTTTCCACGTGCCAGCATTTCCTGCCCGCTCGGGGACTTGTGTCCTGCTGCTGCAGGTGATGGTGCCTCCCTCGTGCCTCCTCAGCTGCAGTGAAAAACCAAGAGCGTGGTTATCACACACAGCAGCTCCTCTCAGTAGCCTCTGGTTGTGTCATTAGACACCTCAGATCTGCTCAGGCTCCAGGTGTAGCCCCGGTGTCACCCTGCAGGCGCTGACCTGCAGCGGCGGGTGGGGGCACTCGGAGCGCCAGCACCTCTGCTCAGCTGAGCTCTGCCTGGCCTTGAGGATTAAACAGCGTTCAGGGCTGAGCAGCCTTGCCTGATGCCTGATGCAGATCTGCTCATCTCCTCCCCATTGCTGGGTTTTCTGAGGCAAGACATCCCTATGGTCTGCAGAAAAAACTGTCTCGCTTAATCCAAGCTTAACACGCCCCCAGCACTGGGCCAGTGCTGTGTGCCTGTTACCTGCAGAAAAGCTTCAAACTCAAAGGCACTGAAGATTAATAATTGGACCATGAAAAAATGATGCTTGTACCTTTCAGGTAGACTTTTTTCTCCTCATTTATCAGGTCTGTGTCATGTTGTTTTTGAGGATCTGGAGTAAGTGGGGAGCAGAAGACTTTCACAGCTTTCCTTATTCATCTCCACAGCAGCAGATTTCATGGACCAGCAGCTCTTTCTCCTCTGACACAGGGACCTTCTTCCTCACACCTTCTTGTGCTCCTTCAGCAGGGAGCCTTGTGCTTCTCTTGGGTGAGCAAGGAGGCTTCAGAGAAGTGGCAATGCATGAGCTTTTCACTAAAACCCTAAAGCAGCTCCAAAGCAAACTCCTGTTCCTTGACAGAGGGGTGTGGATTGGGGAAGAAGAGAGGGCTGGAGAGCAAAATCTGTGTGCATCAGGGCACCCTTATCGTATCCATCCAGGTGGATGGTACCATGGAGAGCCTGTGGCCGAGCACCCCCAGTGCTGCTCTGAGCCTGGGTGTCTGAGCTCTCTGGGGAAGCCTCACCCAGGAGCACTCTCCCACCTGCCCTGCCATCCCTTGTGTTTCTCATTCAAACAGAGATGACTCCTGTCCAGCTGTGTGCCAGCAGTTCCCATAGGACTGGCTGAAGGGGCAGTAGCCCCGTCTGCCTGTGCGCTGGTGGCTCCCACCGCCCTTCAGGGGGAGCCTCTGCTGACGGATAAAAGTGGAATTGAATGGAAGGGAATTGAAAGTCAAAGGGCCCTGTAATACTTTCAGAGTGCCTGAGGCGCCAGGCTGAAGCCCCAGCATCATAAATAAGGGTAGTGTACTAGAGCCTGAACTGCAGTGAAAGCAGCTTCAGGAGCGCGGAGCACTGAGCTTCTCTGAGGTGTGTGGAGTCAGACTGTGATCTGTAGGCAGCACAGGCAAATCAGTATCCACTCTGGGACGTGTACAGGGACGCTAAAGCCTGGGACTAGACAGGCTGAAGGGATGTGGGGATGGTGCAGAGGGCTCCGGAGCTGAGACCAAGAGAGCTGTGTTGAAACAGCTCAACCCTCTGGTTGTCTGGGAATGTTTCCAGGGAGGCCTGGAAGGGGCTAACTCTGTCCTCCCTGCGCACCCAGCTCATCTCCTGGACCATCTCTGGATGATGCAGTCTGCTGACCTCTTGCTGCATTTCACAATAATTACATCTACCTAAAGTATTTTCCTAAAAACCCAGCAGGGTCCCCCCATGGACCACTCCTAGACCAAAGCTGCCTGAAGCCCTCCTGCATCCAGCACCATCCCTGGACACACACCTTGTCTTGGATTTGGCAGTGCTGGGTTAATGATGGTTTTAGAGGGATTTTCTAACCCAAACAATTCCATGATTCCGTGTCCCTGCAGACACGCACAGCGCGAGAGCCACCCCTGAAATGCCCTGCGGGTGCAGCGCTGTGTTCTCACAGACAGGGGCTTTGAAAGGAGATGATCAGAGGGAGCTTGTCATCTTTTTTTTTTCCCCTTTCTTAAACTTCTGAGCTTCTCCATTACCTTTTACGATCTGCAGCTGCGTCTGTGTGCTGCCCCAGGGAGTGCTGCGAGGGGAGTAGGGGAGGAGGTGTGGAAGGGAAGAAACATGTTAAAAAACCAGCAGAGGTGAAGGAGAAGAAAAAAACCTGAGCTAATGATTGGGATAAAAAAAAAAGGCAAACCACCACGTTGCCACCGAAAGACCCAAACCCTTAGAACTCTTTGGGCCTGTTTGACTGCAGAATAGCCCCCTGGGGAGCTGGGGGGAAGCCCCATTACTAGAGTCGTTTCAGAACGAGTCTGCACGGAGTGTGATAATCTATTCCACAGGGAGCAATCCTGCGCTGGCAAGGGCACTGGGGAGAGCTCTCTGTTTATGACTTTCTGCATAAATTTGGTTTATTAGCATAAGTGGTAGCTAGCACCGAAGAATCTCTAAACCAACACTTTGCTGGAGGTTGGAGCCTCTGGAGAACATTAACTCAGAAGAGCCCCTGGAATAACAGCTGAAGGAACGGGGTTACGGGGTGAGGGGTGATGAATGGGCAAGAAGAGGATGCCAAGGTTGTGAAAGGAAACACAATCCCTAAACAGATCTCCAGCTTTCCCTCTGCCAACAGATTAAGACGCTGCGCTGTGCAGGTGAGCTGATGAAGCCTGGCTGCAGGGTGCAGGTCCTGCTGGGATGAAGCAGGTGGGGAGGAAAAAAGGCAGGAGGAGCCTGGATCCGTGCACTGGAAATTACTCACTGGCTTCTCACCCGTCACACCAAGGACTTGGTACTTATAGGAAGGGAGCCCAGCAGGTCCCAGGGTCTGAGCAGCACTGGAGAGGAAGCACAAGGAAGTGTTTGGTTATCCAGGGGCGGGGAAGCGTGCGGGGATGAGCAGCCGTGAGCAAAACGGCTTATTTTAATAATGACCTTCAAGAATGAAATAAAAATACGATAATCATGGTAGATTAGTGAGAACAAGCCAATTAAATACAAAACAGGCTTTGTAAAACGCCATGACAGACAAGGCAGGGCTGCAACCTCCCGAATAACTGATGAATGTTGAAGCACTGCGTAAGGTCGGCTATGGGGGGAGGGAATAGTGAATATGTCAAGCCTGGCAGCCTCCCTTGGAGAAGGCAGGGGTGAAAAGGCTTCCTCTGCCTTCAGTGAAACCCAGTGGGAGCGGGGAGAGGAGGGAGGAGGTGGGTAGGACGGCCAGTAGCCCCAAGGCATGGAGTAACAATGTTCCAACTTTAATATCTGCTGTTTCATTTTATATTCATCATGTCAGCATAACCTGCTTTTATGGGAATCGTCTTGGTCTCCAACCAAATGCATTTAGGCCCTTTTGCTTTTAAGTTTGATTGTAATACAACTTGAAGACTTCAATGAAATGTTTATATGTAAGGTTTGTAGCAACAGCAAAGGGAAAAAAATGGAATTAGAGCACTGTTTGGAAGGGATCTTGCTGTGGTCACTGCTGTCCCCTGCCTTGTCCTGGATGAGTGACCTGCTGATGGGCACGAGCCCACATTGGGGACTGAGCCTAGAGAAGTGTTTAGTTGGATTTCTTGTTTTTATTTCCGAGGAAAATGTTGGAAGTCGCAGTTTTATGAGGCACAGAGCCTCAGGAAGGGCAGAAAAGGAGAAAATGCTCTGTGTGCCCTTTTCTTAAATTCAAACCATCATCAGGTGGTGTTGAAGACTGGTGGGTGCTGCCCTGGGCTCAGCTCACCTGTGTGATGGCAAATGCAGGGCAGGTGTGAAGAGTTGAGGAGGCACCTGGGGGAGGCTGGAGTGGGGACATTTCTGCTGGTGCTGCAAGGGGGAGCAGGCTCCTTGGATCCTCTGCTCTGGCATGGAGAAGTGTGGTTGCCTGGGGTCTTTGGATGGGGAGAAGGGAAGAAGTCTGGCTGGCTGCTGCAGGGAATGAGGACCCTCATCATCCCTTCTCTGCTGATGGCTGCTGAGCACAGTGAGCAGGTAGGAAGATGGCATGGCAGATGTTTTATGATCTGTTTGGCTGTTTTACTCGGTGTTTTACCCACAAAGCTGCGTTTGAACCCCATCTGAGAGCTCCCCATCTGCTGGATATTGAGATTTTTAAACAGCTATAGACCACAAGTGCTTTTTTCATTGCTGCCCATTTAAAACCTTAACTGTCTCTCATTCAGTTTTGGTGCAGGAATGCCCTTAATTTGTTCCAAAAGCGTTGGAAAGCTCAGATAACAGGCAATCTTGCTGCAGACTATTACATTCTTTCTGATGGACAGGCTATCAGTGCTGTAAGTACTGTGCAGATAGCGGAGTGACGATGTGTGTCCAGTGAAACACAGGCAGCGGAGTATTTGTGTCAAGTATATGAGGCCAAGAAACTTCCCTGTGTTGGGATATTGAAGAATTCAGCAGCTACAGGGCTTAAAAAAAGCTTTTTTGTTGTTGTTGTTTAGAGGAGTGAATTTGATAGAGGCTCATCATGTCCTGGTGATGCTGGGGGTAATAATGCAATGAGGGCTCAGGGGTGCTGAGCACACAGGTGTTTATGAATGGCTGAGAACAGGTACCCAAGCTTGGCAAGTCACTGTTTGTCACAAACTGCCTGGTTGCTGGGTTTGCTTAAAATTGTGAAATGAATGTTAAATTGAAGTTTCTACTTTTGGAAGAGACCTTTTGAAAATGAAACAGGCTTATCTTCAGTCTAGGCTAAAATCCAAAAAAATTGCCTGTATTTCAGAACTCCTGAGAAATGTTCTCTGTGATCCTTTTAAACATCCCATGCAAAAAAAAAATATGTGTGTAAGGGAAAGAAAATTTGGAGAAAGATTGACCCTGGAGGGTTTTTTTCCCCTGCTTCCCTGCTGTGATGTAGCCTTTGGAAATGTAGCAGTGGGGTCCTGGTGGCACGTGGGTGATACAACCTCCTTCCTGAGCTCTTTTGGGAAGGTCTGCTGCAGGGATGTGTTTGTGATGAGTCTGTAATATTGTAAATCATCCCCTCCTGTGGATAGCTGTCCCCCTGGATAGAATTAAGATTATGGCTTTGCATAACAGAGTCTGTCCCTTGGTGCTTCTGTGCTCTCCCATGGCCTGTTTGCCTCTGTGGATGATCATGGATTTCTGCTGCAGAGATGAGCGAGTGCTTCTACTCCTAAAAGTAGCATTTGTTTTGATTTTAATTAGACAGGGAGATGCTTTTCCGTACAGACCTTTGAAGTATTGCTGGGAAGACGACTGCAATTAAGGAGCCTTGATATTCCTCTCATTTTTTTCTTTTACTGCTATAAGAAACCTTCTGCTTTAGCCTTTTTGGAGTGAAGAAACACAAGACTCATTTCATCAGATTCCCAGATCTTGCAGAAGCCGCTGTCCTGCGGCCAGAGCCTCAGGGCTGCCGTGATTTACAGGTTACGGAGTGCAAGCAACAATGCCTCTTGATCCTGATTTGCTCCAACAGACAGCTGTTTTTATTAAAGGAGGGAAGGGTCATTAGGAGAGATGTCACAGCAGTGACAGAGATGTGACAGGGAGTTCACACATCCCCACTGAAGGGCAAGTGTGGGCCTGTGATGGATCCAAGCAGGGTTAGGAGCTGTTTGGTTTATCTCTGTTGGGTGCTCAGGTGCCCACAGGGATTGGGGATAAGGACTGGAGCTGTGCTGGGAGGGCAGAGGCAATGAGCAAACCCCTCTGATGAGACTGAGGTGCCAGTGCAGCAGCTCAGGGTGTGTCAGCAGAGTAGAAAGTGAGGTGCTGAATCAGGCAGTTGGCAGTGACGGGGTGACCTTGTCCCTGCCCTCAGCCCTGCAGCAAGAGAGGATCCTGCAGGACCTGTGGTGTGATGGGGGCTGCTCTGTGAGCAGGTAGGTTGGCTTTGTTTTGGTCCATCACCATTCCCTGGCCACTCTGCCAACAGCAGAACAAACCCTGTCCTCCCCGCTTACCCTCCATGGCCAAGGTGTGGAGGAGAAGGAGGACCTTGTCTCTGTGCCCACCGTGGTGCCAGGAATCTCTGAGCTCGTGCTGTTGGCTGTTCTGGAGCAGACACACCTGCAGACAGTGTGTTCATGCTCTGTGATAGCTGGTTGCTCTTCCCAAACAGGAGGGATTGAATTTGGGTCTCACTCAAACCAGGTGTCTGCCGAAGCCGTGGGCCCAGTGACTAAGAGGACCTGAATTGCTTCCCATTACTTATATCACAAATGGAAAAACAAACACACACACAAAAAAGATGTGGTGGAAGGATAAATATTTTGGCTCATTTTGGGCTTTTTTTTTTTTTTTTGGGTTTTGATTCAGCTGCCAAACTGCCAAATCCGCTCTGTGCAGAGATCTGCTTGCAACGTGATGGGCAGCTGAGGAGCTGTCAGTGCTCCTGGCCCAGGCAGGAGCTGCAGCTGAGGTTGGGAGATGCTGGCACTGCAGGTCTGGGGCTGTCCTTTGGGTTGTCCAAGCCCCTGATTTGGTGCAGTGCCCTAGGCCAGGGGAGGCTGACATAGTGGATGTGTGTGCTGGGATGCTGTAATTCCAGCTCCCAGGGTGTAAATCAGGATTAGGTGGGATGTGAAACCAACAGAAACTGCAGAGGGTGACCAAGAGATGCAACCCCAAGGTCAACAGATATTTGTCAAGCCTGGTGGTCATCTCTTCGTGCTGGTGCTCATGGTTTGTGCTGGGAAGATCCCTGTTCAATACAGCTGTGGTGCTGCCTTGCTCCTGGAGGAAGGTTTCCATTGTAATGCCAGCAAAGTGTGTGCTGGTGCCTGCATCCTGCACCGAGTGTCCTCCCTGTGCTGACTCACAGAGCTCCCTTGGGCTTGGCTGCAGATCCATGGGAGCTCCTTCCAGCCTGTTTCCTCACAGAGCTATAGAAGGTTAAAGGCAACCTGTGTAATGTGTTATTTACTGTTACTGCCTTCCTAGTCTAGAAATCCCAAAGCACTCTGTAGCCCCTTGCTTTTTATTAAGGAAGACAAACTTTACTGTTCATATATGGGGGGAAATAGCAGGCAGAGACTAAAAAATAATGCTCAAGCTCATCCTGTAGATGATGATATAGAACCGGTACTGGGGTAAAACTCCATCTCAGTTTCCTTGATCGTTTAGAATAATACCTCTGAGCAATGTGGAAAAAAAACCAACCTGATGCTTACATCCTCCTTGTGTGTCTTTGTCCCTGCAGAGATGTCGGGGACCGTGGCTGACATCTCGCTGGTGCACTGGAAGCAGCAGTGGCTGGAGAACGGCACCCTGTACTTCCACGTGTCCATGAGCAGCGCTGAGCAGCTCTCCCGGGCCACCCCCCCCAGCCTCCAGGAGCCCTCGGAGATCGTGGAGGAGCAGATGCACATCCTTCATATCTCAGTCATGGTGAGTCAAAGCTGCCAGTGGCACCGGAGGGGACAGAGAACCCCCCTGGAGGAGGGGGCTGGCAGCCAGGTGGGGGTAAGAGGCAGGTGATAAGGAGAAGGGTGGCAAGTTTGGTTTGAGATGCCTGTGTCCCTTCTTAGCTGGCTCTCCAGAAAGGCAGAGATGTGTTTGAGTGGGCCAGGAAAAAAAAAAAAGTGTTTGGTCTTCTGAGAAAATGAAACAAAATCAAGCAGCAGAGAGTGGGGGGAGAAAGCTGTTGGGAGGGTGACAAAAATCCTTGTGGTTCCTCTTTGTCTCTGCTGGAAAGTGGTGAGGTGTCAGTGGAGTATTTCTCTTTGGTCTTGCATTTTGGTCTGTTCAAAAGCAACGTTTTTGGCTTGGTCATTTCTTTCTGAAACTGCACTTTACCTGTTCAGTGAACAGAGGCTGCAGCATGTCTTGGAAAGGACAACTCTGAACTAAAAGTAAAAAAGAGGGTCCAGGTGCTTTCAATATCTCTATTTTGGGTGTTTGTGACCTTTTATTAACAGATTGTGGATGTGCTCTATTGCCTTTTAAACTGCTTGTTTTGGTATTGTATGAGGTGGTTGCCAACATATTTGGATCTGGTCCATCAATCTTCTGTTTTAGAGCTCCATCTGTGAAATGGGACTCAGGGTATTGTCCCTTAAGTCCCATCAGATAAACAACGAATAGAAGAAAAAAAGAAGTTAGGTTTGTATACCCAGTGTGTGTGCATGTCCTCTGCCCAAAGAAAGTCTCTTATGGCACTGGGGATCCTATCACAGACACTCTGCAAAAGGTGAAACTGTTCATCTCTTGAAACATGTGCATCATCTCCACAGCTTCTGTCCTTTGTTTTGGAAGGAGGAACTGAGACAATGCACAAAATCTGTACTTTTTTTTTTTTTTCATTTTACAAGTGGATATTGGCTTTTACAACTTAAATCTGGGATTTTCTGAGTGTCTAAGCATTTGTCAGTGGGGCTTTAGATTGGGCACTGTGTGTGAGCATGGAGAGAAGCTTGGCATTAATGCTGTTGGGCAAGATAAGATATAGGATGGCAGAAGGGAAAGAAATCAGGGACTGCAGCTTATTGGGTTGGAAAGGAATGGTTTTATGCCCTGCTAAAAACATCAGTGGGATGGAGTATTGCCACATGGGGGAAGGGTTTAAATTTGTGTGCTTGGAAAATGAGCCTGAAAATGTAAGTGAGAGACAGAACAAAGAAGGAAGACAATGGGAATACACATGTGAGTGTGAAAAGCTTGATCCTGGTTTGAGTGTGGGACTGTTTGGCTGTTGTGGCAAATCTGAGTTACAGAGGCATGGCCCCTGTCTGGAGGGAGACACTGTCTCTGGAGACCGGTGATTCCTGCTCGAAATGCAGATTTTCTTTAGTGGGCAGAGATTCTATCCTGATCCCCAGCCCTTGCTAAAGCTGCTCTTTCTGCAATACAACAGGATTGTAATGGGTTGATGCTTAGAGAGAAAGTTCCTGGGAGAAGTTCCTGCCCTGAGCCTTCCTTTTGCCGCACCTCAGAGCGGGAGCAGCGATGCTGGTGGGGTGGAGTTGATGGCATTGCTCTGCAAATCCCACCAGAAACGTTTCTGCCCCCTGATCCCAGTGGAGATGTGCAATGCCATGGAAAGCATTTTCGTGGGAGCATCCATAGCTGTGTTGTGAGAGTTAATTCCTGCCCTGAGCCTCTCCTCCCTTCTGCAAAACTGAAGGGAAGACAGAAGAAAAGGAAGTGTTCCTTCCACACAGAATGAGCTGTAATTACACTTTTTCTGTGAATCCTGATATTCCTTGCAGCAGGAGCCAAGGTTCCAGGCAAGGATGTGGGTCTGGGATGGGATCTGGACTGCACACATGTCCTTGGGGAGGCAGGAGCCCTGCAGATTCCCTCACTGGATCAGGGACTGCAGCACAGGCTTGAAACTTTGCCCAGATTTTTCAGAAGGTTCATTAACTTTCTGAGTGAACCTGAGCCAAGTTTTGAGTTACCAGCAAAGATAATTGTGTGATTTGTTATTTTTAATTTTTTTTTTTCTCCTTGAGACCACATGGAATTCTGTAGCTGAAATAAAATGGGCACAATTATTTGTATGTTGGGTGGAATATTTCATCCAGCTCCTTGGGTTCTGTTCAGGTTGCTTTCCCACTCCTTTACTTTGTTTCCTGACCCCAGCTAAATCACAGCCCAGAAAGCCCTCATCACTTGAGTTCCTTGGCCATGCTGGGCTTGGCATGGGAGGCTGTGGGTATCCCCTCCTGTTCCCATTCCTACTGTGTCCTTATCCCTTTTGCCTTGGGATGCAGCTGGACATCCCTGGGATGCTTCTCAAATACTTTTCCTTCCTCTTCCCTCCATGAAGCCCAGTGTCTCCTGAGTGCTCTCCATAAACCAAAACACTATTCCTACTGCAGATGAGGAATTCCATCCCACCCAGCACTGCCCTGGAGTTCAGGCTCTGTGTGCCCATTCATCTTCAGCCCAGCATCCCATTGCGGGGGAACAGGAGACGTGGGAAAGGGCTTCCTTCCATCTCCTTTAAGGGGTTGTAACACTTGCTTTTTCCTATCTCTTCCTCCTCCACCTGAGTTAGAGGAGCTGGGGAAGGTTTGCCAGGGGGGTCTGGCACTGAGGGAGCACAGAACAAAGCTTTATGGGGCAGTGAGATGTCTCTGAGCTGAGCTCCCTCCGATGGGAATGTTGGGTTTGGGTTTCTGTAGGTGTTTATGACTTGGCTGGTAGCTCCTGCTCTGCCTTGGGGCTGCAGGGAGGTGTAAATCCTGGGTTTGCTCCTCCTTCCAGGGATTTTGGCTGTTGGTGTGTGGCTTTGTGGTTTGGGGTGGCTTTGCCTCCAGTGCAGTGGGATAGGGGCCGTCAGTGTTCATGGCCCCGTGTCCCTGCAGCCACCATCTGCCTCTGCAAAGCACTGAGTGACTGTGACCCTCTTCACACCTCCCTTCCTAAGCTCAAGGGCATCTTTGACAGCAAAATAATACTTAATTTTTATTTTTTTTTCTTTTCCTAACAGTTTTTTCTTAATCTCTCCCCAGTGAGACATAACATTAATTACTGCAGTTAAAGGGAATTCACTCTCCATTACTCTCTGCCACTCCTTTCCTCTTGGCTTGAGCATCTGAAATTTGTCTCCCAAATGAAAAGAAAAGAAAAAGGAGGAAAAAAACCAAACAAATATGCAAATGCAAGATTTTATTTATTTACCTTTTTTTTTAGCACAGTGTCAAGTAGAAAGGAATCAATATTTTTGTCATTACGCCTGTTGTGTTTTTTCACCATAATCTCAGCTGTCATTTGGGTTTAATTGTGTTGTTTCCTGTTGTGTGGAAGTAAATCTTATCTGTTTTGGATTAAAATTCAATGAAGGTCACAGCAGCTCGAAAACTTACCAGGCTGCAGCAATTAATGTTCATTTGGCTTTGATAAATTGGAATGTTCCCCACAATGGGACTGGAGTGGATTTCAGAAGCAATAATTCTTCCATTAACTCAATGATTCCCCGTGTGATGGAGCGTCTTGTCACTGCTCTGTTTGTCATCTGTCACTTCAAGGATCTGGGCATATGCCTGATATGATTTATCATGATTATTGGGGCTGCTTGTGTCAAAACATTTTAAACCACTAATTATTCCAGCGTTGTAAATTGCTGAATTTAACAAAACATAAGAGAGATTTATTTTTTTGTTGTTCCACACCATCTCGTGTCCCCGTTTAATTATTGCTTTGTCTCCTGCTAAACCCAGCCCAGAGCCATGTCCAGCAGCATCGGCCCTGGATGGGGGATGTTTGTCAGGCTCTGGGGGTGGAGGGATTGGTCTGGGTGGCACAGACACGTTTTATCTCTCTCAGACCTCAGTGGGGCCACAGCACCCGCTGGCTCTGGCAGCCCTGTGGGTCCCCGGGACACAGGTTTGGGAAGAGGATGCAAAGCTGCATCCTGTCCTGCTGCTGAAGGGGTGGCTTTTCCTCCCTTCAGGCTGTGTAGCTGATGCCAGTAGAAGTCCTGGCTGTGGGATACCAGAGGCAGGACCACCCCTGCATGGTGGGAGGGTTGTTAATGCTCTCTGCGCTGCCTCTGCTCCTGCAGAAATAAGCTGGCTTTTTTGGAGAGTGGTAATAAGCAAAAGCTTTGTTTCGTCTCATGCCATCACCTTGCAAGGGACCGTTTCCGTGTCTGGACTCAAAGGTGACCAGACCTCATCAGGCTGCTTTTTAAAATTATTATTTTTTATTTTTAATGCCTACCTTCTGCTGGCTGTGCTGGCAGCAGACAAGTTAGCTGCTGGTTTCTAGGTCTCCCAGAGGATTTTTTTTTTTTTTTTTTAAGCACTTATTTGTACGAGTTTCCTTTTTTTCTTCTTGTTCCTGATGTTTCCCTAATGATCAGCCATGGGTGCTGTGCTCCATCAGCCCCTGAAACTGGGTATAAAGTGTGCTCTTAAATGCTTCCCTCTCATTTCACATCCTGCTCCAAAGTGGAGCCAGGGAGGGGTCCTGCACCCTGATGAGCTGTGCTGGTGGATTTTGGGAGCACAGTTCCTCAGAGTTGTCTCTAGTTCCTTAAGGAATATCCAAGAGCTGCTGCTGTTACCCTTTTGAAGCTGCCAGCACCCACCAAGGGTCATGACAAGGGCATTCATGTGCCACCCCCTCACCGTATTTTTTTTTCCCTTCCCTTTTGAAAGCCTGAGACAATTGGGACTGCGCAGCCTGGATAAGAGAAGGCTTCAGGGTGAACTATCTGTGGCCTTCCAGTACCTGAAGGGAGCCTACAAGAAAGAGGGAAAGACTATTTACAAGAGCCTGGAGTGACAGGACAAGGGGGAATGGCTTCAAACTGACAGAGAGTAAATTCAGATTAGGAAGACATTCTCAGCTGTGGCTGCCCCGTCCCTGGAAGTGTCCAAGGCCAGGTTGGATGGAGATTGGAGCAACCTGGGCTAGTGGAAGGTGCCCCTGCCCATGGCAGGGCGGTTGGAATGAGATGAGCTTCCAACAACCCGAACCATTCTGTGGTTGTTCTCTTTCCCATAGTTGGATGTAGCATCATACCAGTGCAACTTATCCCAGCTTGTATGGAAGCAGAGAGGAGGCTGAAACGCTTTGCAGAGCTGGGGTGATTCCCACTGTCACCAGCAGACAGCTCTCTGAGGGGTAACTCCAGATCCTGCAGGCTTTGGACAACTCCACACACAGGCTCCTTCAGCCCCAGTGTTCCTTCTGCTTGGCCACCATTTGTGTGGTGCCTTGTTTCCATACCCAGCACTGTTTTTTCCTCTTTGGTGTAAAACCTCACAGTGGATTTACTTCCCTCCCTGCCTTGTGCTTGAAGCTTGCGTGGTGGTGTGTCCTGTGGGATTGCTGGCTGCTCCAGTGGATGTAAAATGTTGCTGGAGCCTTTCCCTGGCTCCTTGCAGCATGTCTTGCTGATGGCAGCGTTGGAGCTCCTGTCAGCCAGCTCCACTGGAGGAAAAAAACCCCTGGTGTAACATGAGTAATGAGGTAGTGAGGAAGGCACAACATCTGTGTCATCATTTCTGCACCAGGAGGTCAACCAGATTCATCAAACATGCACTTCCAGCTTGTGATGTGTTTAGAAATTAATTAAGATAGGGAGAGAATTGCTGCAGCAGCAGATTTTCTTATCTGAGAGGTATTAAAAATCTAAATTGATCTCCAATGAGCTGTTTTTATTAAAAAACAAAACCAAATAGAAAAGCTCTAAACCCCCAGGAGATGTGTTGGCTTCAAGTTCCCTTTCCATAATGTGCCAATTAACCAACTTTTTGTTGACTGGGAGAAGCAGCCTCCTCCATTCACCTTCCCCCTCTACTCCAGTTTCCTTTGCAGAGCCAATATAAACCAGGGACTAATTGTAGTTAACAGTGTGCTCTTGTATTTAGGGAATTCATCTGGGGGGGATTTGTCTTTAAATTGTCACTTCTGTGACAAAGACACCTGTTATGTTAATAATTTTTCTCTAATCTTTCTCTGGTTTCTACCTTAGCTCCAGTGAATACATTCGACCCTTTATAGCTTTCTCTCGGGGGGGGGGGGGGGGGGGG
>JAWWES010000038.1:7574671-7584807 GCA_035583135.1 Lophotriccus pileatus
GGGGAGTGAGCAAAGCAAAGCTCAGTGCCCACTGCCTGCACCAGGAACAGCAAACAAGGAATGGAGAGGAGCTTTGTGAGCCCAAAGGTGTGGGCAGAAGGGGTTTATTAGCTCCATTTGAAACATTTTGTCTCAATTCTCATTTAGCTGTGGAATCTAACTGTATTTTAGCTTTTAATTTAGATTTTCAAAACAGGCCTGTCAAATTAGTAAAAGGAAATTTGATTAGAAAATGGCAGCAGGATTGAGGTCTTTGTTTTTCCCTGCACAGAATTTGGCTTGGAGTTCTCTCTTAACCAAAAATACCCCGTTGGAAAGTTGGGTTTTAGCTAATCAACGCTTTCCAACTGTGGGAAAAAAACATAGGGAACAGAGTTGGAAAATTCCTGCCACCAGCTCCCTACCTGGTGGTTTGCCCCTCAGCTGGGACCCGGAGAGTCGGGCTGTGGGGCCATGGCTGTGGTGACAAAGAAGGATGAGTTAAGTAATTAAGCAATGGTGTTAAACACTGGCTAATTACTGCCAGGGGAGGCGAGAGGGCTGGAGAGCTGGGAACTGCCATCCCAGCTGACTATATATAGAGATACAAGGGATGTTTTGGGGTTGGGGAGCATCTTTCTTTGAACATAGCCCTGTTTGAAGCCTGGGAGCATTCACGGGGTGTCAGGCTGGCTCCGAAGTGACCATCCTCGCCCAGTCCCCGCCTGCTGCCGGGGATGGTGCCTCCTGCCACCGCTGGCTGGAGCCGCTCCGCGATTACTCCCAGATGCTGCAATTAGGCTCGAAACACCGTGTCAAAAACCTGACGGCGGCAGCGGCGTGTGCGCGGGGACGGGAGGGGGTTATTAGCCTGTTATTATCCATTTACCCAGATATCCCGGCTAATCAGCTTTCAGATGGGGAGAATTAATTGGTTTCGATTGGAGCACCAGGCACGTTTAATTGAAATGAATTCGCTTCCGAGCGGGCACTTTCTCAGCCTGGGGAGGGGAGGGGCTGCAGCCGGACCCTCCCGGGCTGTAATAGCCGTGCCCTGCCATCCTCGCTCCATCTGGGAAGGAGCTCTTGTTTCTCCATCTGTTCCCAGACGCACTCCAGACCCTCAGTTTACAGCTGGGATGGGGACTGTGAGCCCCAGATTGTCTCAGCCCCTTGTAGCTTACCGGGGAGCTTGGCAGGTCCTCGTGGTGGCACTCAGGTGGCATCACTGCCATGCTTGCTGCTGCCCTCTCTGCTTGGCCCTGTTGTCTTTGATGTCCTGCATGCATACAGGAAAAAGCATGGACTTGAATTGCAGGTGCTTTGGGATGGGGACTGTTCCCTGAACGTGCGGAGCTCTCCGGAGTCGGGGTGCCGAGGGCCCTTTGGCAGATGCAAACTTGGCTTTTCCCCTCCCAGCCCGGCACAGTGCCCTGTGCTCCCTCCTCTCTCGGTAAGGAGATCGCTGGTCCTCAAAGAGTAAGAAAAAAATCAAAGCTGGTGCATTCCCATCCTTTTAACATCCCAGCTTTCGATGGATACAGCAGGGGAGGGCTGGATGACCGAGCAGCAGGGTTTGGTGTTCAGTGGAACAGAAAGATTTCGTGGACCCACGGGATTGTAAGCAGTGGATGTGTAAGCAATGAGTGTGGGAGCTCTGCAGCAGGAAAACCCATCCCCGTGGGTTTTGCTTTTCCCCTGTGCGGAGCCCTGAGGTGGTTTGAAGGCATCCCATGGAGAGCTGGGTAAAGGAATTCTCTTCTTGGGCAGGGAGATGAGAAAGCCCTGAAACACCTGATAAATTTTATATCTCTGTGCGAGGTTCCAGTGAAGTTAATGGGAGTTAAGTGTGTGGTTAAGTGCTGTACTTAACTGGGCTCTTAATAGCCTGCTGGGAGTAGCTGTGGTGTTTTGGGAGAGAAGGCTTGTGGAGTTGCTGAGCACTTGGATCTTTTCCTTAAATCGAAGTCTTGGATCTGCCTGCTCTGTGATTCATGGGGAAGAGAAGTGCATTTCTCAAATTGCTCGTGGGATTATATGTGCAAGTTGATGAAACTTTGGGGTTTGTTGCGGTTTTGTTTGTTTCGGTTTTGGTTTGGGTTTTTTTTTTGGTCTGTTTGGGTTTTTCTCCCCGCAGTTGTTCCCTCTGGTATGTGATGCCTCAGGTACCAGTGGAGGCTCCTCTCTGGGGCATGGGGGGCTGTGGTGTGTAACTCCTGTAGTGTGAGTTACAGTGCCAAAATTCCAAAGTACCTTCAGATGCCAAACACCAGGTAGACACGTACAAGGAGCATTTTCCCCTGATATTGAGTTTGAATACCCTTCCTCTCCCCCTGGAAAGCTGTGGTTTGTGTAGCTGCTTTTCAGAAAGACGTTCATTATGCTGAAATATTTGCACTTTAAATATGGTAAGACAGGGTTATTTGTTGATTGGGTTTTTTGTTTACACAATAGGCTGGATTGTTTCCAGAGTAGCTGCCTGATCTGGGCTCAGCAATAAACCTTTAAAAAGAACCCCACCAACAACAAAATGAGTTACTGTGCTCCATTCCCACATTCACAGTAGCACCTTCCCATTGTCTCCTTGCTCCAGAAATTGAGATGTCCATAAATAAACCCTAAACTCCCTTTCCAGTCTCTCACTTCTCTTCACCCTGTGTAGAGCAGCAACACACACCAGTGCAGAGGAGACTTGGTCCATCAATGGGGCTTGGAGGTGTTGGGCTCCTCCTTAATGCTGTGGTGATTTTTTCCACCTTTGCCACGTTTTCTGGACGACCTGGCCAAGGCCTGGCAGCCCTCGGAAAGGGGCTGGTTAATTGGGCAGAGGGGGTGTTGTACCGTGTCCCTCTCCCGTGCTGGGGAGCTGGAGGCACAATGTGAATTGTGTTCATGTTCCCTCACCCAGAGATGTGCATCTCTTATTAGATTAATTTTTTTTCTAATATATGCAGAATATACAGTGGGAACAGCATTAATTCGCACTAATGGTTGTAAGATCCACTGAGAATTAACTGCATTTTTTGTAAATTAGGGAGGAAGCGGATAAACACAATTATTAAAAAAACAAGCAAAGGTACTTTTGCAACAGCAGTACGTGTTTGTCATTTATCTGACAAGTGTTCTTTACTTTTAATTATATTTCATCACTTCATTGCAAATGCTGTGCTGCTGGATGTTGTAATAATCTTCCTAATTTGAGACCTCGCTTCAGCATTTGTTAAACCTTTGTTTGGAAGAGGTGAGAGGGAGCTGGGGGTAGGTCAGGGATCCTGCAGTGGCTGGGATTTTGGGAGTCTCCATGGTAAGTGCCTTCCAACCCCTGGGAGTGTTCAAGACCAGGCTGGCTGGGGCTCTGAGAAACCCAGTCTAGTGGAAGGTGTCCCTGCCCTTGGCAGGCTGTTGGAACAAGATGAGCTTTAAAGTCCCTTCCAACCCAAACCGTTCTATGATTCTGTGACCTACACTGTTTTTTGGGGGGGACACTGATGAGAGATGCTGAGCTTTCACTCAGGAGGTTTGGAAGCAACCTGAGGCAAAGGCTCCAAAAAGATTTTCTGGAGGCACCAGCTTGGGCAGAATTGGAAGGTGCTTTGTGTGTTAGCACAGCCCTGGGCACTCTTTGCCTGCAGTTCATGGCAGTTCTGGCTGATGAGACCTCACTGTGCTGGGAGAGTCTGGGGATGACGTGGCCTCTTTTGTTGGAAAGTCAGGTTGGTTGCTCTTAATTCCAATGGATTTTCCTCCCCTTTGGAACGCAGCTGACATGCATTTCAGGTACTGTGTGTCACTGAGCTGAGCAGGATGAACACAGGTTGGCTCAGAGGGGAGGAGGATGGGGCTCAGTAACTGGAACTTCTTGGGAATTAAAAAAAAAAGCTGTTGTTTTAGTCTCAGCTTCTCGCTTGCAGGCTGCCCACATTAGGGAAACATGAGCATGAGCGCACGAGACCTTATGAATTTTAAAAATCTTCCCTCTCTGAGGGCAAGCTGCGGGTTAGCAGGTCAGCCCATTCAGGTGAACTGTTTAGCAGGCATTAAAATCACAATTTATGCAATCTGCGCCCGGGCTTTAAAAAGAGCCAGCAGTCAGGCGCTTAATAAAATCACCTGCAGCCCTCCTCTTTCGGAGGAGCTCACTACAAATAAATGCCTTTTTTTTTAACATCATAAAAATGGATTAGGAGTCATTTTGAATTGTTACCCTAGCGAGATGTGCAGCTCGGGGTACGCAGGCACGTTGGCTGTGATTGAGGGGTTGTGTGTTTTGGTGCTTGCATACAGCCAGCGCCTGGGAGACCTTTCAAATAAACATTTACTGGAACATCACATCGCACGTCTGAGCAGCGCAGGAAGGCTGACTGGCAGGTTCACTCCTTCCTTTGTTTCCCTTCTTGCATGAAACAGCAAAACAAAATTGAGCGTGGTTAAAAAAAAAAAAAATTATATGGAAATGTGACTTTTTGTCTGACTTGATATATTTTTATTTTATTTTATTTTAACGTGGAAGAGTCAGGTTTTAAAGTTATGGTTCCCACAGCAACTGTAACTCTCATTGCTTGTGTGTGTGTTATACTTTATAGGACTGTATATGCTATTAAATTTATGCCCCCTGTGTGTATATATGGCATGGCAAGAGGATCTGCACGGGCTTGATGGAGCGATCCTGTGGGAATCCTTCCTCTTAAACCCTTGCACCTCATCCTACATGCCTTGCACCACTACAAACCCATTCAGAGAGGGTGGTTCACGGGTGCTGTCACCTCTGGGCAGGGTCTGGTGACACAGCTGTGATAACAACACCACCAGAAGACAGTGCCCCATCATCTCTGGAGCTCAGCAGTGTTGTGAGCCGTGGAAAGAGGGGAAAAAAAGGTGTACAGTTCTCTTTGGGAAATTCAGGGAGCTGTCCCTGCTCAGCAAAGCACCGAGGCGTGTGCTAGGGGCTCGTGGACTGTAATGGGAATTAAACATATATTTAAAGTTAAGTGTGCAGTTAAGAACCTTGGTGAAGCGGTGCTTGAATGGGGATTTGAAATGTACAGGGAGAAAATGTAATTTTTAGCAGATTTGCCCTGTATCGTCACTGTCTGTAATGGAGAGAGGTGGGGTTGTGTGGTTTGGAGAGCAGGACTGGATTTAGATCTCTTTGGAGAATATGTATATGTGTATTTTAACCCTGGTGTTTGTCTCTTCCTCCCTAGCCTTTGTGTCCCCGAGGTGTGCCAGCACTGCTCCATGTTTTGGGCAGGTGATCTCCAGTGTTCGTCCCAGCTCTTTGGGAGCGTTGTGCTTTTTGCCATTATGCTGCTTCTTTAGTGATCCTTGCTCCAAGTCAGGCTCCCAACTTCTCATGCCATCCATGTGGGAAGAGTAAGCATTTTTCCATCCCTGGTTTTACATTGTCACATCCTTTCTGCTGGCAGAGCCTTGTGAGGACCAAGCAGGCTTGGTCAGGTCAGTGCCCACAGGAGCATCTCCTGAGATGGATCCAGCACCTTCCAGAACTCCAGGTGATTTTCCTTTGTTTCTATCCATAAGCCCTGCTGTCCTCTTGTAGGAGATGTGACTGCTGCTTGAAAAGCCTGTTCCCAAAGCCCTGTTTGTCTCCTGTCCTCTCCCTCCTTTCATGCCTCTTGTTGGCTCCGATCACTCCTCCCTGCCCTCGCCTGCAGTGTGCCTCAGTGGATGGGGTGTTCTGGAGCCTCTTTCCTCTGCCTGTCTCCTCTTATCCTAAGGCTGAAGGGATGCTGGTATTTCTGGCCTGTTTTCTGCCTTTTTAGGCTTGGTTGTGATGGACAGTGTGTACAGACAGGAGAGGGGGAGGATGGAAGGGGCAGGCAGAGGTGCTGTGGATGCAGAAACCTTGATTTTGCAGGAAACAACCCGAACTCCCCCATTATGGGGGGAATCTGGTGTTATGCCTCCTCTAGGGAAGAGCACAGTGTAACATCCTTTCCCCAGCCCTGCTCTTTCTCTAAAGCTTGGAGGGATCATGTCCAGGTATGTCTTGTATCCTGGGAGGATGAGGAAGTGGCAGGATGCAGGGAAGGTCAGGATAAATAGCAGTGCTCAGGAGAGGGCTGACTGAGATGACTGCAGAGATCAGCCTTATTTTTCATCAGTAGTGATTGGAAAGAAGTTGCAAAGAGTATGTTAATTAAGATTTGCAGAAGGAATATTTAAATGAGAGGTGCAGCAAAGAGAGAAAGAGCAATAAGGCACAGGAGTCCTGGGGGGAAGCTGGTGTGGTGCGAGGTTTGAAGTGGAATGGGAAGAAGCGGATGCTGTGCAACCCAACACGTTAAATGGGATACAGTACTTCCAAAGTCATCCCAAATGCAGTTTGGTTGGGGTCTGGGAATGGGGCTCCTGGCCTGGACTTCCTGGCAGAGCTGGGAGGGAGAGGATGGAGGGGTCTGGGGCTGCCCAGTGACCAGTCTGGGCCCCCAGGGGTGTCTTCTCCGAGTGTGGCTGCAGCTGAGAAAATTGATGGATTGATTGCCTGGTAGACACTGCTCTCCTGGCTGAAACAAATGAACCCAGCTCTGTTCCTGGTTGTGGTTTGCCCTGGGACAGGGCTTTGGAGGGTCTGTGCTCGGTAGTAAGCCTCTGCCTGCTGAAATGGCATTTATAGGGGCTCTGTGCTGCCACTGGCCATTGGTTTAGGTTCAATTAATTAGAAATCCGTCAGCTCAAATTACTGTGTAGCTAAAACCCAATACAGGTGTCTGCTACACCTGCTCATTGAGTGCTGCTGATAGCCCTCAGTGACCAGCCAGGAGAGGTTTGTGTCCTGAGCCTACTGGGTCCTGTCCTGCCCCTTGTCCCAGTTTGGGTCTGGGGGTTGGTCCCTGCTGATGGTGTCTCCCCCCTTGGTGTGCCATAAAGTGGCTCTGCCTGACCTCCCCTTGCATCCAGGGTCTGGTGCTGCTTTGTCTCATCTGGGGTGGGATGAAATGCTTGAGAGAGAGGTTAGATGCTGTAGAGCTGAAATGTGGGAAAGCTAAAACTGGGGTGAGTGGAATTTTGAGGAGGGACCCCGGGGTCATCTGCTTTGCCCTCAGAGCCACACAGGGTGCAAGAATGCCCTAAAGCTTTTATTTCTCATTTGAAATGCAGCACAACTTTTTGAAAAGTATCCAGGCTTATTTAAAAATAAAATTAAAAAACCCCACCGTTGACAGTGATGGATAATCCACTACACCACTTGGTAAATGTCCTAGTGTTTAATTACCTTCATGGCCAAAAAGGAAAGAAATGAAAAGTACACGGTGTGAAGAGCCCCAAGGGTTGTGTAGTTATTGCTGATACCTGACTGCTCACTGTGGTTCATCTGCTGGGACGACATGGGGGATGTGCTGCTCCAACAGTGGGGGCTCACTCAGCCTCCAGTCCAGCTGCAGGATGTGGTGCAGGGGTCCTTGTGCTGGCCCAGGGCTATGAGAGCCCCGTTTCACCCAGCAGCAGGTCAGTAGCGATGGGGCTGATTGCCAGCACAATGTGGGACAATAAACGGCTTTGGATGTCGTGCAGGAGCAATAGTGGCTTCATGTTAGGAATGAAATTGGGATGTTTTTCCCCCTAGGATGTAACCTTGTCTCTGTTTGAAAGAAGCAGCAGAAGGGGCTCAGGATAGCACAGGCTGAGTGCTGTGTTGTTCAGCACCAGTTTTGCTTTGACCTGTGGAAGGGATGCGGTAATGTAAGAGGTCTGCCCAGCCCAAATTGTGTTCTCCTCCAGCCTGGGACCTTCTGTGACTTAGCCCTTTTGGGTGGCAGCTGGAAGGCAATCAGGGCTTGGCTTTCTGAGTGGCTGGGTTGCATTCAGTGTGATTACAAAGCTGCAGGGCTGGAGGGCTCCTCTGAGGACCATACCACATCACCCCACTATGGGGAGCAGCATTGACCAGGCAGAGCTGTAAAGGCCAGACCTCAGGAGCAGTGGGGCTCCCTTCTCTCACTGCTTTGGTAGGGCAGGGTGCTGGTTGTGTTTGAAGCAGCACACGTGTCCTCTTGCTGCTCAGAAATTGCTCAGCATCTTGGACAGGTGCCCAAAGAGTGATCACCCTCCAATCCAACAGCTTGGCAGCCTTCATAATTTATTTGAGGGCCCAATCTCTTGGGCTTCAAAGTGGCCTCTCCCGTCGGTTTTCCTTCTGTGCTTCACATGAGTCCCAGACTTACTGCTCTCCAGCTTCAGCCAAGGTTTGCTGTGGTGCTGCAAGCCCTGCAGTTCTTCACACATGTGGGCTGTCCCCACCAGACCTCTTCTCCTCCATCCTCCCTCTCCCATCCATTGTGTGGGTCTCAGCAACTCTCTGGTGCCAGTGGCTCCTGCTTGGCCGGCCCAGGGCAGGCAGGAGCGCGGTGGGAAGGACATTACGTGGGAGAATATGCATGTTCACAGCTCAGAGGATTAAAGGCCCATGTTCTTATCACTGCAGAACAGAGTATTATAAATCCAGCCTTAGAATACCAAATCCCCGCGTGGCTCGGCCATTGTTTGGGAATATTAAAAAGCTTGGAGACAGAAATAATCAGTTTCCGAATGACACATTGTCAAATAAAACATTTCTCATATTATCCCTTCTTTCCCCTTTCTCTCTACCGCTCCCTCAGTTGGATAATTTAACATGAAAAATAGATTAAAATGAGGCTGGCTTCAATGCCTCCTAAGTTTGACTCCCTTTTTTTTTTTTTTTTCCTTTTTTTCCCCTCCCTTTTCCCTGGGAAGCTCTCCCAGCGTGTGTGGCGTGGTTAAACAAGCAGCTGCCGGCGCGGGGTCGGGGACGAAAGGAGTGTGTTGAAAGTGAGCTGCCTGTGATGAGCCCGTGGTGCTCACCTGAGGGGCTGGCATGGGCACCCCCAGCCTTTCCCAGGCAGAGGGGAGCTGTTGTCTCGCTGGCTGGCACAGCAGAGATCTGTGGCTCGTCCCCAAAGGATGTGGGAGCTGCAGTTAGGCTGGGCTGGGAGCCCTTCCCTTGTTTTTCTTAAATTGGAGGGGGAACGGTGCACTGGTAACCTCTGTGACTTTATGTCTTTTTATAATTCCTCCCAAACAGAGAGATCTTTAATATGCTGACACGTTTCTCTGCTCTGAGCAGCTTCCCAGGGGCAGACACAAGGTGAGCCCAGCCAGGCTGTTTCACAGCCCCCAGCCCTGCCATGGGTGCCCAGACCCCTTCTCCGGGTCTAGCTGGCACAGCTGCTCCTCCTGTGAGGCTTTCTCAGTCCTCCTGACCTTTTCCAAGCATCTGGGTTTTCTCCAGTTGTGGTTTTCCATGGAGGGTGAGTGCTCATGGGTGCAGAGTGCTCTGCCCTTCTCTACTACTTCATAGTGGCAGAGCATCATCAGGCACTGTGCAGACCCAATGAAATGTGTGTCTTCTCTCCCAAGTTGAGGTGTTCGTGTTGGTTCTTGCTTCTGAGCATGATGGATCCTCATCCCACTGGTCACTGAAGTGTTCTGGTGCTTCAGGGTATGAACCTGGGCTGCTCACTATGCCCTGCTGTTCTCCCCCACAGAGATGCTCCTGTACACTGAGCCTGGCTTCTGTTAGGGACAATTATGGGGGAGAGAAAGGGGTCCTGATGTGGGGGGTGTTGGACTGAGCTCCCCTCTGTGGCAGGTGGTGGTGCTGGGGTGACACAGGGAAGTGTCTCTCCTCCGCTCCAGCTCCCGAGGCCTCTCCCCAGCAAACTCATCTGCAGTTTTTGATGCCACCTCTTCACAGCTGATCCTACTTAGGAGTCAGAGCAGCGCCCCGGGTGCAGTCTGGTGCTTCGTATCGAATACAGAGGGAATATTTTCACGCCTCCGCTTTGCTGTTGCGCTCGGTGGAGCTCTGGGCTGTGGCATTCCCAGTGCTGAAGGAACGCCCGCCCTGCCCTGCCTGTTCATGTCGCTCTGCAAAGCCCTGGTCGTTCGTGCTGCTCCTGATTTACATGCCCTGCCTTGCTTGTCTGCCACGGGATAAAATTGCTCTGATGCTGCGGAGATTAAGAGGCTGGAAGCTGGCACAGGCACAGCTCCTGCGTGTGCGGGGCTCAATTTAACCTCCAGAGCAGCCAGAGGCAGGACTGGCTCCCTGCAGTACTTCCTAGCCCAGATCCCTTCAGAGGAGATGCCACTTCCTTGGATATATATGTGTATAT
>JAWWES010000038.1:7591775-7657856 GCA_035583135.1 Lophotriccus pileatus
TGTTTTGGGCTTTTTTTTTTTTTTTTTTTTTTTTCTGATACTTGGTGATTTTCTCCATGTTTTTAAAGGAAAAGGAGTGCTGACCAGGCAGGGCTGCTTGGCTTGAACTGGATGCTGTCCTTATTCATCCCCATCAGCACCTGCACATGGATGCTCTCTGCTGTGAGCATCCTCAGCCGCATCGCATGATTATCCTGGGCCTGTGCCTTGGCAGCAAGCTGCAACTGAGGCTGGTTGTTGAGCTGGGTCAGTAGGCATTGCCCCAGTTGTGAGTGTCTCACAGGGGTGATTCAGCAAGGTTTTGGGGCGAGTTGAACGTGAAATCAAGTTTACAGCAGGATTGGTCCAGGCTTAGCATTCCTGCATCCTCCAGGTTGCCTCAGCTGGGTTCCAGGACTCCTAAAACCACCACCAAGATGTGTTCTGGCATCTTTGGTAACACAAAGGAACAAAAACACATCCCTGGCAGCCGTGTCCCTGCCCTGGGCTCATGTTTCCAGGCTGACCTCTGCCACTGCATGTAGGGTCAGAGGAGACGTTTCCGCTCCGGGCTGGGGACCTGCGCTGGGTCTCCTGACTCCTGTATTTATATATCCTGCGCAGTGCTGGGTAATCAGAAAATGCAATATCGCTGTCACCAGCTCTCTGAAGACATCCAGCCTGAGTAATTTAACATGTCAGCTCCATCCATCATGGAGACGCAGCCGGCACACAAACGCGGAGCGGCCGGAGGGGGCTGGGCCGGTGGCGGTGGAGCAGCTGCTGCCTGTGCCACTGCCCGGTCCCCTCGGCAGGCTGTGAGAGCAGAGAGAGCACCAGATCGCTGCCTCTGTCCACCCCAGCCATCTGCCTGTGCAAGAGGGGCCAGGTCTGGTGCATGGGAAGGTGGCAGAGGGACGTGCCACGTCCTTCCCGCGCAGTCAGCAGCCAAGTCCCTTTCCCATGCAGAGGAGATGGCTGTGCTGAGCTCCTGGGAAAAATAAAGCCTCCTGTAGCTGGTGTCCATCTTCCAGCTCTGGACACTGCGAAGTAGCCCAGGGCAGCCCCTTCTCAGTGAGAATGGGCTGTGCAGTAGGGCTGAAGAGCTGGCTGGTTGCCCAAGGGCCTGTGTTAGAAGCCCAGATTAATTAAGATTTTTCTCGCTGATGCGAATAAGCCTGATTGGTTTTACCACTCTGCTGTGCCTTTCAAACCCCCCAGACCCTGGGTGTGGGTGCATCATGACACTGGATGTTTTGCTGCGTTGTTTCTGTGTGAGGAGGGGCTGATGGTGGGTTATGGTTTGGGGTGTGAGTCTCTAAACCCACCAGCCCACATTTCCAGCACTAAACTCTGCTGCAGTGACCCCTCCCGCTGCTTTCAGGAGGAAAGGAGCTGGCAGAGCCTCTTCCTACCCCTCTGTTAAGACACACCCCCACTCCCTCTGAGGGCACTTCTTGGCCAGGTGAGGGCATGGACAGGGCAGGAGCCATGTGCGGAGCTCCCAGTGTTCCGCTGGCTCCTGCCAGCCACCTCTCATCGTGGTGATTAAGGATTTCAGAGGGCAGAAGGCATCGCTCATTTTCTGTTTTCCTGCCAAGAAATGGGGAAATTGTGCTTCTGCCTAGAATAAAGGATTTTTTAAAAACAGTAAAATATTTTAATGGCAGTTTAAAGGGCCACTCTCAAGCCCCAGAGGCCTCTTTGTTTTAAACTCTGTGAGGGTTGAAGGACTTCTGCCAGTTAAAGTCTGCGTCACTGCTAAAGCATCCATTGCTCCTTGGTGTGTCTGGGGCTGAAGCCAACTGGGCTCCTCCTGCATCCTGGTCCATATCCAGCCCAGAGAGGAGGATGCCAGGTAAACCATGGGCCAGCCCTGCTGCTGTTGGTCCTGACCACTGCAGGAACAGGTGCTGCTGGTTCTCATGGTGAGCTGGGCGAGCAGATGGGCCAAAGCTGGTGATGAGGGAGAGAAGTGGATCCTTTGCCATTTGGTGGGGTCCTGGGTGCCCACCAGGTGCTGTTCCCCATGTACTGCTTGTCCCTGCTGGGTTTGCTATGAAGCCAACACCTAAAATTCGCTGTACTTCACTGTGTAGGTGTCCTTGAGGAGAGCAGCTGCTACACTCAGGGGTTTCCTTTGTAAATACCTTGAAATACATTTGTATTTTCCATTCTTGAGGGTAGAAAGCATCTTCTTACATGCATATCGCAATTGGTATGGTGGAGCCTTGATTTTTGTTGAGGGCAATAAAGAACCAGTGAAATCATGAGCAGCAGAAGTCCCTGGTTACTTCTGGTGACCCCGAGTAGAGCATGCTAGTGAGGAGCAGTGGATTCTGGCCAAATCTGGCATCTCTGCCAAGGAGCTCCTCCTGCTGCTGAGCATCCCAGCTGACAGGGCTGATTTTTTCCTCTCTGTTGCTTGTAGGTGGGATCGGGTTTGGACGTGCCAAAGGAAACTCTGGCTCAGAGGCGGATGATGAAACCCAGCTCACCTTCTACACGGAGCAGTATCGGAGCCGGAGACGGAGCAAAGGTACAGAATGACACAGTGATTGCACGTGGGGGAACAAATGGTTGAGCACCTTGATTGGGTGATAGTGTCTGACATTGCCTGAGTCTAAAGGACAGCCGTACCAGTCTGTGGTGGCAAAGACATCCCAAGATGGGCTGTCCGTGTGATGCAGGACCGTGCAGAAGCCATAAATCACATTTCTCGGTGATGTTGCTGAGGTTCTGGGTTTCTTTGATGGTTTCTAATATCAGTTTCCTTCCACATGCCCTGGCACTTCCCCAAAGCTGCACCAGCAGGGAGCAATTGTGTCCGTCATCATCCTGGCGCCAGTGCAGCTGTCAGGGCTGGTCACCTTGGCAATTCCTTGCTCCAAACTCCCGTTTTCTGCCCTTTATTTCCCATGCAGAGCGTCCGTTGGATGAAAGTTTCCTGGCCTTCCTCTTGGCACAAAGGCAATTAAAAGGAACAAATTCAAAATGAGGGTTGGGGCAGGGATTTGTAGACCAAAGTCCCTTCAGGCTCTTTTGTGAGTTAGAGAAGCTGTGAAACTGAAATATCATCTGCAGTTTGAAATTAGTGTCCGCGTTTCCTCTGGTCACATCACAGTGGATCATTTTTGTTTGGGACTCTGGGCCTGAGCTGTTTGGCAGAGGGGAGGATGAGCCTTGCTGCTGCTGCTGCTGCTGTGTTTGAAAAATCACAGTCGGGAAATAACTCCGTTGGGAAGCAATTTAAAAATTGCACAGTGGGGCTGCTCCCTCCATTTGTTTTGTGCACGGAGCCGGGCCTCGGCGCAGCGCAGCAGCCAGATAGATGCTGGTACCCACCGCGGCTCACACGGCCCCATTTGTTTCCATGATGAGCCATTCCCATAAATGCTCTCCCAATGTGTTTATTTGAATGCAAAATTACCTCAGCACCTCTGATCAGCTCGGTGGTTGCACATGGGAACGAACACACGCACGCACAGGGGTGCACTGCATTTGTTCCTGCTGAATGGCTGGGCCTTCAATTTTGTAGTTTTTTTTTTTTTTTCCCTTTTTACCATGTGTTTTAGAACCATGAGGAATTATCACTGAGTTTAAAATGAGCTTTTGATGAAAAGCAGGGAGAGGAGTCATGAGTTAAAGTTACCTGTTGCAATATCAATACAGCTGCATTCAGGGGAATATCGTAGAATCAGAATCACAGACTGGTTTGGTTTGGAAGGAACCTTAAAGACATTCTTGTTCCAACTCCCTTGCCATGTGCAGGGACACTTCTACTAGACCAGGTTACTTAGAGCCCCAGCCAACCTGGCCTAGAAGGCTCCCAGGGATGGAGCACCACATCTTCTCTGGGCAGCCTGTGGCAGTGTCTCACCACCCTCACAGGGAGGAGTTTCTTCCCAATATCCAGTCTAACCCTGTCAGTGTGAAGCTATTCCCCCTTGTCCTGTCATTATATACCCTTGTCCAAAGTCCCCCTCCAGCTCTCTTGCAGGCTTCCTTCAGGAGCAGAAAAGCTACAGTAAGGTCTCCCAGACCCTTCTCTTTTCCCATCTGAACAGCCCCAACTCTCTCAGTCTTTCCTTACAGGAGAGGTGCTGCATCCCTCTAATCATCTTTGCGGCTGTGTGAGAGAAGGAAGGAATGGTTCTATTGGAAACAGGGACAAAAGAAACTGTCACAAAACAGGGACAGGGGGAAAACTTCCTGAGTGCTGGAGTAGTTTTTTCAAGGAGTTATTCTGCAATACAGGGCTGGATGTGAAAGCCCTCAGGTACTTTGGAAAAGTCACTGAAGTGTGGGATTTTTTCAGGTTCCACTAGGGAAAGGGGTGATGATGTGCAAGGAAGATGCAGAAAACTGTGTTTTAGTGAAAAGCAGATAAGTCTTTGCAAGGCTGCCTTGAAGCCATTCTCCCTGAGGTCAAGTTCTCTGCCAGTCTCTTGAAATGAGTCTTGAATGCCAGGTACAACGATATCCTTATTGACGTATGTGTTGGTTTTGGGTTGTTTGTTTAAGCTTCCTGGTAGGGCAGATACAAATGAATAGAATAGATGAATGGGAAGAATTCCTTTCTCTTCCTATGAATAAGCTGTTGTTCACCTGGGCAGCTTTGATGGCTGGGTTTGAAGGGAATTCAGGAGGCAGAGCTGCCTCGCGCCGTCGCTCAGAGCTGGATGTTAGATCTGCGTTAGCGTTTGAGCGATGCTGCGAGAACCTGGTTTGTTCGTGTTCACTGGTGGCTAACAGAGGGAATTGTCTTGCATAAAGTCCCCATTGTACTCCTCCTCCTGTCTAGCTAAATTTTGCCATCACTGCGCCTTTGAAAGGAATTTTCTATTATCTTTTCATTGACTCCTCTGTCCCTCATGGAAGGAAAGCAATAGCTCAGTGGGAAGTCCTAGTACCAAACTCATAATTACAAGTTCAGCCAAGATCCATAATTGGACGGGATCGTAACTCTAATAGAGAAGGATGTGTCGTCAGATACAGTTAATTCTTACAATGATGTTCCCATATTGATTTCGCTGTGCTTGCGTGTCGTTGCAGGTGCTGTCAGATAGTTATCAGGTCCAAGGAGAGAGATTCCTTGGGATTTCTCTCCTCAGATGAAGTTTTGCAGGATTGAGCCTAATTGCTGGTATTGTCAAGGCATTGATCCCAGACCATGGGAGGGGAGTTGCCACTTAGGTGGTGCAAGGTTGGGTTGTATTTGAGCGTGGTTGAAGCTGGATGGTTAAGTGGTCGTGTGTCTCCTGGAGAAGGAGGACAGCAGGTTCTGCAGTGCCTGGGCAAGGTATGTTGTAGGGACATTCCTGCAGGTTAATATTGAGTAAGGAGAGCTTGTTCTGGTAGCTCAGGAGCAGCAGACCCGTTGATACCTGGTTTTCAGTGTGGGAATACATGGAGAAGTAAGTCTGATCAGTCCAAGTGTGGAGTCAGGGATGGCTGAGGCATCACCTTCTGTGCTCCGAGCACACTGCACCAATCATCCTCCCATCATCTAGGTCTGTGAGATGCCCTTACACTTATGCTCCCTTGTCTTTGGGAAGTCTCCAGAGAAATTATAGGGGAGGAGAGTTTAAGAAATAACACAGAGGACACCTTCCTGTGGAGCCTTGGTCTTTGCTGTTGGGCTCAGCCCCATCTCTGGGATCTGAGCTGGGAGAGGCAGCGCTGATCAGCAGTGTCTCTGGGGAGCTGGGTCATGCCAAGAAGCGCTCTGTTCATACCCATCTTCGGTGAGACATCTCTTTGCCATGGCCCCCTGCCTGTGCCCGTGCCAGCTCTCCACGCTCTGCTTATTTTTGAGGGATCAGTGTGAGCTCTACTCTTAATGGCAGCGCCAACAGCAGGGCTGACATGTAGTCTTAAGGGAGCTGGAATTTGGACTTTTTCCAAAGGGAACAAGTCCTGAGAGAAGCTCTGTGCTCAGAGGCTGGAGGGACCCTCAGCTGGGGCCAGGGATGCTCCTTCGTGCTGACCCTCAGTACTGACTCCTCAAGGTTTTCCAGAAATCAGATTTTATTGCAACCTGATTGCAACAGGTTCATGCAGTCCAAGGCTCTGCTTGTCACGGGGGCTGGCTCTCCCCTTTCTCATGTCCCTGGGAGAATCTGGAAACATGGGAACCTCTTTGCATGCTGGCTGTGGTACACAGATGGCTCTTGTCTCCTGGGCTGTCTGTCATTGCACCTTTCACCAGCACTGAAGTCTTGTGTAAAGACTGAAGTCTTTACAACCTGACAGGGTTGTAAAGATGTGAATCCACACCCCCTGCTGTCCATCACAGCCGATATCAAAGCTTTGATACTTAGTTCCTCTCTCTGGAGCAGGGTGGGATGTGCTCAGTCAGGTTGCCCTCTGAGTTTGAGAGGAAAATATAGTAGCAAAAATCACCCTAAACCAAGGAGGAAGAGCCCTGTACACAAACCTCACTTGTGCGTCACTCCTGCTCCATCCCCCTTGCCCTGGAGTGGTGTTTGCCTCCTGCCCAGCAAAATATATTCAGCTCCAGGTCTGAGTGTGCAGTCCCAAGCTCCCCTGGTGGCAGGCAGCGTAGTGGCTACTCAGATGGGGAAAGATGAGGGGGAAGAAGCAGCATTGTAACTCCAAGGCCATACTGGAGTCCGTGTCTGGCTCATTAAGGACTCTGTGAATCTAATGAGCCCCTCCTTGCTGGAGGGGAGGCAAAAGCGAGCTTTCCCCACCTCCCTCTGCTTTCTCAGGCCACAGAGCAGCTGCTTTGTAACACAGAAACTGGCAGCAGATGCTGTGCAGCTCCCTGGGTTGGGGGGAACTGAGGCAGGGAAAGCGATGGCATCATATGGAGACCCTGCAAGGGGCTGAGCCATCCCAAGCCAATTTGTCTGGGAGATCCAGAGACTCTCTGCCCTCTCCTGCAGCCTAGATGTTGTCTGAGCCCCTGGGCCCTGCTGGGAGCCCTTGTATCCCAGCCCCTGGGACCTGCCAGGGGTCTCTGCTGCTGCTGGCAAACCCCTGGGTTGCTGGAAACCTGGATACAAAGTGGAGCGAGGGGTGCAAAGACAAAACAATGCTGTTGCTCTTGTGATGGTTGAGATGTACTGGAGGGCACCTGGCACAGTGTCCAGATGCCTGGGGTGTCTTATGGAATGTCCTCAGCTGGCTGCTACTCCTCAAGCAAGCTCTGACATCTGTTTCAGCCTGAGCTGGACCATCCTGAGCCCACTCCCCCACACTGGGATCTGGGATTGCTTCACCCCTCTCAGCATCACCTCTATTGCAGCCTGTTAAAAGAGAGGGGGGGGGAAATACCTACCCTGTTTTCATGTATAGCTGTTGCTCAGGTGGTACCTTCCTGTCCCAGGATAGCTCCCCACCACCCGAGGGAATGGAGGATGCGGTTTTGGGATGCTCCTCAGCTGAGGTCTTCATGAACCAGGCACCTGGCTGTTCCCATAGCACGCAGGGATGGTTTTGACAAATTAACAGAGTTCAATTATGTACCTTGGATTGGTGTCAACCGCACGGGTGTGCACGTGTGCGTGTGCCGGGCTGGCTGGCGGAGCCTTCTGAGGGCTGTTAGAGAAATGAGAAGCTGAGCTTTGATCTGCCTCTGTATTTGGTGTTTAAAACAAGGCCTTTTATAAGAGAATATTAGGTATTCGGAGTCTGCTACATATGAGGAATCTTCGCTTTGATCCTCTCCCGTCTCCAGAGGCAGAAGGCACTTATTATTTCATGGGGAACTAAATGAAGTGCAGAATGAAATTTGGGTACCATTCTCTGTGCCCTGCCAGTGCCCCTGGCCTCGCTGGGGCTGAGACAATGCCGTGGGCTGCACGTGCTCCAGCTCTGCTGTGCTCCTCAGGGAATTGTTCCCCAGGTCTGCCCTGGGCTTGACTCGCCTTCAGACTAGGGGAGATGCTGTTGGGAATCGAATGGGAGACAAAGGGTGATAAAGCAAACCTGTCAGTCTGGGTTGTTTACAGGAGCACGAGGGAGGAATGAGTCTGGTGCTGTCTGTCTGTGCTCAGGGAGCTTCTCCCTCCCCGGCAGCCCCGTGCCCATCCCGTCCTCATGTGGTCAGTGTATTGCACAGACAGGTTAGAGTGTCCCGGGAAGGGTACACAAAGCAGGGACAGATGGACAGGTCAATGCTGGTGTCTGGTGCATGTGGAGCATGGTTCATGGCATGTGGAGCTGTGCTGCTCCTGTCAGACCGTGGAAGAGCACCCTAGAGGGGACCTGGACGTCCCCAAATCTCAGGGATGAGGTACTTTCATGATACAGGTCTTGTCTTTACCCCTCAGAGCACCAGGGTCCATCCCACCTGGCTGCAGCACAGCCCTGCCCACACCACAGCAGTGCCCAAGGCTGTGGTGCCGATAGGGAATGCTGCTCATTTCCAACCCTTCTTAGCCCTTGGCCTTGGATGCTGCTTTTCCAGCGAGGAAACAAACGTGGTGCTTTTGCATGATGGCTTATTTTGCCTGCAGAGCAATGAGGCACTGCAACAGCACATAAAACCCTCGCTGAGCCTCTCTTCATCCCTGCTAGACTCTGGCTGTGCAGGGAGGGTCGGCGGGGGTTGCTCCAGCCACCTCTTTGCTCCCTAAATCACCGGTGGCTGTAGGTGTGGGGGTGCACACACTCTCCTGTCCATGCCCAGGGAACTGAGCTGTTGGGAGAGGGGCTGCAGTGGGAAGCTGGAGCTGGGCAGCAGAAAGCTCTGCGAGTAAAGTGCTGGTGGAGCTGTGGTGGCCACAGGCTCTTAAACTTCCCCGGACTGTGCTGGAGATAAAGGCTTTTACATCTCTTCCTGGAGGCAGTGCGGGTCTTCCCATTTATTTATTTATTTTCCGATTGTATCTGATACAGCCTCAGCGAGTAATTGAGTGTTTGAGAGTGAAAAATTATCTCTCCGGCTTGGCCCTTATCTTGACAGCAAAGCAGCACTTTTAATTTAATTTTGTTCAGAGCATGTGGGTAACAAATTTCACTAATCGCTCTGCTGTCGCCCTCCGCATGGTAACGAGTCTCTTGTTTCCCAGGAAGCAGAACATAAACACGGTGCTGGTTGCAGGCGGGAGGAGGGCGAGGGTTACTGCTGGATGGAAAATGAAGATGCGTCTCGTTGCGGATGCTCAGCGTGCCCGTGGCATGATGGATTTGTCTCCTTGACTGGAAGGAAGCAGGGGGTGGTGGATGTCTTGTTTGTACTTCTATGATGCTTGACTGGAGGGGGGGAAACTGAGGCATGGAGGGATGTGCCCCAACCCCAGGGAGATGTTGCAGAGCACGAATTTTTATTCCCATTCCTGTTGTTCAGTTTGCATCTATTCCAAAAATAATGGACACAATAGAAAGGTGGTTTGGGATTTTTTTTTTTTTTTTTTTTTTTGTGATTCCAACCCAATTCCCACATCCCAGCTCTGCCTGCAGGGTGACAATGGGAGGACGGCAGCGTAGTGAAGGTCCAGCCAGGATGGGCAGCTTGCTGGGTTCTTGGACATCTCTTGCCACCAGCTCCTGGGACATCTCCTGCCAGATCCTGGGACATCTGCCACATCCTGAGGCCTCCCTGGCATCCTGGTCTCCATCAGTGCTCTCTCCTGGTCTCTAAAATCAATTCAGCTGTCTGACCAGCCCTATGCTCACTGAGCACAACCCCCCCTGGGCTGTGACTCAACACGAACTATTTTACAGATAATGATTACTTTTTTCCCCTTTTCCCGTAGGAATAATATTTTCGTTATACTGTATTGAAAATTGCTTTTCCTCCTCCTTAAAATGAAGCCTTCCACTCAGATTTGCCTTTGTGCTTATATATTGTAAAATTGGGACTCATTTGGAGTGTAAAACAAAAAAAGATCAGGCCTTAATTCCAGGAGAAGTGTTTTCATTGATTTTTGTGAAAGAAAATTCCAGTGCAGGCAATCTCTGCCTTTAAATATGTAACCGTTTCTTTAATGTGATTTTATCTCGACCGATTCAGCACCGAGAACATGAAAGCAAAACTGACTTCATTGATTTTAATTGTCCATGCCCAGAGAAATGCAAAAAATGTAACAGCGCCAGGAGAGCAAATTGGGTTTGCACAAATTCTCCCCCCGTTGCTGTGCTGAGGGAGGTCTGAGGTATGTGGGCAGGAGGATGAGCCCATGGTGAGCCCAGTGATGATGGGGCTGGTGGATCAGCAGACCAGCATCTCAACCTGTGCCACTCTGGTCATCTCCATTTCCACCCTCCCCTCAGCTGCTCATTCCTTGCCCAGCGTTCAAGGTTTTACCATTCCCTCTGTTTCCCCCTTCCTCCTCCTCCTTCTGGTTGCAGTTTGCTGGTGGTGCCTCTGTGCCAGCTGCAGGCTCAGTGTTTTAGAGCAAAGGGGGAGCACCACCGACAACTGTATAATTAGGAAATATATACATTTATTCAGTACATAAGGCATTATAACTCCAGGAGCGCCTTAAGAGCCAAGGCTCAGGCTGCTGGAGGAGCATGAGAACTCACAGTGGCACACAGGAGCTCAGCCAACGAGCCCTTGACCTTGCCATGGGGTCCAGCAGCCCAACCCAAGCCTCCCCACAGTGACCATACCACCCCCTGACATCCTCCTGTCCCTGACCTGCACCCCAGGGCTGCCTTTTCTGCAGCCCCCCCGTGCTATACTGGAGGATGCCTTGGCTAATTGCTAGAGGATAATTCATAAATGTTAATAGTATTAATCTGATTCCGCATGTGCTTAGCAAGATCAAATCCTCCATAAATCCAGGAGTGTCTGCTCTCACCCTTCTGCTGCACGATGTGGCTGTCTTTGCTCCTCACTTCCCTCCATTCCCTCCTGTGTACCCTCTCTGCCTCCTTGGAGGTGAGAGGAGTCTCCCTGGGGGTCTCCCCCAGTATGGGGGCTGATCCAGGGGTCTCCCCTGGATCTGTTGACTCTGGGATGAGGCTGGAACTGTCCCATCCCCAAGCCCTGACGCAGATCTGGGCTGTAGCTGTGAGCACCTTCATTTGGGATTTGTCCAGGACAGCGATGGATAAGATTCCTCAAGAAGGGTCTCAGGCCCAGCCTTGTGTCGAGGGTGTGTTGATGAAACACCTGGATGCTCTCACTGCTCGGATGCTGCCTGGGGTGTCCACTGAATACACATCCATTCCCTTCTCAGGGAAGTGGCTCTGGGGCTGAGTGGTCCATGAAGGCTTGTTGGGGTCATGGTTTGGCTGGAAGGATAATCTCCTATCCCATCCCATCCCAATCCCATCCCATCCCATCCCATCCCACGTGCCTGCTGTGCTGGAGAAAGAGGGACCATCCTGCTGTGGGAGGGGAGGGTGTGGGGCAGGAGAGGAGATGGGCAGTGCTGCTCCCTGTGCGGGGGTGCTCCGTGGCCAGATCCTCCTGCCAACACCGCTGCTCATCCTAATTGGCGTTTGATTTGATTGGACATGATCTCCCCCTCGTAAAACACCTCGAGATGTTCCTGTGTGTGAGGGTGTCCTGGAAACGCTGCTGTACCGTATTAATGAGCCTCTGCTGGAACATAACGGAGGATCATTAGGAGCCCAGTTCCTCTGACGTGCCAGCAACATCGGCTTGCTCTGGGAGCATCACGGGGATGCGGGATGGGCTGTGGTGGGATCGCTGTTCCTGGGGTGCTGCTGTCCCCGTGCCGTGTGTTCCGTGTGCGGCACAGCGCGGCGGGCACCGGTGGCTCTGTGTGTGTGTGTGTGTGTGTGTGTGTTGCTAAGCAGTTCCAGCACTCTCTGTTCTCCTTCTCTCATTCTCCATCCCTGTCTTCCTCGGCTGGTGGAAATACATTTTCATATCCTGAGTAGCCACGAAACATTCCGTACGATGCCGTTATCTCCGGGGGGGGCGGGGAAGATTGCAAAGCACTTGGCATTTAACACCCACATATGGTTAACACCACGGGCTGTGTGCTGGTAAAGATGGGGTAATTAAAGTTTATTTTTTTTTATAGACTAATCTCCCAAGCATGTATTTATGAGCCTGATTTAGAAACATCATATTACCAAGAGCACGGGATATTTGTGTTGCTCGTAAATCCATACGTGTTCTGAACACACCTTTTATTTCCACCCCCCCTCCCTAAATTTAGGCAGCACTTCCAATATTAAAAAGAAATGAGCTCAGAGTTTTTTTCTGTTTTTTTTTTTTTTTTTTCCCGGGGTTTTTTTTTCTTGCCTTGTCCTTTAGGTGGGCAAGGGAAAGTGTACAAAGCAGTGAGTAATTAACTGCACGAGGAAATGATATTTCAAAGGAGACACGGTGCGTTTGGAGGGGCTGTTTGCTGAGTGTTTACACCAGTGGCTTTGAATTTATCTTCATCTTGCAGCAGGTGCAAAATCTTTAGGGGAATGTGGTGCTTTGCAAGCGTTTTCTGAGCTGTCTGCAGAGGAACCCACATCTTCTCCAGGCTAATCTGCACTGGGGTTTAAGGAGAGGAAAAAAATCCTGGGTGAGGAAGGTGGTGGTGACTGGAGCACCTCTGACCACAGTCCTGGCTACTCCTCTTGTTTTGCAGTTGAATTCTTGGCCTTTTTGTACCTCAGATAGTCAAATCAAGATTTGCATTGGGTGCTGTTGCTCTCAGGGCTCTTCAGTCCCATCAGCCAGCCATGAAGGTGGATATTTCCCACCCAGCTTCCTCCTTTTGGTAAAGGAGATTTGATACCAGCTTGTTTGGTAACCTGGGTTTGCAAATCTGCTCTTCAAACACCTCCCTGAAAGGCTGGACTTGACAAGGAGAGGAGGGAAAGAGCAGGATTCAGCCTGTTCCCATCTGCAGCACTGGGATTTATTTGGGACTGCCTGAGCTACCAAGCTGGATTTGGATCCCCTCCCTGGGCTGAGGAAGGAATGGATCTGTCTGTCTCAGCTCTGGAACAGAGTGAAGCCCTGGTGAACCTGCTGAAGTGGGTTTGGTTAGCAGGGGCTTGCTGAGAATTCAATTGCTTACTGTTTTAGAGGCCTGGAGTGAAACTGTTTATCTCCAGATGGGTGTTTAAATGCAGCACAACAGTGGTTCTGCTGGAGCATCAGTGGTCTGAAGAGCAGGGAATGGGATGGAAAACAAGAACCCTGTCCCTCTGTTCAAAGAATGTGGGAAGGATCTGCTTTTCCAGCAGTCTCCCTCCAAACCTGTCAGCAAACTGGCCGGGAGCAATAAAGAGCTGAGCTGGAAATGCAGTTTCTGCTCAAGCAGAAGCCACGTTGTTTTGGTTCAGTTGGTCAAAACCAATGTCAGGCAGTTGTAGAGGTCAGTGATTAGCAGTCTGATGGAAATGAGTGAGTACGGGAGGGAAGAAAGCAGGGAAGGGAGTTGCAGGAGACTTGGAACAACTGTCCCTTTCCTTGGGCAGCCAGACTCAGACTCATGGAGCTGTAAAGGGATTTTTTTGCTGTTTCAAGCTCTTGTGCTCCTCTCCTCTAAGTCACAGGGAAATAAGAAGCCCATGGACTCATGGGGATGGGAGATCCTCATTCCTGCAGCTCCACTCTGGCTGCAGGATGTTGAAAACTGCCATCATACCTGTGATTCATGCTCTTTGTGAGAAGGGGATAATACTCATCTAACTCATAAAGGATTTACGATTTAATGTTTGCAAAGCACTTTAAGACCCTGGATTGAAAGGTGATTTATAATGGTGAAATCCAGTGTTCTCTGGCCTATTGTGTATTTGATTGTGTCCACTTATCCCTATGGAGGTTTTTTCCCTTGCCTTTTCTTTCTTCTTTTTTTTTTTTTTTCCGCTCTTTTTTCTTTTGCATTCGGATTGTAACTTCCAGCCAGGCAGGGGTTGTGGCAGGCACAGTATGCCCAGCCAGAGGATGAGTTTGCCTCCCAAGGAGGTGCTAACTTATGCTGATGACATGAATAAAGATTAGGAAGGAAAAAAGGGGATTGCAAGGTGAAGGGCACAGGGGATTGGCGATAAAGCTGTGAAATGGGGGTGGGAAAATTTAGATGATGCATGCATAAGGAAAGGAAAAGATGCTTCATAAATAATCAATTTGCATGCTCTTGTTTGTCGAAAATGATGGGGGTATTTTCCAGCAGATCAGCTGCTTCTCCTGTCCTGCAAATCCTGGCTGGAGCATCCCCTGTGCAGACTCCATCCTGTGGCAGGGGATGCTTTGTTGAGGCTCGCTGCCCTGCCTGGAAAGCACAGGTTGTGCTAAACATGAGGTCCCTGCCCAGACACCAACATTTGCAGCAGCAGCTTTGGTCAAATTACAGGGTGTGCAAGTGCTAACTTGTGGATATATTTCCTGGTCAATTTTCAAATCTCGCTTTGCTGGTGAGGGTTGGGGAGCAAGCAGGGAGAGGGTGCACTGGTTTCCAAAAATAAGTAAGTGTCCTCACCTGAATCCTGAGCAGGGATGTGGTCAGCTCTGCCAGCAGCTCAGGCGTCTCAGCTACACTGTAGTGGCCTGTGCAGCCACTCACTGGATTCATGCCAGGCTGTGCCCTCTGCTTGTCATGGACACTCTCACCAGGTGGTTTTTAGTCAGCATCCCAAGCTCCAGAGAAGGGAACCAGCTGCTCTGTGAGGTGCCTGTTGTTGGCTTTGAGGAAAGCAGGGCACTGGTGTGAGGTGGCTGTGGGGGTTGCAGTGCAGTTGGAACAGTGGTGGGGCAGCCCCCGGGTCCAGAGGGATCAGGGGAGCCCCAAGGATGCAGGCTCCAGGGCTGCTCCCTTCTCAGGCAGCTCTCTCTCCTCGCTATAGATGATGGTGATTGAGCCATCCTAACACTGCACTTTTCCACGAGATTTTCTCAGTAGGTTTGTACCTGTTGTGGCCTCTGATGACCTGTGGATGCTCAAGGTCCTTTTTGGCTTATTTTTACCTATTGCTTCTAAAAAAAAAATCCTGATAAAATAGAAGCTATCAACCAGGTGGCTGAGTGTGCTGGTCTGAGTGAACCCGTGGGGCGATGGGATCCCCTCAGGTCATGGGGTTATTCCTTGGTGCATCCCTTAGTCCTGGTGCCAGGCATGTGGCCTTTGAGATGAAGGATGGCAGCCTGGGAGTGATCCATGTGCCATGAGCATGCCGGTTGGGGACCAGGCAGGCTGAGTGCCTGCTTTGACAGGTGGCATCTCGTGCATCCTGCTTTATGGGACACACTGTGAGCTTCTGCACCTGATAAAATAAAACTTGCTTTGTGGTATCTACTCCCTGTCAGAAGTAGCTGGGTCTGGAGGTCGCTGTGTTGTACACTGTAGTCCCTCTGTGATGACTGAGTATTTATATATTTGTGTAAATAATTAGCACTCATTAGTGCTATATGACTTTGACAGGTGTAATTTCTCTTGGTGTTAAGGGAAAGCAAGTGGTCCCCTGGTCCAGACAGCACTGAGATTCAGCTTGGTTATTTTTTTTTTGGCTTGACAAGATTCACAGAATAAACCAAGGTTGATAAGAAGTGATGGTGGCTTCACCAGGGGAGCGTGGCAGGGGTGATGAGTGGCTCTGGGGAGGGGAAGTTTGTGGGGAGAGGGTCTGTACAGAGCTCTGAGAAGGTTTTCTCCCTCCTCTAGCAAAATGAAGCCTCCACTGTAGCTCAGTGAGTGGAACAACACGAGTGTTAAGAACTCAGCCAGGGAAGGTGTGATGGGAATGGTGGGAGGTGTGCAGGACCTCAGGAGCTCTTCCACTGCTGCTGAGCTGCCCTCCTTGTTTTCAGTGCCTGCCTTCGCCGCGCTGGGGCTCTCCTGCTTCCACGCAGGGACGGGGTGGGGGGCGGGGAGGCCGAGCAAGCCCTGGGGGTTCATCCTTGCCTTTTGGCCACCCAGCCCTGTCTCTGCCTTGCAGGTTCCATGAAGAGCCCTGTGAACAAGACGGCGC
Organism: Lophotriccus pileatus; assembly: GCA_035583135.1. NCBI lineage: Eukaryota > Metazoa > Chordata > Aves > Passeriformes > Tyrannidae > Lophotriccus > Lophotriccus pileatus. The sequence continues at coordinate 7,607,622 of JAWWES010000038.1, forward strand.
TGACGCTGATCGCGGTCAGCTCGTGCGTGCTGGCCGTGGTCTGTGGCTCGCAGCTCTCCTGCCCGCTGACCGTCAAGGTGACGCTGCACGTGCCCGAGCACTTCATCGCCGATGGTAAGACCCTCCTGGCACTCTGCGTTTGGGGACGTGGGAATCCCTCTCTTTTGGCAATTTCTCCGGCTGCTTTCAACTGCAGGGGATCCCCCCTTTGCACGGGAGCAAAGCGCATCTGCGAGCCTGAGGCCGCAATCTTAATCATGTCAATTAGTATTATCGTTTTTATTATTGCTACTAATCGTGTCTGATGGATATTCGTGTTTTCCTCCGAGCTCCAGCCCTGGGAGCCTGCACAGACAGGCATCCTCCTGTCCTGCAGCAGCAGAGCTGCTCATCCCAGTCCTTGCTGAATCGCTGGGGTTTGAGCAAAAGCAGAGATGTTTTGAAAAATTAGATGAGTGCTGCTGTCACTATTTATTGCTCTCTCCAACTGGGCTCCTTGCATTTGTTGTGTTTCACTGACCTTTTCTTTATAATGTGCAGTGAGCGCCGAGTGCAAGTTTTCGGTAACATGAGGGCAAATTTCATTTTCTTCCAGCAGACAGGACCCATTATTCAGTCGGTTCCAATTCCTCAGCTCCGGCACTCATCTCGTTGCTTGGGGCATGTGGAAGGGGCACTTTCTCTCTGCCAGAAATCTGCTGCATGGAGCCAGTGCATCAGCAGCTGCTGGGGCTGGTGCAGTCCTGGTGTGGGCAGCTCTAGGAAACCCTCCACTTTCAAGGGCAGCGCTTGGAGGATTAATGTTTTGGGGAGAGGGAGATGGTTAAAGAGGTGCAAAAGGCTGACATCTGCAGGGAGTGGTGGAGAGGGGCTGGAACCATCACCCCGTGGCAGGGTGGGAGTCACTGGTGTGTTTGAAGTGGGATTAACTGTTCTAGGAATGGCTCTCCTTGGAAGTATTCAAGGCCAGGTTGGTTGGAGCTCTGAGCAGCCTGGTCTAGTGGAAGATGTCTCTTCCCATGGCAGGGGGTTGGAATAAGATGATCTTTAAGGTCCCTTCCAACCCAAACCATTCTGTGATTCTGTGGTTTTATGATTTGAAAAAAAGAACTTGTCTACACCTTGACCTGTTTCTAAAAGGCTTTCAGGATTGTCCAGGCTGCACGTGAATGTTCTGAAGCCTTCACAGATGGTTATTCTGAGCAGAAATCCTTGCACTTGGTGAATGAGGTTGCTCCAGTGCAAACCTGTGTCCCTTTGGGATGGGCACTGGCCAGTTCAGCACTAGGACTGGGAGTTCACAGCTGGTTTGGTACTTGCTGAAGGTTGACCAGGAAGGTAGTGGTGGAGACAAGACCTAGGCATCCTGGTCCCAGCCTGGGGTTCTGGCCCAGGGAAGACAGAGTGTCCTCAAGAAAGAAAATAAACAAAATGCAATGAGACAATGAGGCTGCGTAGAATGAAAGTGAAAAGCTGAGCCTGTGCCTGTCGTGAGGAAAGGGGTGGCAATGCAAATTATGCAAATGCAGAGAACACTCAAATGAAAATGACAACGAAATACCAATAAAACAGATTAATATCCTTGAAACTGGGGGGAAATGGGATGATCTCCAGTCCCGACTTAATGACTTTTCTGAAGAGAAAGTGGCAAGAGGACTGGTAACAATGGTTTGGAGAAGAATTAAAATGAGCTTTGTAATGAAACTGTAAAATATAATTACAAACTGTGAAAACTTTTTTAATATTTTTTATGAGAAACAGTCAAATTCCTCACATAGAAGCAGCCAAGACATTTTGCAGTGGCTATCACTTTTCCTGAAATCTCATCATTTTATGCGATGGCAGTTCCTTGCCTGGGAAGAGAAAAGCTCTTAAAAGTTGTCCCTCCTTTCTGAATAACAACAAATCCCAAGGTGGCATCTGACTGGCAGCAAAATATTGCAGAGCATTTAAAGGCATGGCAGAACTGAGCTGGGTTGGGAAATTTTAATGATACCCAGGAAAAGCGTGGCTGGCTGTGCTTGCCAAGGCTCAGCACCTGGAGTCTGGTGGAGAACAGGGAACCTGCTCCTCCCTGGCAATCTCCTGCGGGGGATTAAACCTGCTTTTTTTGCAGCTGAAAAAGGGAGTTGGCCTGGGCATCCCCATGGCACCGAGGTGGCAGCAGAGCTGATGTGTTCAACCTGGCAGAGTCTGGGAGCTTTGATCAGTCCTGAAACAGCCTCTCACGTGGCACCTGACGGTGGCACCACGTCTCGTAAGTGTTGCCGTGCGCTTAAATCGCCTGGTTCCCGAAGCTGTTCCCTTTTGTGTTTTACATGATGATAAGGCAGGCTCTGTGAGAAGGCAGGGATGGTGCATTCACAGGAGATGTTCCTGTGCGAGGGAGCGGTGCCCTCTCATTCCTTTTTGAAATGCAGGATTTCAATAGACGCCAGGAGCCAAGGAAAATGTGAAAGCGGAGCCACTACCGGCACCTCTGCAGGAGAAGCCAAACAAAGGCAGAGGCTGAAAGAAATCCCTCTCCTAGACGATGAGAACTCAGCTTTGAAGGAAACTTTAAATAGATGCCAGCCAGCTCCAGAGTGCCAGCAGCCAGAGCCAAGCTGGGAAAAGGAGAGGGGGGAGCAGCCCCCCCAAATGTCTCCAGCCTTGGAGAAGTGCAGTGTTCCCTGCTGCAGCGAGCGACAGCATCAGAGGAAGCAGCTCCTGAGCCTGCTGGAGTGGCACTGTGGGAAAGGGGAGGGGAAGGACTAGGACCAGAAGCCAACTGGCAGCCAAGCTGGGAGAATATATTCCAAGCAGCAGTGCTAATAACCAGCCTGTCTCTATTCCCCTTATTTCTCTCTCGGTTTGTTTTCTTCCCTTTGTTCATTTGATGGGGTCCCCCTGCCTCGCTCCCCACTGAGCAGTTATTGCCTGGTTTGCACAGCTGCTCTGCCTTCACTTCACAGGGCCAGTGGAGCTGGCAGGAGCTGCTGTGGCTTGCAGGGAGGGCTGGGACCTCCTGCCTCCCAGAAATGAGTTGGTGCCTCTAAATCCTCTCTTCAGATGGAGCCGTTGGAGCATCCTCTCCTCCCTTCTGCTGCTCCAGGGTTTTGTGTTTCGGGACAGCCTCTGCCCATGCTGAGCAGAAGGCATCTCTCTGATTTCAGAGGTGGCTCAGATTTATGGAAAGAACCGTAGTGGCTTTTATGAGGATATGGAAATGCAAGGCATTATTTAAAGGACCCTTTAACAGAGTCAAAGGGGGGAAGAATGGAAAGAGAGCCCCTCCATCTGAGTAATAAAACTGTTATGAAAATGTGAGCCACTCAGCTGTACATTCAGTAGTTGTTTTTTGTTTGTTTGTTTGTTTCTGGTAAGTAATCATTCAAAAAGTAGAGATGGAGCAATGGGAGCAGCTTGCAGGGAAGCCAGGGATAGAGAAAGATACCCTGGAGGGCTCAGCCTGGAGTACGTCCTTGCTGCACAACAGTATGAAATATAGTATCAATTAAAGCTTCCCCTTTTTATAGCCTGTGAGAGGTTATATATGGTGTGGGTGGATGTTTGTATCTGGATACTTTAGTGGGAGAGGTGGGTGAGTTCCTCAAGTGGTAGTGAAGGAAGCAAGAGCTGCATTTAGCAAGGGGCTTATAGGGCTTTGTTTTATAAGTGGAAATAACTGCAAAGGGCGTAAAGCAGGTTCACGTCACTTCAAAGACATTTCGGGGCGTTTACAAGCTCCTTCCCTCCTCTTCTGAGGCAAATGCCAGGAGAGATGTGGTAATTTTTCTTCACCTTGCTGAGCTGCAGGCTGGGTGTGCAGAGCTTGGGGTGGGCAGGCACAGTCCCTGCCATAGATTTGGAGCTTGGCATGGGCCAGACACCATCCCCACTGTGTGCTCGGAGGTTGGCTTGGGCAGGTGCTCTCCCTGCTGTGACTCTGCTCTGAGCTGAACTCTGAACTGCTCTGATATGGCTCCATCATTCCTGCAAGTCTGGATGAACTCTCCAGGGATAAACACTGCCCTGTGAGGAACAGGGGGAGGAGATCAAATCCAGTCCCCACCATGCAAAGCCAGGAGAACAGTGGGAAGTGGAATTTCCACTTGAAACCACGTTTTGGGTTGGAGCATCTTGACAAGATGTCAGAGGTGGAGGAAGCTTTTTTTTTAATTCTTTTAGTCTTTGTGCACCTGCGTCTGCCCCCCTGAACGATGCCATCGTGTCCTTGCCATGCAGCTGATCAGTAATTGTTTCATCTGAAGATTATTTCCTACCTTCCCCCATGAATGTTTCATCCCAGACACCGGTGAATTGGATGCTGCTATTAACAGCCTGTGTTAATTTTCCCCGAAGATTGTGAGGGCTCTGCAGACTGCAATTGTTGGACTCACAACAACTTCTCATTTTGGTTTTAATTAAATGCGTTGCTTTAAATTGTTTGCTTTTGACGTCTCCTGCTCAATCTTCTGCAGCCCTCAGAGGTGACCAGGCATTAGCTTGAGTTCTCGGGTGCTTGCACTCAGCACATAAAGCAATAGAGAAATGAGCCATAAGAGGGGGGCAACTGGCTATGTCCCCATCCTGTTGGACAAGGAGAAGCTGGAGGCACTGTCTGGTTTACATGTGAAGCATCCCAGGTTTGTGCCAGAAGGATGGAGAAAGAGGTCTGATCTCAAAGGTACCTCAGGCCGGGCTGGATGGGGCTCTGAGAAACTGGCACAGGTTGCCCAGAGAAGCTGTGGCTGTTCCATCCCTTGAAGTGTTCAAGGCCAGGTTGGATGCGGCTTGGAGCAACCTGAGCTAGTGGAAGGTGTCCCTGACCATGACAGGGGGTGGAACAGGATGATCTTTAAGGTCCCTTCCAACACAAACAATTCTGGGATTCTCTGATTTCTCCAAGCTTTCAGAGGGTTTCTGCCACTGGGGTCCCCCATGTTCTCCAGCTGTTCCCAGCCCCACCAGTCCCCTCTGAAATCAGCAGAGGGAACTGACAGGCTTAAAATAAGTTTTTTCTTGTGCTGTTTTCTCCCCTGGGAGTCGTTCTGCTGCAGAGGTGCCTCTTTGCTGTACAGAGACCGGGATCACAGCTTTGACAGAAGCAACACTTCCCTGTTGCAGACTCAGTGCCATGTCTGGCTTTGCCACAGACCCTGTGTGTTTTGGGTAAGGCAGCTGTGTTTGGGGGCAGCTTTACAAATTGCATTTTATTTTATCAGCTCTTAATCACAGGGTCACCTCAGTGCCACTGTTACAGCTCGCTCCCGCTGCCGTGCCTGCTTGCCTGGCAAGGAAATGTGAGCAAATGGCTGCAGCATTACCAGACATGAACTCTAAATATTAACATCAATTTATGAACTGTATCAGCGTGGATCAAAGGGATTCCAAGACGGTTTTACGGCGTGAACGCTCTTTGCATGAAGAACTAATAAGATCCTGGAGGCTGAAGTACATCATGTTTTTATCGTGGCTCTGACAGCCTTGTGAACCTGCGCTCGGCTCCTGCCCGCGCCGCCCGGCTCCCCCAGCCCTGCGGCTGCCACGGGCATTCCCAGCTCCCGGGGCAGCTCAGTTCACAAGGGAAGCCAAATGCCTCTGCCTTTCTCCTTTGCAGGATTCATCAGAGCAGAGCTGGTGGAATTGATGTTGGAATTGGGATGGTTTCAGCAGCAGCTGGTTCAGAGCTGGGAGCTGTTGCATCCTGAGAGAGGCGGGATGTGCCCGTCTCTGGGGAGGGAGCATCTCCTACTGCCTGCTGAGCTTTGCCAACAGCATTTAGCCTCTGCTTTGGGAGGGATGGTGAGGGAAAACTGCAGTATGTGACCAACTAACCTGCTCCATTCCATGGATGTAAAGATGCAAACATTCATACAGCTTTCTCCAGAGGGGCAGGCACTGATCTCTGCTCTCTGTGACCGGTGCCAGGACCTGAGGGAATGGCTGGAGCTATGTCAGGGCAGGGTCAGGTTGGATCTCAGGAAAAGGTTCTTCCCCCAGAGGGTGGCTGGCACTGAACAGGCTCCCCAGGGCAGTGAGGAGAGCACCAAGGCTGACAGAGTGCAAGGAGTGTTTGGACAACTCTCTGAGGGACAGGGTGGGATTGTTGGAGTGTCCTGTGCAGGGCCAGGGGTTGGAAAAGATAATCCTTGTAGGTCCCTTCCAACTCAGGATATTGTTGCAGCATGGTGGTGACTGCATCCTGGGATGCTGGCTTTTGAGCAAGAATTCATGGGATACCTGTGGCATCAGTGGTGCAGCAACTCAGTGAGCGTTTTTGGAGGCTCTGTAGGCAGGAATGTGCTACTTCCCTGTGTTGCTCTCCCAACAGCTAACAAGTGCAGCCTTTCAATGAGTGGCTGGTAGCTCGCCTTGGTCCCATGGATATTAACTTTGCATGTGCTGCCTCTTGGTTGTGTTTTCTGCTGCCTGGGAGAACGTTTGATCTTGGTGCTGGCTGGAAAATCTCAATTCACACACACTTTGTCTCTTAAAGCTTATCAGAGCTCCCCTCTACTTCGTGATGTGATTAGATTTAGGCTGATTTTCCCTGAACCCTTATCCAGTATCTGGAGAGCATCACTGCAGAAGAGTCCCAGGCTGCAGCGTGGGAGTTGGGAGATACAGAGCATTAAGGAGAAGCTTTTCTTTAGGAGTCTAATTTCTCTCTGAGCCATTGCTGACCCAGATGCCTGCTGAGGGCAGAGATGTGCTGTTACCAACACCTCCACAATTACATTGTGTAATACTGTCATGGCAGATGTCTTTACAGCATGAGCTTGACCACAGTGCAGGATGGGCAGATGCCATTCTCACTTCAGCTTGAGAAAAGTTGGCTGAGCCATTACCTGCTCCATATACTTAAATACATGTGTTGCTTGTCAGAAGCTCAGCCCTGGCAAAATCAAGACTGACTGCCAAGAAAACCCAAAGAAAGAGAGTCTGTCAGATTTATCAAGAAAGTTCAATTTAACGCTTAAAATGTGACCCTGCTCCTCCCACAGGAAAGATGCTTCTAGTCTGAGCTGTAATTACACACGGATTTGTTTGACTTGATTGATTTTTGCTTTGCCAGAGTGAAGAAGCTCTGGCAGGACTGATGGTGTTTTGAGGGGATGGGGGTCTCTGGGTTTGGTCATTGGTGGGTTTGGGTGAGAGCCCATGGCCATGGCTCATGTGCTGAAAATACATCCCAGAGTCAGACACTCTGTGAGGTAAACTGTGTATGCTTCAGCTGAGGGAAGAGTGAATGAAAGGTGTGCCTTGTGTAAGCTTGTGCTGTTTTAAAAACATTAAAAACATTCTGTCCTAGCTTTCTGTTTAGGCATTTCACCTTAGTCAGGAGAGAAACAATTTGAGAAACAAGGTAAAGTGGGTTGGCTTGCATTTTAACCCGGTGTGTTGCTATCTCTGGATTCAAAATAGAATATATAATTCAGAGTTTGACTTCAAAGAATTAATGATTCCAAAATTACCTGGTTTTGTGCTAGGCAGGAGAGGGGTGGTAAAGCTGAGCACTGTGTTAATCTAGGGGTGCAATCCTCCCCCAGGCCCCATTTCTTTGCGTAGGTCAGTACAGGTGTGTCCTGGGCATCCAGAGCCCTCCTGGATCTTCTGCATTTTCTAAAAGAAATTTAAGAAACAGAAGTTTTCATTCCCTGGGACCAGGACAGGAGAGGGAGAGCTGATCAAGGGAAAGAGAAGATAGGGGAGGAGTTGTCTCTTTGGGCAATGTTCTTTCATGTTTCACAAGTTAAAAAAAAAAGAGTCTCTAAAGAAATCAAATAGGGTTATTCTTTGTACCTACAGAATGAAGCAAGAGTGATAATTCTTCCTCTAGTGTTTAAAAAAATATCTGTAACAGGATTAGAATTGTATGATAGTAAAGGGATGGATACATTAATAGCAACCTATAGTATGACCTCCCACAGCTTCCCAACACAAAATACTAATTTTAGATGAAAAGGAGTTTTGTTGGCCAAGAAACAGTGAATGGACCAAAGATGACAAAAAGAGCAGAGAGAGGAATAAATAGACATTCTTCAAAAAAAATTATGTTTTGATCTTTTCCCTTGAAAAGGAAGAGAAAGAGAAAGGAGAAGCCAAACCCTTTTGGCTGCTTTTGGGTGCTTTGTTCTTTTCCCTTGTTAGATGTCTCTTCTGAGCTGTTTCATCCTGTTGTGTTCTGGAAAATGATTTTTGAAACGTCGAAACTTCAAGCCTCTTTTGTCATGGCTTAAGCAGCTCCCCTGAACTTTGAAGGAGACCCCAGCATGAGAGACATGAACTTCTGATGCTGCCTTAACTGGTCCAGCTTTGATCAGTGTTGGAGAAGGGAAGGGGGTGGGGGAAAAACACATGCATAGAGAAACCCAAACAAATCAATGCCCCGAAGTGCTGGAGGACCTCGTGGAGTTGTGAGGGGGTTGTATCTGTGTATTGATGTTCTCCACAGCACTGCAACACAGCTCTGTGGCACAGACTGGCTCACAGAGCTAATGGTTCTTGATGGATGTGTCCTACAATGGGATTTCTGGGATAGAGGAGGTGGGGGTGGGTGGAGAGTTGTCATTTTATCGCTGTATTCCCTTGTGTGGTTGATGGTTGCTTTACCCTGAGACCTAAATGTCTCTGTTTTAAGGAGGATCTCATCAAGCTTTTGACTGGGAAGCTCAAAACCTGTGTCTAGGAGGACAGCTTAGGGGGACGAGGTTGGCAGCAGAGGACAGCAGGGTGGGTGATCTCTCTGGATGTCTTCAGAGGGTTTCTGTGCTGGAATCTGCGCAGGAACTTCAGGCAGTGGCTGTAGTTGTGCTTCAAACTGGGCATGGGGGTGATTTGATAAGGTCTGAGGTCCTCAAGAAAGTCTTTCAGAGGGTACTTTGGAGCAGGGTCTACCACCCACTGTCACAGAAGCGTGAGCCCCTCGGGTCCCACATCACCCCATTCCCTCCTCCATCATTTCCCTCCATCCAGAGACTGAGCATTGGGGAAAAACAAACCTGGCTGATGTTCCTGAAACAGCTCTCCCTTAGAAAATGTTTGTTCTCAGTAGATTCTAAAAGGATTTGTTACTCAACCTGCCCTTTCTGAGCTTTTCAAGGTGGTTTTGACTTGTGTGCGATGGTAACTTTTGAAAACTGTTTTCTGTGTGCAGATTCTTTGAAAATAAAGAGAAAAAATGTGTGAAAAGGCTTTGAAATAGTCAGAATTTCAGCTTTCAAAATATTTGCAGAATGTCTTTTGCTGTTATTTATTTCCTGGGCAAGCTATAAAGGGATCAAGATTGGGATGTTTGTTTGCTTGTGTTTTCAGTGGGAGCGAAGGTGATGAGAGTGTCTGTCTCAAAATCTTACCCAGCTGAGCTGCCACACACTCAGCTTCAGAGATGTGAGGAGTTTCCTTACTGGAAGCTGTCCCTTCCTTCCTCCTGCAAAGGAAGGAAGGAAAGTGTTTACAATTAACTAAAACCTTTGATTTCCCCAGGTTTGGGGTTTTTTAGACTGAGGTAGGAACTTCTCCATTTTATACTGAGCCTGAATTCAGGAATTTTGGATTCAAATGTTATAATTTCTGTTTTAAAAAAAAAACAACAACAAAACAAAACAGAAAACTGATAATGAGGATTAATTCTCAATCAGACTTATTAAAATCAAAATAAGTAACTAATCTTAAAAATACCAGCACTTCCCTTGTATAAGTTACAGTTCCATTATATCTGGGAAGATCTTTCCATATAGAGAATGTTGCAAAGCTTTATCAATTTGTAAATCATTTCAAGCTTCCCAAATTTGTGTTTTTACATGGACACCCAACTTGTGCTGAGAGAGAAGTTATTTGCTACTGGCCAGGTGTCACATTTTGGTGTGGATTTAGGAAGCACTTCCATGAACTGCTAGTTGTTGGGGGTTTCTTATACCCATCAGCAAATAGGCTGGGTTTTCCAAAGGAAACAAATGAGCAGCTGAGGGAGCTGGGGGGGCTCAGCCTGGAGAAAAGGAAGCTCAGGGGGGACCTTCTTGGTCTCTTTAACTGCCCAAAGAGAGGTTGTAGCCAGATGGGGGTCGGGCTCTGCTCCCAAGTAACAAGCAATAAGACAGGAGGAAATGGCCTCAAGTTGCACCAGGGGAGGTTTAGGTTGGATATTGGGAAAAATTTCTTCACAGAAAGGGCTGTCCAGCCCTGGCACAGGATGCCCTGGTCAGTGGTGGAGTCACCATCTCAGGAGGGATTTAAAAGCCATATGGATGTGGCATTTGGGGACGTGGTCTAGTGGTGGCTTTGGCAGTGCTGGAGGAATGACCGGATTCGATGAACAGAGGGGTCTTTTCCAACCTAAATGATTCTGTGGTGGGGAGCTCAGGAGGTGACCCCTCTCTCACCCACCTGACCTTGAGGTCCTGCCCTTCGTGTAGCAGCTCCTGGGCCAAGATGCTCTGGCAGCTCGAGTCACCTTCATCCTTCTGAATACTAATGATGTGATTGCTTCATGTCTGGTTTGCTTCTGTTACTTGCAGGCTGGCTGTGTTCTGGCTGGAAGTGGGGTTCATTAAGTAGGGATTTAATCAAGAGCTGGTGGTTTCGCTCTTCAGTCTTTGGGTGCAGAGGGAGTTGTCTGTAGCTGAGTCTCCAAACAAGGCTTACGTGCTTCCCAAGCCTCTCTCTTTATTAGAGAGCTGCAAAAATAAGGACAGAAACAAGATTGACAGGCCACTGCATAGACACGTACACGTAAATAGTAAACACTCCCAGAGGGTTCATGTTGCCTTTCTGTTTGGTAAAAGAAACCAGCAATTGCTGTTATTGGCATTTAAAGCTATCTTTAAAAATTCACGGAAAAGAATAATTAGACGTAAAACCATGTGGCTCGAAGATACCTCTTTGTGCTCGGTGTTTTGCTGCTTTCCAGTGGTGCTGGGGGGTTTACCCAGCGATTTAGTGCTGCCACTGTCTGATTGAGATGTATCCTGCAGCCTTGGCGGGGCAGCCCCTGCCTTGCAGTGTCTCCAGAGCAGCTGGATCCTGGATGTCTAATTTTCATTTGCTTGAACAGTCAGTAGCTTGGCAGCCTCCATTGGCTTGGAGTGCAGGGATGTGTCTGTGAATATGTTTATGGTATATAAACACTATGAGTGGTGAAGACTTGCATTCATGTGAAATTAGGGCTCGGATTTCTGTGGTGCTGAGATCTGGGGATGCCTGAAAATGAGGTCACTTGCTGGGATGCTTGACTTGAGGCTTTGCTTGTTTCATCCTTTGCATGGATAACGTGGCACAGGATGAGGGTGAGAAGGGTTCTTTCTTGCTGAAGCATCAGGGATCCTCTTCAAAAGGAGATTCAAAGCTTGTGTTCAAGCAGGTTCATGTGGGGTGCTCACTGCTGTGGGCTTATTGTCCTACTTTTTTAATCTCTTGGCCTTCAACAAGCTAAGATCTTATGTGGTACTTACAAAAATGTTGTCCCAGTCGTTTACTAAGTGGCCTAAGTCCTAAAGTTTCATGGAAGTAGACCCTGGATCTATAAACTTTCTGTCCTTGAGTAATCACTGAGAAGGATTTGAATCTTCAGATAGTGGCCACAAATTTTGCTGCTGTTGCCAGTCCTCACACTTAGTGGAAGGGTGGCTATGGGTTCCTGGGCTTTGGGGCAGTTCCCCTTGCCCACTCCTCCTTGCAGGTTTCTTCTTCCCTCTTTTTAGAGGCTTTTACCCTGGTAAGTTTTGCAAAACACCACTTAAAGGCAGAGGTTTTTTGGCTCCTCTCTGATCTGTGCAGCACTGCTATGGAGGCAGTCTTATAATCAATGTAATTGAAGATCAGAGTTAATGAGGACCTCTGTGCCTGCAAAATCCCCCAAGCGATGCTGGGCCTCAGATGTTAGATAAGGAAATGATTGGGCTGAACTGAAAATCTATTTGGCTAATTAGATGATGCATATTCCCAGATGCCGGTGGGGAAAAATACATTTTGCAAAATAAAGAAACGTAAGATTTTGTAAGAAAAGATTTTTGGCAAGAATTCACTTTTAACTCTCAGGAAGGAAAGGGTGGGGGAGTGTCTGGTACGAGAAGATGTGTGTCAGGCCAATTCACTGACCTTCAGCTGAAGGTGAGGTGGAAACAGCCTGTGCTGCTGCTGCCCATCTGTGCCCTGAGCACCATCCAGGTGCCTCGTGGACGCTGTTTCCATGAGCTGGATGCTCCAATCTTATGGCTCAGAATAACTGCATCAGTCCACATTTCTACAGAGACTTGGGAATCAAATCCCACTAGAGTAAGGGTAGAGAAACATCTGGGAAGAGGAGTTGGTGGACCATTAGCTGTGGCACATTCCTCTGGAGAGGAACGGTCAAATGAAGTTCTTCTAGTCCAGGAGCTGAACTCATTATTGTTTGCTGATCTTGATGTCACAGCACCTGCTGTAGAGTGTTCTGATGCTGAGCCAAAATGCATGTTTGGGGTTTTGCACTCACCTAACACACTTTTTTCCCTCTCCCCAGGCAGCAGCTTTGTTGTGAGCGAGGGGAGCTACTTGGACATCTCCGACTGGCTTAATCCAGCCAAGCTGTCCCTGTACTATCAGATCAATGCCACGTCCCCCTGGGTGAGAGACCTCTGTGGACAGAGGACCACTGATGCCTGTGAGCAGCTCTGTGACCAAGACACAGGTAAGGGAGGCTGGGGAACAGTGAAGACCTTGGAAAGCTTGGAGATCTGAGGGAGAAGGTTTGTCTCTGGGTATTTGGATGCCCTCTGTGCTCACCTCTGCTTTAGCCTGGTGGTAGGCACAGAGGATTGAGAGGTACCAGCAGGGTCACACAGTAGTGACCCCCATCAGCAAAATGTGAAGAAGATGGGCACAAAATGGGGATTTGAAGTGGTGGATCTACGAGTTCTTTGGTGTGGCAGCTGCAGGCACGTGGAGTTTATCTGCTTCTAAGTTGCGCTGTTTTGCTGTGGGATGTGCTGTGCCCTCTGCAACAGCGAGCACTGCTCTTTCTCAGCGATGGGTCACCAGTCTTGGGTGGGATGCCTTCTTGCTGCTGTGGAGACAAGTGGTCCTGTTGCTCCTGGCTTGCTCAGCATCTAAAGGGCACCCAAACCCCCATCTCCTTGCAGAGGTGACATCCCATGTTAGCCCTGACTCTACATGTGAACCACTTCCCTCATCCCTTAGCAGTGAGCTTCACTTCATGTTTGTGTATGAGATTTGTGGCTGCAAGTAAGGATGTTGGTGTCTGGTTCTGCTAGGGGGTTTGAAGGATGGCTCACAGTGGAGAAGGCTTTTCCTAAGCCTCCCACTGCCACAGACCATCATTAAGACACAGAATTAGAAGTCCTCCAGTCATGGGTGCCCCATGGAATGACAGGGGTGACCCTATTCTCATTCCTCCCTGCTCAGCTGAGATGCAAATATGAAACTTGGTCTCATAAACTCATTTTTCTGGTCAAGACAACGTTCTCTTCTTAGTATTCTTGTTCCTCAAGGGTTGTTTGCCCAGAGGCACTGATAGGCATGGCTGCAGCAGAACGATGACACTGGAGAATTCCCTGTGTAGACAGCCCTGGGCGGCACTTGCAGTCCCAGGGAGGTCTGGGAGGTGACAGCAGCCACCCCAGCAGATGGAGATGGTGCAGGAGGAGGCTGTTCTCATCCAGATGTCACAGAGCAGAAGGATTGTTTCAGGCACTGGCAAAACGCAGCCACCTCAGCGGGAGGGGGAAGATGCATTCATCTGTCCCCTGGCTCAGAGGAGGACACGAAAACTCTGCCTCCAGCAGCAACCACGGGGAGACCGTGTGGAGCCAGACCGTGACTTCCCTGCTGGAAGAGCCCCGTGGCTGTGCTCTCCAGCCCCATGCCCTCCTTGGCACCGAGCAGGGCTGGTTTAATCCTTGCATGGCCTCTGCTGTGAGGAGCGGCTGTTCCCCGCGCCGGCCCAGCTGCTGCTCCCACTGCGTGCCCAGCTCCTGGAGCAGCTTGTCGCTCTTGCTGGACGCCCCACGCTTGAGCAGGATGTGTCAGATCTTGTTTGCAGGGAAGGCAGCGATGCTCGTTAGCCTGGGAATCGCTCTGCTCCGGCGCTGTCCTGGATCTGAAGCTTGCCAGCTGCTCTGCGGCTCCCAGCCCTGGTACCCATCCCCCCTGCTCACCCGTGGTGAGGGCAGAGCAGCCCTGAGCTCAGCCTTCAGGTCCCTCACCTGAAATCTGTCCCCCTCTCTCCAGTCTGAGAGTTCTCATATGGATAAAATAGAATCTTTCTCCTCTCTGTGCCAGCTGGATCTGCATGGACAGAGCAAGACTGGCTGATGGGGCTGCTGATCTTCATAGCCTAAATCTAAGGCTCCCTTAAGAGGTCCAAACTTCACAAGACATGAGCAACCCCCAACTTAAAATTAGGCCTTTGGAGGTACCTGTTTGACACCTGCCCCAGGAACATAGCCCCAGGCACCACACAAGTTTGTCACTGTTGACCAGCCTTTAACTGGTGAGAAGTTTCCACCCCAGGCTGGGGGCAGACTGTAACCCCGTGATACACTGCGTGTGCTTTTAGATTCATTTTTATTGATGTCATTCTATTTTTAAGGGTGATTTATTTTTATCACCATGAGAGAGGCGGCCCTGTGGTTTTACTGTGGGACATAAATCCTGCCTGAATTTCAGCCTTTCTGGGTCAGGGATTTTATCCTCTCTGTGAGTATCCCAAGTGATGGGTGCTGGGGTTTCCCGTGTCCTCTGTCTTCTTGGGCTGGGCAGAGCATTCATGAGAAGGATGGACTGATGATCTGGTGGACTGATGGACTGAGGATGAAAGCATCCCCTGTGAAAAGCAGCAGAGCCAGGGTTGAGGTCCTCCAGCACATTTATATCTAATCTGACTTCAGCCTTACCACTGGAGCCACTCTCCATGGCAGTGTGGATCCAGCCTGGAGACCCAGTATCCCAAAGCTTCCTTGCTCCAAGGTGTAGACAGACCTCTGTGCGTAGGACCTGTCCTTGGTGGAAGTGCCACAGACTCCTGTCCCACTACCAAACACCTCTTTTGGGTTGGAGCTGTAGGTGGGATCTGTCTTGTGACACTAAGTACTCCTTCCGTGTGAAGAATAATCCCCAGTGTTTCAGGGGCTCTGAAACACTAGGAAATGCCAAGATCTACTTTGCTTGCCTGACCTTAATTTGCCTTCCCTCGCGTCTCTGTCGTGTGACTCAGTCTTTAATTAAGTGATTGCTGCCCCCCTGACAAATTTCAAACCTGTGTTGCAAAGCTCATCAGAGCGTTTCGGAGGCAGCACCGACATCTGCGCATGAGCCAAACATCGTTTTCCTCGTCCCTTCTGCCTTGGAAGCAGCCAGGCTGGTTGGTCTGACAGGACTGCAAATACAGAAACAAGTGGGTGCTCCTGAGGGACATCCCTGCAGATGTGACAGGGTGGCCCTGCCCAGCCATGGATGGGCAAGTCCCTGTTTGGGGCAGGATGTGCTCCTGGACTGGAGAGGTTCAGCCAAAATGCCCCATCCTCTTGGCAGGTGCTGCCTGTGCTGCTTGAGACGAGAACAGGGAAGGTTTGTTGTCTTCTGGGACTTGCTGTCGGCACTCTCCACATTTTGGACAGATGTGGGGAGCGTTGCTGGTGCCACTGCTTGTACCACACACTGGGATACCTCTGGGTAAAATCCAGGAGTGCTTCTTCTCTGGCCTCCCTTACCAGCACCGGGAGCGTTGATAAGAGCGTCTCTTTCCAGCAGCATATGCAAATCCTGATTTGTGAGCACAATTACCTGCTTTGTATGCACAAAACTGATTCACTTGCACATTCTGTGGGCATCACTGAAGAGACCTGCTGGAGAATCGGTCCCTCAGGGCCAAATGCTGGAAGAAACAGCCTCTGATTTTGTGCTGTCAGGCTTGCTGGAGCAGTGGCATAAATGAGATGGATAGCTACCTTGATTAGCAGGTGCAAATGTGTTGAAATTTTTTTCCCCATCTACAAATCAGGCACTTCTTCATCAAAATTCTCTCTTTGCATCCACAATTGGTGGCACCCCCAAAGCAATAGGCTTATAAGGACCAGATGAAATGTGGTAGCAAAAGGTCTTTTCTAGAAATTGGCAGGAGGGGGTAAAAGAAAAAAAAAGGTTTCCATCATCTTCCAAATGGGCCAGTTTGTCACCAGAGCCACAGATGGTGCTCCTGTCTGGGTAGGACAGGGATGTTGTGAGCAGGAGACAGATGAAAGTAATTTTTAAACAGAACCATTTTTTTTTTAAGGCAACCTGTTAAGGGGATTTGGAGGTTGCAGAGCTGAGCATGTAAATCAGGAGATGACCAACCTTGGCGAGGGTGTATTTGTGTTTGTGAAAACAGCCGTTTCCTCCTACAGTTCAATTTAATATCATGCAGGTTTTGTGCACATCAAGTAATATTTGTTTGTTCTTATGCACTTCTGCGATTTTCGCTGTTGGAGGATCCCAGTGCCTTTATTGACTTAGACTTTTATAAGATGAGGTTCTGTCTCTCTAAGGTATGGAGTTTAATAACTTGGTCAAAACCCATGTAATATACGATTCCTTTTCCTGTGGTGGCACAGCTTGCCTCCTGCTCCAAGCAGGGCAGGAGGCAGTTAACTCCCAAGCTAATTTAGCTTCAGGCTGAAGTGTTATACATAAACAGCAATCAAAACTCGTGCCTGTGAGGGGCCGAGTTAAGGTTATCTGTGCTGATTTTACACTCTCATTTTCTGCCATTAGAGTGTTTAATCCTGCAGCTGCTAATGTTCTTGTAATGGCATTTCTGTGCTTGTCTAGAGAGCACGGGGAGGAGGGAGGAGCAGTGAGTTTCGTTGTACAGAACCATGCCTGAACCTGTCTCCCTGATTGGGCCCCTCCCACCAGTGCTGCAGGGGATTCTCACCCCGCCATGGTCGGCTGTGGGGCCGTGCTCACCCCAGAAGATGGCACAGCAGACCACCCTTGTCCACCCTCGGGACCTCTCGCTGCTTCCTTGGATCAGCTGGGCTCACGTGCCCTTGGCAGCGCAGTGTGGGAGCTGAGCGGGTGATAACGAGAATTAAATCTGTGCAGAGCCTAAACTCAGGCACAATCCGTAGAGGTTAAGCTTGTGCTTAAGTACTGTGATGGATCTGGCGAAGAGGGTGACTTGCAGCAGGGGGAGAGGAGGGATAACTGTCAAATTGACTCCAGGTTTTCCCTCCATGCCTCGTGCTGGGTCTGCTGGGCAGGAGACACCTTCCTTGGCTTGTTCCTCAGAGGCTGAACTGCTTCTAAGGAAGTTGCATTTCTCATCAGGATGAAGCAGAGGCTCAGGTTTGGAAAGTGCCATCCCTGAAGGGGAAGGACAGCAGATACCAGGGGCAGAAGAGGAGCTTTTCACAGAGGTTCACCAGGAGCTGGTGCCGCTGCTGCCCTTGCTGGAGGATCCACAGCCTCAGCCAGAGACCAACCCAGGCCTGAGGAGCAGCTTTCTGAAGATGCTTCACTTGTTTACTGAAGCTGGAAATTTAATGAACTATTAAGACCGTTGTTCATCCTTGCCTGTGTTTAATTTTCTCTGAATTTCCTCCAAAGAGGCCCTTGCTCTGTTATCCCAGAGGGGCACATCAAGTTCTTTAAGGAAGGGGTTTGTTGTGGGGTTTTAAATCTTGGTACCAACCCTGTGCAAATGTGTGTCTTGTCCCATCCCTGGCAAGCTCGTCCTTGTCATCTTGCCACTGGGAGCTGCTCCTCCCTGGGAAGTTTTGCTGGGCATCCCCTGGCTCAGGTACCCCAGCAGCCCTGGGGTGCTGTGCATGCAGGACCCTGGTAGGTGGTTTGAAGGTGACACAAGGTGTTCTGGTAGTAGGTAATTTGCTGATTTATTGTTTTTATTTTGGTCAGACTGCAGGCAAAGAACTCCTTATCTGGAGGAGGACATGGTGGCTCCTGGGCTGCAGCTCCTCCTGCTGTGGACAGTGGTGACAAGGGGACACTCACCTTGCCAAGCACCAAGCTGGTGGCCAGGACAGCAGTGCCTGGGTGGCAGCTGCCTTTTGCAGCCACCTTTGCAGCCACCTTTGCTGCTGACGAGGGGATTCAGGCCCTGCATCCCTGCAGTGGAGAGAGAAGGGGAACACTCCAGTCCTTCTGCCTCAGAGCAGGCTGGTAACCCTAGAGGTGGCTCCACACTCGCCTGGAAGAGATAGGGGCTTTGTGCCATGGCCCAGCAGTCAGGGCTGGCAGGGTGGGCAGCATTGTGCTCAACAGCTGTCTCTGTTCATCAAAAAATGCTTGGCCTCTGCTTCCCACCCAGTGCCCACCTCTCCCTGCAAACCCTTTCTGCTTGTGTGCTGTGGAGGGTGGATGGAGAAGACGCAGGAGGAGGTGTTGGGTGAGCTCACCCCACTGCTGGTTGGGGCTCAACAGGAATGATGACCAAGCTGGGCTATGGAGCTGAGGGAGGCTGAGAATGTGGTGCTGCAGCTTCCCTTCTCACTGGCACTGGGGATGCTCTGCTGGGGCTGGTGTGTCCCCTGGGGGTGTGTGTGTCCAGAGAGGAGGGGACCAGGAAATCTGGGGCTGAACCGTGTATTGCTTCAGGTGGAGACACAGCCCTGAAGCAAGTGTGAGTGTGTACATGCAATGCTTGTGCAGGCTTCAGGAACAGGCTACCCCTCCATCTGGGGTCTGGACTTGCCCCAGGATGGTGCCTTTGCAGCTGGAACATGACCCTGGCACAGCAGGGCATCCCACCAGGACAAGGGTGAGCACCAAGGATGGAGGTGCTGCCATGGAGCAGGGAATCACAGACACCAGCAGTGCCAGGAGAAGGCTGATGAGCCACAGCTTTGCTGCACCACAGCCAAAGCTCCTCCAGCTCCTTAAACAGAATCTCAGTGACAGCAAAGAGCGGCTTCCCCAGGAGCACAGGGACTCCGGGAGCCTCCGCTTCACGCTGTGCACTGGGCGGGTGGATTAGGGGGATCTCACAGCATTATCACCACGGATCAGCTCGTGCCCTAATGAGTCTAACAGGATTACTTGGCACGCTGGCAGTTTGTCCCTCAGCCCTGCTCTGCTGTTCCTGGGCAGAGCATGGGGACAGGCAGGGAGGATCTGGACACAGCAGGGCACCCTGTTCATCCTCTCAGCAGAAGCAGCAGCACAATGTGGTGAGCAAAAATGGAAGAATAATTCAGCAACTTCCAGCTTGGATATATTAAAAAAAAAAAACAGAGCTAAAGCCTTGAGCTGTGCTGGTCAAGATGCAGCAGGAGCTGGGGGGCTGTTGTCCTCCACATGGCTGGCTTTGCACTGTGCCTGTGCCACTGGAGGTGGTGAGCTCGGATGTGGCTCGTATTAAGATTTGTTTCCTTCAGGCATGAGCAAGCCTCAGCGTGGGCCAACCTTGAGCCAAAATCCATGGATGCTAAGGCTGGCTGCAGTCTGTTCCTGCCCTTCTGCAGCTCCAGCACTGAAGCCAGCATGGAGCACAGGCACATGAGAAACCCTTTGCTCAGACGGGCAGAGGCAGCTCACACCTGCATGAGGAAACTGGCTTGATTGTGTCCCTGATTGGCCCTGTTCTTCCAGATGAGTTTCCAGATCCTTCTCCCCTCCCCAGCTGAGGGCAGGAGTGACAGACATTTCTCCAGAAGCTGTGTGCTCCCTGCTCCTGCCCCCCCAGCCTTTCTGCCTGGGCTCTGGACAGCGCATTGGGTTGAGCTGTCGCTTGTCTCTCCCACCAGCCTCCGTGGGGATGAAGGCACAGAGGAGGAAGGTTGCAGGTGAGACGTGCCTGTGGTGTTTGGGGATGTGTCCTGCTGAACAACGTGTTCACTCTCCCTGAGCAGAAACTGGCACAGAGGCTCCATGTCACCTGTAATTAGTCGTGGCAGCGCAGTCTGTAGTGAGATGTTGTGTAAGTAAGTTGAGAGAGGGGAGTAGGGGAGGATGGAGAACAGAGCTGTGAGTGCTTCCCATGGCCTCAGCTCCTCCCTTGCTCTTCCACTTAGCTGTACAAGTCACAGGAATGTATCTGTATATTAGAGTTATATAATAAGTATCTGAAGAGAGAGTGTCAGAGGGTGGAACCAGGCTCTGCAATAGAATGAGAGGCAACAGGCACAAACTGATGCACAGGAACTTCCATCTAAGTATGAGGAACTTCTTTACTGTGCAGGTGACCAAGCACTGAACAGGCTGCCCAGAGAGGGTGTGGAGTCTCCCTCACTGGAGATACTCCAGAACCATCTGGACACAATCTTGTGCCATGAGCTTGAGCAGATGACCAGATGACTCCACCAGTAGTCCCTCCCAACCTGAACCATTCTGGGATTCTTTGAATGATGTGTTTTCAGAGCCTCTTGCTAGGGCTATGGTGTTGCAGTTCCTGCTTTATTCAGAGATTTTCCTTCCCCTCCCAGCACTTTGTTTAAATGGAAATAGAACGTTGGACCTGAGCACCAGGATCTGCACTTGCTTAAATTGAATGAGCAGTGACCCTTCCATTTCCTATGCTGTGGATTATCCTACCTGATTTGTGGCTTGTGAATCCAAAGGCAGAGGAAGGACTACACAGGCCCGTGTTTTTGCTGTGGACAGGGTGTGGGGTGGTGGCTGCAGAAGCAGGATGCCTGTCAGGGCCATTGGTAGATCCTGATTCATCTGCGCCACACAGAGAGGCGTGTGCAGGACCTGTGGAAATTGCATCCAGCTTCACGTGTGGCTATTTGTCAGACTTGGTTACCTTGGTTGACTTTGGCTTTAAGCTCATCTTGAACCCCAACCCAGCTGCAGCAATGCTGAGCAGATAACTGTCTGTCTCAGAAGCACGTGGGATTTAGTGTGTCTGAACAGAGGCACTGTTGGTTTGGTGGTTTGTTTAAAAACACACCCAAAGAGGGTTTAGATGTACCCTCGTTCCTGCCACTCTGGGCACTTTATCAGGTGTTTCTCATTCCATGGGGATTAGCCAGGCTCAGCATCCTCCTTGGCTCAGCATCAAGCCGAGGGACGATGGGAACAGACTGAAAATAACAGAGTAGTTCAGGGGGCCAAAGGAGGAGGGTAGATTCTGATGGGAAGAAAGCAAAAGCTCCTGAGAATCTGTGAGAGCACAGCAAGTTCTGCTGAGTTTTTTTGGAAGCCCCACTAGTTGTCTGTTGTTGTAGATACAGGAATAGATGCAGAAATAGAACTATCTATACCGAGGATATGGAGTCCTCACTTTTCCAGCAGACTGCAGAGCTCAGCCAATCCTGTGCTGGGAGCCTTCCTATCCAATTTCTAAATTGCCAAAGGGGTGTAGATCTCCCTGGAAAACCTGTGGAAAACTGATCCCAAGTGGCTACAGAGATGGGCAGGTATCCCTAGTCTCTGTGCTGTGGGTGGCTTTCCCTGCAGTCCTCTCTCTCTCCTACCCAACCGATGCCACCACTTGCCCTCTCACTTACTGAAATAAACCTCCCAATAAACCTCCCGATAAAGCCTCGAGCGCCGGCTGTAGTTGCTGAAACTCCGTGATTGGAGTTGATAAAATCAATATTCCTGCAGGTTGATAGAGTTTCTCCTTCCGATGCCAAACTGACAGAGCAGTAAACAAGCCAGCAGAGAAAATAAACCCTCCTGCACCACGGGGAGGGGGTTCAGCACCAGCACCCCCAGGTACCGAGGGAGGCGTTGGGGCTGTGGGATGCCAGCCTCTGTAGGTGGGTTTTTTCCTGCTTGCTCTAATTTCTGTGGCAGGAGCTGAGCGTGAGCCGGTGCCCCAAGACTCCCAGCTCTGCTTCGCAAGCACTTTGAGACGTCTCTCATTTGCAGAGCATATATTTGTTATGTAATAAGCACCAGGAATTAATGATCCACGGCATGGCTGGGGAAACTTGCGCACTAAGCACCCAAGGAAAAAATAACTTTTCTTTTTTTAAAATCACTGATGGAGCCATTAGGACCCGTGTTTTCTTGCACCGAGACCGCCCCAGCCCCCCGGGCACGGCTGAACCTGAGCAGGGCCGAGCGCCGCCATGTCTCTCCCAACTCTTCCCCTTTTGGAGGAGCGATGTTCCTGCCGCTCCCGTTATGAATCATGAGGTTAGCAGCTTTTGACAGATCATAAATCAGTGCTTCGAAGTCGCTAGGACAAATCCCAGGACATTTAATCTTTAATATTAGACGCGTGTGAGGCAGTGAATATTTCATGAAGGTGCTGTTGCATTTTAGCACATCATTAGCCGTCTTCCCCCCCACCCCTTTCCTTTTTTTTTTGCCTCCTCTTCCTTTTCAGGCATCTCTTCCTCAAAAATATCAGCAGTTGAATCCCCTTCTCGCTCCCTCGTGACAATAAAGCTCTTTACTGTAATCCCTGTGAGGCATTTTAAGAACTTGCTTAGGATCCCCATGAGCACCAAGGTACCTGCCAGTCTGCATTGCCACCGTGCTGGGGGTACCCCCTCCCAACACCCTCCCCAGGTCCCCCCCTCTCCAGTGTTTACAGCTCATCCTTCTGCACCACCAGGCACGAAGGGGAGAGGAGGGGAGGCAGGAAAAACATTGGCAGCAGCTTGTAGCAGAAACTCCACGTGCAAATCCAATTAATCTTTTGATTTTGCTGTTTCTTGCTCTGGGTTATGTATTTCTACCAAACACTGAATCAGTTTGGGCCAAGCATGCTCAGGTTTCTGGTGTGGGAAATGTCTTCTCTTGCTGTCAAGTGGATGTAACAGGGCAAGGCAGCACCCAGAGAGTGGAGGAGAGCAGGTCTGAGGGCCCTTTTGCTGGGGAGTGGGGGCATGGCATGGGAACTGCCTGTGGAGGACAGAGTTTGGGGTAGTTCTGCATCCTTCTGTGGGAGTTTGGGCTGCAGGAGACTCTGCTGCCCCATCCTGTGTGAGGTGCCAGGAGCAGAGGTGGGAAGGGGATGTGACTAGGATGGGTTTGGGGCATCCTCCCTCAGTTCATATGTGGATTGGACACTGGTTCTGCTTAAGCAAGGTCGAATTCCCTGCTGAGGAATGAATGCCTGACTCCTGAGCACCCCCTCTGCCAGGGCTGTGGGCAGGTCTCAAGGCAGGGGCTGGATCCATGTGGGTACATCGCCATGGGGAATGTTTCTTGGGGGCCACTGAGCAGAGGTCTGCTCATCCTGGAGAGCTGCAGGGCTGCACAGGAACGCTAGGTAAGGACAGACCTTTTGCATCATGGAACCTCATCCCCAGCTACTGTGGGTGCTGCATCATGTAATCCACCCCAGAATAACCACAGGTTTTTTGCAGCTTTCCACATCTCCTCATCTCTTTCACACCTCCTGGAGGTTTCTGGGGTCCAAAGTGCTCCAGATCCATAGCAGGGACCAGGAGTGGCTGTGAACATGCAGAGATGGGCAGCAGGGGAGCAGGGTCCAACTCTGCAGTTGTTGATGTGCCTCTGGGCCAGGAAGGTCTCATCCTTCCCTCTTCTCTTTTAGGAGAGTGCAGCTGCCACGAAGGGTACGCCCCAGACCCCGTCCACCGGCACTTGTGTGTGCGCAGTGACTGGGGACACAGCGAAGGGTGAGTGGGGACAGGGGGTGGGTTTGCTCTGTCTTGGCTCTCCCACACTGGTGAGGAGTCTGGTTCTCCTCCCCTTCAGTGGTCACTGGCCCCAAAGACCTGGGACCAGGCTGTGCTGCTTTCCCTGCTGAGTGATGTGCTCAGCTGCTCTCTCCATCCCTCCTCCCAGGCCGTGGCCCTACACGACGCTGGAGCGGGGATATGACTTGGTCACAGGAGAGCAGGCGCCAGAGAAGATACTCAGGTGAGTCAGAGGAGGGTTCACCTGGGACATTTGGGTGGGGAGAGCCATGAAGACATGCCAGCAGATGCAACCTCTTGGTCACTCCCAGCTTGTTGTGCCAGCAGGGGCACACGAGTCTCATTTGCCTGTCACAGACCTAAAATATTTATCCAGGCAGAGGAGGGTTCCCCTCTTGTCCCTTCAGCAGAAACCAGGCCAGTGTGCACAGAGAGTCCCTGTGGACTGAAAAGAAGAGCTTGACTATCCCCTTCTGTTGCATCTCATAGAATTACAGAATATCCAGAGCTGGAAGGGAGCCACAAGGATCATCAAAGCCCAACTCCTAATTTGGCACGGGGAAGGGAATGCCATTATTCCTCTCCCATTTGGCTTTCAGGGCAAGACTAAATTGCTAACTTACCTCATGGTCATGGCCATCACTGCTCTGACTTCCAGATGGGCAGGTGCCATGGAGGGCCACCATTCCCTGTGGACACTCTTCCTTTATGACACATTTGCAGGTCTACCTATAGTTTGGGTCAAGGGCTGTGGCTTCCAGTCAGTAAGAGCTTCGTGGTGCCCCCTGTGGAGCTTTCCATCAATCCTCTTGCCAGCTGCAAGACAGATGTTCTGGTGACGGAAGATCCAGCAGATGTCAGGTAGGAAGCAGATTTCTCATTTTCTTCATGCTTGAGTGACTACACTGCTCTTTAAATTGTTATTGAGGATACAGTAATTTCTGTGATGATAGGTTTGATTAATTTTCTTCCAATAAGAAATGTGATATGATGTCTCTCCAGGCTCTTTGGTCTGATGGGTCTAGGCCAGGCCTGAGTGTGTAGCTCTGAAGTCTGCCAGTACAGACCAGGTGAATTGGTAGGAGAAGGCAGTTTTAAAGTGGCTTAAATGTAATGTTAGATTGCAGTGCTTAAATGGATGCATTTACCAGGATGGAGGTGCTGTCATCTTTCTGAAACTCATACATATATCACATCTACCTGGCCCTTGATATCTGCTGGGATGCTCATGAGGGGTGAAAGGCTCTTTTGCTCATCCAATTATTATACAATTAGATGGGTTTTTACTTCCTGAAGTTCAGTAAATGCCTGGATATTTTTCTGGCTCCCCCATTTGGCCGGTTTGTATTTTAACCAGATGTCCTTGGACTTGGGATAGTCTGGTTCTGAAGCGGGACCTAAGAGGGCATTGCAGGAGGAGAATTGCCCTGGTGGAAGGAGAGGCTGTTGCTGGGAGACTGGGCTGAGTGTGGGCAAAGGAGGTCCCTGGAGAAGCAGGCAGGCACATCAGTTGTCTTCTGTGCCCCAGCTGGCGTCCAAGAGGTCCTCACTGCCAAGAGTGTGTTTTTGTTGCTAATCAGTGCTTGTTGCCTCTCCTTCAAAAAGAGACTGATGGTACATATTTATCACAATTTGGCTCTCTTAGGAGCGTTGTTTTCTTGTCTGCAGCAACTTCTGCTTTTCATTTGAGAGGGAGAAGGGTTGTTTTATGTTAACATTTTCCAAGCCAAAATGCCAGGAGAACATTATTTCTTTCTTGCCTCCTCACATCTTCATTAAAAGAACCTTAGTGAAGGTAGAGGCTCGGAAGCTTGTTTTCTGCTCCAGTGTAGTAATTGTCTCTGGGCACTGATCCTTGTGGAAAAGTCTCTGTCAGGATGGATGAATGCCAGGCAGGAGGAGGGGAGGTTCTGCCACTGAGCTTGTTGCCTTCTCCCCTCATAAAAGGAACGTGAACTGAGAATTCCAGGTATAAATATTGGAGTGACTCAGGTAGAATAAGGGGAGGCGAGTTCACGGCGCTTGTATCTTAGACAGGAGTTGCTAAATTATTAAAACTTTAATAAACGTAATAATAAATATTTGATGTTGAATTATGGAAGGTTTCACAATACACTGAGAAGCGAAAAGCGATCTAATACTTCTGCATTAGAACTTAAACACTTCTCAAAGGAGAAGCTGCAAGCCTGGGGTCCTGAGCACCCCGGGATGGGTGGAAATCAAGGTGATACCTCTTGAGTGGAGTGGGATGGTGCGAAGGAGCTGATGCTGGGGCTGCTCAGATCCACTGCAGGTGGTGAGCAGGGTCATTGTTATGTTTGGTGCTCATGGGCATCACGTTGGCTTGTCTCTGAGAACTTCCTCTGAGGTTCTTGGGTGCTTTCACGCAATGAGAAAGGTACTTTTAGAGCTGCTTGTCTTGCAGCCACTTTGCTTTGTCCCTCTGGAATGACACAAAGTGTTGGCAACTTCTCAAGGGAGCGGTAATGCAGCAGTTTTGGTGGTTCAGATGTTCAGGTGATGACCCATCACGTCAGACCAACCATCAGAGGTGAACACATGATGTCTGTGGTGTAGGTGTTCAAACACAGCCACCCCTCTGCCTGAAAGGGACCTGTTCCCTTGCTGTGGGACTGTGGTAGTGCTGCTGACCCTCCATGCTGGGAGCTCCCGTAGGTGTATCAGAGAATCATCAAGGTTGGAAAAGACCTCCAAGATCATCAAGTCCAACCTTTGACCAAACACCACCTTGACAACGAAACCACGGCACTGACTTCCATGTCCAGACATTTCTTGAACACCTCCAGGGATGGACACTCCACCACCTCCCTGGGCAGCCCGTTCCAATGCTTGACAACCCTTTCAGCGAAGAAATTCTTCCTGAATTTCCTGAACCTCCAGTGCTTGGGCTTTAATAGAATCACATCTCCGTGCCACAGGGCAAACCCTGGGCTGTGTTACACCAGCTGCAACACAGCCGTGTCTCAGCACCCAGAGTGCCCTGTTTGCTGTCCTGTAACACGCTGATGGTGGCTCAGTCCTGTGTCTCTTCTGTGTCTTTAATAAGGAGCGTGCTGCATTCCTGCAGACCTTTCATTAGTCTGACACCTTTGGCTCCGGGGTCGCTTGTCTTGAAGAGTTTAATGGAAGGAAATTGCAGAAAGCCTGGCTCGGAGAAAACAAGTGATGAAGTCTTTACAACTCAGAGGGTTAAAGGTTCAAACGTGGCCCTGTGTTTTTATGAAGATGCTGGAGACTGCGGAGGGACAGGTGGGGCTTGGCCTTTGAGCAGCTCCCTGGGGAAATGCTGACTCCGGTGCTGTTCTCCGTGTGTTTCACTGCTGAGCAGTGCACCAGGCTGCCTCTGTGCTTTGGTGGATGGGGATGAGGAGCCCAAACCTCCTTCAACTGCTGCAGCCAAGTCATTAGATAAAATTCCTACAGGCAGGAGACAAGGGGCTTCCTGCAGACATCCCACTGGGGGTGCTCTGACATGTCCCAAGGGTTGGGAGGGGCAGGACTTTTCGTGCAGAACTCGGTGCTGGAGGTTTTAGGGCTGTGTGTCATAAATTAAGCAGAGTGCTTAGAGTTAATGAAACTTGCATGTATAATTTATCAGTGACCATATTGAGCATCCCCTCCTCGACCCAGAGACTGATCCTCTGCAGGGTAATCACACTGGTCACACGCCTGGGATCGTGGCAGCCACGCTAACGGTGATGTCTTTGTTCAGATCAGGTTGGTCAGCGGTGCTGCAGGGCTTCCCCTGTGCTGGGCAGCCTCTGCCTCAGGCTGGAGACCAGCTCCCAGGGTGGGCAGACTGTCCCTGCGGCACATCCCCTGCCAGGACAAAAAGTACCTCCTGGTCCTACCTTGCCTTTCTTGTTTTCAAGACCCCTCTTTGTTTCCCTCTCTCCATTGCTCCCATCCCTCTCTCTTATTTATATTTCTCGCATAACCTGGTTGTAGACATAGAAGTCTCTCTACTTTTTTTAAACAAACTACTGTTAGGTGTTTAATCCTTCTGCTGGCCTTCCTTAGACACCTTGCCATCTCTGTTTGGCCCTTTAGAAGGTACAGCTTGTCCTGGGGGACGAGGAATTGCTACTGGGAGGACCTACAACCTCAGCACCAAGAATCCCTGCAGGGGAGAATAAAAACATCCCTTGGGCACAGGTGGCTGTGGGGGACCAAGAGGAGGGCTAACCTGGGGGACAAACACCTGGTGGTCCTGGTTCACCGTGCCACCTGCTCTGCAGAAAAGTTGGTAATTTCTGGTGAGCAGCTGTAAATCAGAGGCACGAGCCTCAGCTGCTGCCTGACATGACATATAGTTCTATCGTTATGGCAACCACAGAAACAAATAAAAGCCTTGCCTTTGCTTGACAAGCCTTTGAGATGTCCTGATGGAAAGACAAGTGTTCAGCGGCAGAATGAATTCTCTTGAACTCGCTGTCGATTCATCTTCGTTTTGCTCCCAAGTGAGCCCCTTTGCTCTCTGAATTCTTTGCCAAAGTACAATCAACTGGATTTTTTATTTCTAGGGGTTTTTTTTATTTGTTTGTTATTTTATTTTCAATTCTCTTGGAGGCAGAGTGCTCTGCTCCCCAGCTCTGTGCCTGCATGAGTCCCGTCTTGTGTCAAGGATGGGAGCAGGGCTTTTACTCCCTGCCTGTGGCATTTGCTGGCTCAGCCCTGCTGTGCCCTTTGTGACACCACTGCTGCCCCAGCCTTGCAGGGGTTTTGCAGTGATATTTTGCAGGGTTTTGCAGTGATTTTGGGCACTTGTGATTTTACAAGTCCATGATGAGCACTGTGGTGTGAGGCTCCCTGAGAGCGGGGGAGGATGAAAAGTGAACTGGATGAGAAAGGCAAAGGGAATCTGGGCCAGGAGAGGGGAAACAGCTTTACTGTGGCCATTCTGTCTCAGCAGCAAAGCTCATCTGCCTGTGCCTTATTTGCAGGGGCACAGGGCAATGGGTGAGCAGGTGAGCAGTGGGTGATGCAGGTGAGCAATGGGTGATGCAGGTGAGCATCCCTGAAGGTCAGGAGGTGGGCTGGGCTAGTCCCTGTGGGATATGCCAGTGGGGTAGAGCATGCAGGCAGAGGGCACCCTGCCTGCTCTTCCTGACATTTGTGCAGGAAATACCTTGGGAACTTGGTATTTTTTCCCTCTGTTTTGTTTTATTTTGTTTTTCTCCTGGAAAGGAGCAGTTTGTGATTTCTGGATGCTCAGTGCTGCAGGGACCTTCAGCCAGGAGGCTGGGGGAGAGGGGAAGCCCCTCTGTTTCCCAGCAGGGACCTGCAGAGCCTCCTGCTCTGTTGGTGCCAATAAAGAGGTGAGAGCAACTGGCAGTTGATGCCTGTGATGAATGGACAGCTTTGCATGATGGAGCAAATTGATCATTGCATCACCAGGCACAACTTACTCATTTCTGCAGAGAGAGGGCAATTCATTACTGTGCACATCACAGACACACCATCATCCTCAC
Source organism: Lophotriccus pileatus (assembly GCA_035583135.1). Lineage (NCBI taxonomy): Eukaryota > Metazoa > Chordata > Aves > Passeriformes > Tyrannidae > Lophotriccus > Lophotriccus pileatus. Next base: position 7,636,663 of record JAWWES010000038.1, read on the forward strand.
AGATAACATCCCTGTGCTCTGGCCTGGGCTTCTTATCACCCCAAGAGGCTGTCATCTCTCAAAAAGTGGTGGAGAAGCAGCTTGCAGTGCTTAACACCAGGAGAGAGGCAGCCTTTGGCCTCATCCTCTGGAGAGAAAGGACAGACACTTTACAGAGAGGCAGCCACCAGCCCCTGCCCTGTAGCTGTCAGCTTGGCTTCGTCCTGGCTGCTTACCAGGATTTTTCCTCCTCCCTGCCTCCTGCTGTGATTTATGAGAGCAGGTTAGAAGAGTCAGGTATGTCTCACTTTGCTACGGGGTGACTAAATGGAGACGTAACCTTGAGGCAGCCACAGAAGGGTGTGAGCAGCAAAATGAGAGAGGGATTAGGGGAGTGGTGCAATGGAGAAAAGAGGGGGAAAAATTGAGCTGAAATCACCCAAGAAGTATCTGGTGTAGGTCAGAATTGAAATGTGGATCACCCAGCACCTCTAGGAAGGTGCAGGGACCTGACTGCCCTCAACCTGTCTCTTCCTGGTCCATCACCAGCCATGGAATCTTTCATGCCCAGAATCCAAGGGACATTTCAGCCCTCCCTCTTCCTGGGCTTTTTGTAACTCGTGCTGCAGTAATGCTGAGCTTCACTCTGTGCTCTTTTGTGTGAACCCACTGCATTTTTGAAATCTTAATGCTGAGCTGTAAAACTGCACAGAAGATGATGAAACCTCTTAGGGACAGGGGATGTAAATTTGGACCTGGCTCATAGGCAAATCCAGCGTGGGGAGCACCAGCAACAGCTACAAGTTTGGCAGCTGAGCGATTGCTGTTCCCCTTGTCTGTGGTGCTGCAGAGCCCAGGAGGGAAGAACAACCCATCGAGTGAACAGATTTTGTTTATATGTTTATTGAGACAATTAAACATACCCCACACTCGCCAAATACGCAAGAGCTGTCTCACACCCAGAACGATTCCCTTTGATGTATCTGGGATCTCCCATCACAGAGGAGGGTTTGGCACTGGACTCTGTAGCTGTCCTGTACACAGCTCTGCTGCTGTAGCTTTGTGTCCATCCATCCGGTTGCCTGGAGCAGGATCCTGCCAGTGCTGAGGCAAGCAGTGAGTGCCCAGGGTTTGGAGGGGGAGGCAGGGCTCTAACACGCTGTGTTGATGTGCATGCTTAGCAGAAAGGGTGATGTGAGGTGGCGAGATCAGACCTTGGGTTCCTTCCCTGAAAGGTGTTCTCCCGTCCCTGTTTGATGGTGTTATTTGTTTTTATGTCGCTGCCTTTGCTTTCTGTTAAACATCGGCTGGAGTGTGCTTTGTAGCTGCCTGTTCAAAGCACAGTCCCTTGACCCCTCTGTTTATACAGCCTCTCTGTACTTTTTTTCCTGAATTACAATTTCCCCCCCCCCCTCTATTTGTGTTTTATTACTTTTGCCTTTGTCTGCATCTCGTGCCTGGGAAGGGGACTAGAAGGATTGCAGGAAGAAGGACCAGGCAGTTCATCCCCTGGCCCAGGCTCGGTGCTGGGATGATGGGGATCTGTGCCATAAGGCTCCAGGCTTGGAGCAGGAGAGTGACAGCAGAGGAATGAGGACAGTGGCAGCAGCAGGAGGGACAGGGTTTCCCAGGCGCCTGGGGAGGATGCTCAGCGTCCCTCCCCTCTCTCCCAGGGCTGACCTCAGCGACTTGTCCTTAAGACTGAGATGCTCCAGGGCAGGATGGGACGATGGTCCCAGTCCCATCTGGATTCACAGCTGTCCAGCTGTGAGGATACAGCCCTGGGTGGGGCAGTGACATTGGGAAATGCCTTTTCTTCAGCTATTTCTTAATGCAACTGAGGGGAAAGAACTGGCACCTCCCCCAACCAGTTCTGGTGATATTTCAGTTGCCTAAAACTTGGCCGAGGTGGATGGGATCTACTCCTCCTTTCCCGTTTTTATCTCCTGTGACTACTGTTGGATCACTTCAGCCAAAGGACAAAACTAATAAAATTCAGTGGAGCCGAAATGTTCCTGGGAATGTGCCAGGGACCTGCGACAGGCTCCGCAGCTGGGGAGGAAAAGCCATCTCGGCAGAGACGACAGGAATGGAGATGGACACAAACAGCAGAGTTTTGTCCTTTTCCTTTAAGGGCACCACAAGAAGACACTGTCCCTTGCAGTCTTGGAAAGGGCTCTTGGAAATGACATCTCCCTGGGAGCTCAGGGAGAGTTTCAGACTCCCCTTTTCCTGGTAAAACCAGGATATGCTGCGCTGCAGAAGACAGACCTCTAGGTTTATTGTTATGGGGTTTTTTTCATTGCTAAAGGGAAGAGGGGATGCACATGTTGCTGCAGAGGAACACTGTTTTTGCTGTGGAAGGACAAGGGATGGCAGCTTGGTGCAAATCAGAGGGGCAAAGCTCCTGTTCAGCTTTCACCCACTGCAGGCAGTGCCCTGTGGCACCATGGCTGCCAAAGCTGGCAGTGTGGGCAGCTGGGGCTGGGCACGAGGGCAGCACAAAGGCACAGCCAGTGAACCAGGATGGCTGTGCTCAATGAAGACAAGTGAAGTTAATTAGCTTCAGCTCCTGCTCCTCCAGGGTGATGTTTCCATCAGCTCCAGTGGACTCGGTACTGCCATGGTTGCTGCCTCCAAGAGATTTGCTCTGCTCCGGGATGTCACTTCAACTCTCAGGGTGATTTATTAGGAAAAAATGCCCTCTGTGCTCTTGGTGCAGCACTTTCCAAGCAGCTCAGAGTAGGTTTGCTTGTGCCATGCTGGTCCTTCTCATTCCATGCTGTTTCCAGATACAGGAGAGATGCTCTACAGGCTCCCCCTGGCCTGCTCACCTCCAGGCAGAGGAGCAAAAGCAGCTCAAAATGAGGTTAGAACCACCAAAAAGCTCAGTGCGTGGTTTACAGGCAGTGTCAGCATTGCACAGAGCAGGGACAGTGTGTCCTGCCTGGCCTTGCCCACTGGCTCAGAAAACCTTTCTGTGCTTTGTCAAGGCTGGATCAGACTGAAAATCTCTGCCCTTTGTCTCTGTCCTGCCCAGGTTTTGTATTGTTGCCCCTTCTGGGTGTGCATTTGCTCCTTAGTGCCTCCTTTTCTGATTTAGATGTTTTAAGTACTTGTCAGGGCTTTTTCTGGTCTCCCCAGAGCGGGTTCCTGGCTACAGAGCCAAAAGCAAAATCTTCCTTGACTTTTTCCTGCTGCATGTTTGTAAATCCTGGTGATACAGGGGGTGGTGATGCTTTCCTGGGCACTGTGCTGGAGTGTGTTGAGCAGAATATTGTTTTCAGGAACTAAATCAAAGAGCAGTGCAAAGCTGGAGAGGTTTGGAAGGCGGGCTGAGAAGCGAGCAGGGGGAAAATATCATCAAGAAAATTAGGTGAAGCCTTGCTAAAAAATAATCCCATCTTGGGAATTGCCCTGCTTTCACTGCCTGAAGAATTACTGTGCCATAATCAATTCAGCTCTAGACGTTTCCTGCGATGTTTTTGATATTATGAGATGCTATTGACTGCTACCAAATGCTTTTTTATCATAAGGCAGATGGGTGCAGTTGGGGACCTGCTGCCCCACTGTGCCACGGGCTGTGCCCTGCTCGGGGCAGGACTCTGTCAGTGGTGACCTGACTGGAGGCAGGAATGGCAGTGCTGGGAAAGAGGGATGGGGGTGTTGATGGACCCCCCAGTCTGTATATAATCCATCCAGTGCCTGCTTCAGCTCCACCAGAGGAAACAAAAGGGTGGAGCAGCTCTGGAGGGGAGGCACATGGAGGGTCAAAGAGCCCCCAGTTGCACTGGGCCACGTTCAGGTCTGCTGGCACTGAAGCTGGATGGGTTTTGGGGGAGAACTTACTCATGTCTCCTTCAAACAGGTCTGAGCATTGCAGAGCTTGTCCTGGGTGTCACACAGCCGGATAGCTCCCTGCAAACTGATGTTGTTTTGCTTTATATAAAGGAAGGCAGAGCTGTCCCAGGCTGGGTCAGTGTCCCCCAGTGCTGCTCTCCCTCCTGGCCAGTGGCTCTGCTGGTGGCTGTGCCCCTGTCACTGCCTTGCCACATCTCTCCCAGCGCTGCTGTGCCCCAGGGCTCTCTCCCAGCTGCGCTGAACCCAGCAGCACACAATTAAACCCCAGCTAATACTTCCCTGCTGCTGTGGAGGGCTTAAAGTGACACAAATGAAGCAGCTGAGCATTAAGGCAGGATGCTGTGTAAATATGCACTGAGCTTTCCCAGTGAGAAGTCTCTTTATTCAGTTCAGTCTACATTTCCTTTCTTTTATTTTTTTTTTAGATCAGTGTGTATCAAACACAGACAGGCCAGAGCTGGAGGTGTTGGCTCTGGACTGTGGGTGCCCTGAATTTGGACCCAGAATGGGGCCGTAGCTGAGTAGTTTATAAAGGGTTGGTAATAAAGTTGTGGTTGGTTTAATAAAGGATTTCTTGACTGATAGAATCATAGAACCACAGAGTGGTTTGGCTTGGAAGGGACCTTCTTGTCCAACCCTGCTGCCTATGGTGGTTCACATTCCCCATTCCTGCAAGGAGCTGTTGATGACTCTGGTTATCATCCTGCACCTCCCTGAAAGAAAGGAGAACTGGAGGAGGCAGGGAATGGCACTCTGCTTCTTTGAGCCAAGGAGTCAGCACTAGGTGTGTTAGGAGACCTCGCTGCTCCTCTCCCTTACAGAAATTCCTTGAGGACTTAGGGTGGGAGTGGACCATCCCAGCCTGATGTGACTGTAGGAAAATCCAGGCCCACCCTTCCCACCCTCCCTGGATCCAGCAAAAGGAGCACTCCTGGGTTTGTGTTAGTCTGACTTGGTGCTGTGTGGGGTGAAATGGGTTTTTGGAATATGGAAGTCATCATTTGAGCCTGAACACAGCTGATAGGTGGTACTGGTAGAGGAGGAGGAGGAAAGTCGAGACCGATGCCGTTGACCTGAAGGGCTTTTCATGGCATCTCACTGGAAGCCTGGGGACAGTTACAGACCCCCTTTTTCCTGTAAAACCAGGATATGCTGCATCACAGGCAATTCATTGTAAGCAGAAACCTCCTCGTTTTCACGGAATCATAGAATACCAGCTTAGAAGGAGACCCCAAGGAATTATTGAAGCCTGCTTTATAAAAAAGGAGCTTTTGGTATGGAAAACTTCACTGCAGTAAAAACAGTGCCTGGCTTGCTTATAAAGCACAGGTGGGCAGCAGATGGGCTTGGATGCAGCAGGGGTGGCTGGGTGGGGGGACACTGCCTGTGTTTGGGGAGGAACCATGACAATCTGCTGCTTTCCTGGGTGGAAAAGAAACAACAGAAATTCCTGCCGTGCCCTCACCTGGCCTTGGAAAGGGGCTAAGAAATGGGTGGGATTGAATGGAAATCTGGTGAGTGGTGCAGGGAAAAGCCCTGGTTGTTTTGTGCCTTTTGGATTCATCAGCTGGGGCTTTGCAGGGGGCATGAAGAGATTTCCTGCTGAACATCTGGCTCCACGGTATCTTGGCAGCCTGCTCGGACAGCCCCACGTGTGCTCAGGTTACGGGCAGATGTGGGGAGCTCTGCTGCCCCTTTGCTGCAGGGATGGTGATCCCGACCCCACCACTGCTTCCAGCACGGATGGGGGGCTGTTCCTCTGGAGGCTGGATGTTGCCCTCCCTCTGTCCCTGTCTCTTGGTGTCATTCCAGCTGTGCAGCTGTGGGTGACAGAGCATGCAGAGTGTAGGGTGCATCGCCACAGATGCTCCGGCTACCTGCCCTACACACACACCTTTCCCTGTCAGGCAGGGGAGACTGTTCCCAGAACAGCCCAAAATAAGTTCATTTCTAGGCAGGGTGTGAGTTTGGCTGTGCAAAGCCCGACTGGAGTAGCTGCAGCAGGGAGCTGGAGTGAAGTCCCTGAGCTCTGGCCTCTCTGCAGCATCTGTGACAGCATGACCTGTGTCAGCACGTCACCTGCTATAACAGGTTTTCTGAGCTTTGCAAGGTTCATGCAGTCTGTCCTGGCTTTTCCAGAGGGGCTGGGGGAGGTTTGGGCTGGGAAGGCTGGAGCAGTTCAGAGGGAGCTGAGCTGGCTTGCAGGGCCAGCCCTGTGTCAGTGTGCAGCAGCAATCCTGCTGGTCTCTGGGTCAGGGTCTCACACAGGCACTTCCTTGAAGCAAAGTTACAGAAATAAACCCAGCACTGAGTGCTGGGCGACCTATTTAGGAGATCCAGGGCTCTGCTCGGACTTGATGCTGCAGAGTCCTGGCAAACTCAGTCCCCTGAGGCTGATGAGGTCTGAGATGATGTGGCTGCAGAAGGCAGAGTTGGACATGCTTGTGTATGGGCTCTGCTACATGACCTGCCTCTATGGCTCAGGTGGAACAGTGGCTGTGTGTTCTCATCCTTGCTTTGGGGGCTGGAGCAGGGGTATATGTGGCATCTTTTAACAGCACATATGTGCATGCAGACTCTCACTCGGGGAAGTGCAGCTCCCTGCCCACCCAGGGGGTTGGCACTGATGGGGCAGCCAGCACATTGTCACAGGCACCTAATCCTGTGGGGTGGTGCTGCCTCGATCTGTCTCAGTTCTCCTGTGATAAACTTCTTTCCATAGGATTCCCTCTGCTAAGACACTGAGGGTCAGTCCTCAAAGGGCTTGAGAAACAGTACTGAAAGCTCCCTGTTGCATCTTTCTGCTCCATTCAAAGGCTGATTCTGTACTGTCCTGGGACAGTTTCATGTCTATCCTTGTCCATGATCTCTTTGCTAATAATTTCCCTGCATTGCTTTATCAAGTACCTGTTGAAGTCAAAACAAAGTATTTCCCGTTCCTTTAAAAAACAAAACAAAACAAATTATGTTATTGCAGAAAGATAAGGGGTAAATCTGATACTGTTCAGAGTCAATAGGTAGTCACAGAGGGGACAGGGACCAGTCTGGGGAGCTGCCACCCATCCTGCCTGGCTGTGCCTGTTGATGGGATTGATCCCTGTGGGGATGTGCCAACCCTCCCACTGGGTCCATGAGCTGCACAAGCTGCTGTTGGCACATCCAAGAGCTTCCTGAGCTTCCACCAGCTTCAAGCCCTCCTTGCCTTATCCCATCCCAAGCTCTCTGGTCCCTTCTGTGTCCCCTCCCAGTGCAGAGACTCCTGCCCTCCATGGAGCCCCCTGAGGAGGAGGGGTTCCTGCCTTTTCCTAGTGACAAAATCAATACCAACGGCTTTCATTAATATTCTAGGAATGGCAGGGAAGATTGACTGCCTCATTAGCAGGCATCGTGTGAAACTCTGACAATAATTAACAACTCAACGGTCTTATTTGCTGGCCTATCACAGAAGTATTCAATCAAAAATGTAATTTGCTCGACGCTCCCATTTACCATAAAGAGAATATTCCTTCAAAGTTTTAAATAGACTAATTAAGAGGGAAGAAATACAGGGAAAAAAATTATTAACAGTATAGTTTTAATGGGAAATTACTGGAGCGTATTAATAATGCAATAACCATTTTTAACAGCTGCCTGTCAGTTTGTGGGCCGGGGTAATTAAATTAGTCACTAAAGGGTTAGTCAAATTAGGTGTTGGAGAGCGGCACCGGGGCTAACGAAGGCGTGTCAGGAGGAATGCTCTGGCACACGGAGGATGAGGAGGGTGAGATGTTGAGGTCAGAGGTCCCCAGGGACCCTGCAGAGGGAGGAACCCCTGGTCACCTGGGGCACCAGCATCTCCCAGTTCCTCTCCTTGATTTAGGTGAACCCACGGTGCCAGGAGACGCGAAGAGCCGGGCAGAGCTTTGCGTTGGTAAAGGCTGAGTTGTCTCTGGGAAAATGATAATAAGAAAGAGTTTTATCTGAGCATGAGCATGGCCCGGGGTGGCCTCTGTGACGTCTGCTTCAGCCTGACACTGCTCAGGTTTTTAATCTCTTTCCCAGAGCCAGAAGGCAGCTATGCAGGGGATTTTTGGCAATTTCTTTCAAGGCTTTTATATTCTGCAGGTTTCAGGCTTGCATTCCCCCTTCCTCCGCCCCTTCGCCCCTTTTGAAATGAATTGCAGTTAATTTTGGATGTTGTTGAGCCTGGAAACACATCTTTCTTGCCGCCAGCCTATTAAAAAATATATTTACAGTTCCATAAAGCAAAGCCAGCTGCCAAGGTAACGTCCTGCTGGCTCCCCTGCGTTCCAGGCAGAGGGTAAGGATTTGGAGAGGTACTCGCTTCCGTGATCAGAGGGAGGATTTTAAGCCCAATGGAGAGGTTTCTGCCTGAGAAAATCATTGGGTCCAGTCTGGGGAGGTGTAGGTGGTGCTGAAACTCCCTTTCCTTCTCCCCTCCATGAGTCAGGATGGGAATATGGGCCTTTAGGTCTGAGTGGGAAGGGATTACACCTTCCAATGTGGGTTTGTTTGAGATTTCAGACATTTTCTCCATTTTGTACTTTACCCATCAAGAGGTACCAAGGAATGTGGTGGTAGGGGTGTTTGGTGGGTGTAGATGTCTCTGAAACCATGACCTCCATCATGCAGAGCAAGGACATGAATTTCCATATATTGGCTGAATGTTTGGGCTTTTCTGGGCGATTTTCTTACTCTGGTTTTACATTTTCTCGCACTCAAGATATGTAGATGACAAGAGGGGATGGCAAAACCTGTGTGTTCTCCTTAGAGGTTTCAATTTTCATGAATCAACAGGAGGGTTTTTCCATAATTCTTTCTCCCATCATCCCCATTTGAAATTTAACTATGGAGACATCCTGATCTGCCTGAAGTTCTTGGGGCTTTCTGCCACTCTTTTTCTGTCATTTAAAACAGATGTAGAGCTCACAGTTGCTTTAACTGGGTGACATGGGGAGAAAATGTGCCCCACGTGGCATGTGGGAGTCGAGTAATCACCCAGTGGAAGCATCTCTGATTCAGCTGTTGGCTCCTTTAGAGGAGAATCCCAGGAGAAGGGAAGTGGTAAAACCCATCAAACCCACCAGAACACCTCAATATCCCAAAAACTGCAAAAAACCCCTGTGCCTGGATGGGCACAACCCATGTGGGCACTTGGGTGAAGGCAGGCCCTCCTCTTTCTCCACATGATGGAGAATTACAAGCCGTATAGATTATTTTAATGACCATATTACTTCCAACTGTGCCTCTGCCATCTGTTCTTCCCCAATTACAGATGCAAAAACCCAGCATGTTTCCCCATTCGGGCTGTAGAGGATGAAATACAAGCATTGTAAAAGGGTGTATATTCTTCCAACGATGTAGCTGGCACCTGTGATGTGCTGCTCGTGCTTCTGCCCCGTGTTAGTCGGGATGCTCAGCCTGGTCCCTCTGCTCCACATCCCGGCCCGCGCCCGGACCTGTAGTGGCAGAAGGAGTTGTTAATAAAAGGAAGAGGCTGGTTTGCTACATGATTTGTCTGTGCCGAGTGGGGCAGCTGAATTATTAACGCTGACCAAGCCTCTAAGTGCTACAAAACTCGACGAGAACCTCTTACCTCCGGCACAGCAATAAACAGGATTGAGGCACGGTGGGAGGGAGGGAATTAAGATAGGACATCAAAGACTGGATTCCGTCAAGTAAATCATGCCATTGCTCCAGTAAAAGAGCCCCTAAATGTTTTATTAGGGATTTTCGACAACTACCAAAATTAAGATGGAAGGGATGAATTATTAAAAAATAGATTAACTAAACCAGCTGCTGAATTAAACATGAAAGGTGCCTATCGGGAGCGGCACGGCCACCGTGTGCTGCAGGCATCTGAGTCCTTCAGCCAGGTGTGCTGGAGGGGCCTGGAGAGGGGGAACAGCAGTGCTGGGGGCATGGAGAGACACAGGCTGCTCCTCCAGGTCAGTGTTGCACAGCCTGGCCTCGGAGAGGCTGTTGCAGGGGCAGGAAATAAGAGTGCCCGGTGCTGTGGGGTCATCCAAGGTGGGGTTTCTGCCTCAGGCTGAAGGGATGCAAGGGAGAGTGAAACAGAGGTAGAAGAAGGTGACTTGCCTGAAGTACTTGAGCCAGGAATCTGAACTTTTCTCTTCCTCCATGTTAGTTTGGTGTTACCAACTCAAAGCCATCTGTGGCAGGACAGGGGCTGAGCTGGGGTATGGCTCGGGGGTTGTGGTGGGTACTGGAAAGCTGCTCCACCAGGTCTGGTGCCCGTGGCATTGAATAAGGGTAAGGAGGGTTTGCAGGGGCCAGAGAGGCCCCAGAGTGGGAGAATGGGTGAGGAGGGCTCGTATGGTCCCTCCCACCAGCCCACCTGGGAGAACAGGACTCGATTTGGGTGTTGCCAACAGCTGGGCACAGCTGGAACAGTGTGTCTGTCCATGCCCCTGCGTAGTTTGAGCACATTGGTCTGCCCCCGTTGCTTCTTGTGCTAAACCTCTCCCACCTGGATGTGCCTGTTGATGGGATTGATCCCTGTGGGGCACAGAGTCAGTATCTTAATCCCTTCCTAAAGCCGACTTGTGATCCCAGTCTGGTGTTTCTGTGCCCTTGCAACACAACCTGTCCCAACATTCCCCATGGAGGGCTGTGGCAGCCTGTGAAGGTAAAGCACAGATGAGAACAGGAGGTGAAGAGATGCTGTTGTCTGGGGTTTGTTTTATTCCAGCCTTCAGGAGGGTGGGAGCATCGTCTCCAAGTGTGAAACACAAAATGTGGTGGAATTTCTATTTGTTCTCCCTCTCTTTCTTCTTCCCTCAGACATTCAAAGCTCTTACTTGGAAGTCTGCAGTGAAACCCCTGCGAATGCCAGCGGTAGTAGAGCTGCTGGGAGCAATTCACAGTGTCTGCAGCAGTGCTGCTTTAAGGGGCACTGATGGAACAAGTGGAGGCTCCATTCATAACAATAATAAACTGCTATTTTGCAGTTATACGCTGCTTTTAATCTTCACAACTCAAAGGAGCATTAATTAACTGTGTGGCACGGTGGAAGGCAGGTAGCTGTTGTTGTCCCTGTTTTACAGATGAGGAGGCTGGAGCACTGTCACATCCTGCAGCCTGCCCACAGTCAGACAGTATTTCACCATCCGAGTCTGCAGCTGATCCCAAAATGCCAGCTCCTGCTCCGAGCTTTATTCTTGGGAATGCTCTCCTGTGGCAGGGCAGACCCTCGGGGGTTCTGAGGTCGTTTGCATTTCTTTACACCCAGTTTGGTTTTGGATAGATAGAGGTGAATATTGCTGAAGTCAAATGTGAATCTTCTAATTTGAATTAGTCCAGATGCCGAAAGCAAGTTCCTTGCCCTTGGGCCAGCGACCAGGCAGAGTTCCAGCTCTGCAGTGCTCCTTCCACTGGGAAAAAAACTTGGAGAAACATGTTAAGCTAAGTCTTTGCTGTGATCCCCACTTTTTGCTAATGTATCTGGAGAAGCCTGTTGAGTGAAGTGATAAAAATGCAATCCTTGACTGTTTTCCTGCTCAGAAATGCCCAGGTTTGCCTCTCTGCCTTCAAAATCTCCACCTTGACTCTTTTTCCAGGGGTGACATTTTCAGATGTTTGCTTCTGCTGCTGCTTGTTGGCTGAAAGATCAATGTTTTGGCCCTTGTGTGTGTAATCAAAGAGGAGTCTTGGCTCGTATTTTGGGAGAGCATGTGCTGGAGAGGCTTTGGGTAACCCTCACCTCTCCTTGCACACGGTGGCTGGCCTCCAAGAACCCCCCGATGCTCTCAGCTCCCTTCTCTGCCGAAAGGCACCAGCTGCCATGGGCTCTGAAGGATGCTCCTGGTGTCCATCAGGTCTTCATCCACTGCTCCCTGGGATTTGTGGTGGGACCATGGAGGGACATATCTCTGCATGGCTGTCTGTGAGGTCTTTCAGAGGAAGCAAATTCCAGTTTGGTCATCCTCCTCAGCCCCTCAAGGCAGACCTTGGGTTAGCATGGAATCTTTTCCATTTAGTCTTTTTAATTAAGACAGACACTGAAATAAAGGTGGTGAGTGAAGTGTGATGAGGAGGAGAAGGAGGGTGGTCCTGCAATGTACAAACACTGCTCTTGTCTTTCTTTCTTACCCTTTTTTTTTCTCTTCTCATCAATCTCCTGTTGCTAAATGTGCAGCTGGAGAGAGGGTTCCCAGGCAAACTTCCCACTGATGGGTTCTGACAGATCTAATCAGGCAGGAATGGCGATGGTCACGTCCTGCACTGCTGTGAATTGTGGTTCAAACCTAATATCCTTCACCATGACACACTGTGGTGACTGAAACGAGCCTGATGGCTGAGATCTGGTTGGCCTGAGGGCAGGAATGCTCCCATCACCTGCACACCTGCCTGCTGCTCCTGTCAGTGCCTGTGGGATTGGCCCCTGATGCATCCCTTGCAACCTCTGCCATTGCACAGCTCTTCTAAAGGCCTTTGATGTCTCTCCCAAGTGGTGTTTTAGTTGTCTGATGCTTCCTATTCCTCAGGAAGGCTAATAACAGGTTCCCCCTTCTCTCCCCAGCACCTACTGCGAGTAGTTTCAGGGGGTGTAGGCTGGGCCTGATTGGACTGTGCTTAGGAGTAGCTTAGGTCATCCCTAGGTCTGTATCTAAGCTAGTGCCTGAGGCTGCCTTCTCTGATCATTGGAGATCTGGTCAGTGGAGCTCAGGGCATGGATCAGCTCTTTTTCTATCTTTGACTGCCTTAGGGAAGGGGGATCATCCATAAATGAGCCGATTTCTCCTGGTGATTTTGGAGGAGCCCAAAGTGACCAGTCCTATGCATATCTTGGATTACTTTGCAATGGGTGAGCTGAATCCCATCTTTCTTCTCTCAGACCTAGGGGCAGGGTTGCTCTGGCTGCTTCTGGACCAGCAGCAGTCAGGTGTCAGCCCTGGGCAGGCTGTGTGTGCTGGCTCTGGGAAAAATGTCCTTGGCACCAGCAGATCCACCGTTGCAGGAATGCAGTCCCCCATTGTCTCATCTCAGGATTTGGGTCTGGGGTCTTCTCTTTTAGGCATAGCAGACCCAGTCCCACAGCATAATCCCAAGCCTTGATGGAGCTGGCACAATCCCTCCCTCCCAAAGCGGAGCTCCCGAGTGAAACACCCTTACATGAGCTACAGCATGTGCCCTGCTTCAGCCTCTCTGCCTTTAACCCTCTTTCTTCCTCTGGTAAATGATGATGTTCCCTGTTCCCACTCAATTTATCTTGATTATTGACCCAAGCAGAAAGTCAATGTTTTCTTCATCTGCCATTTGCTTCGATGGCAGCCAATTTGGTTCAGCTGGAACAAAACTGGATGCAGCAGAGTTCAGCCTCAGATTTTTCTCCTGTTTTATTTTTTTTCTAAATGCTGATTATCCTTTTTTCCTGGCCCTGGACACAGCTTGGCAGCCTTCACTATATGGTATGGCTGCAGGCAAGGCTAAAAATGTGCAGCAATTACCCCACGAGCTGGAGAGCCGGGAGGATGCCTGCGGGTCAGCTCATTACAGGCTGCAGCCAGGGCTGCCTGGGCCCTCCTGGTGAGGGCTGTTTGTTTGGGAAACGCTGGCCTCTGGGGCTTTCACGTGCATTTGGAGCTCTGTGTGTTCCTCAGAAGCCCGAAGGTGATGCTTTGCAGACATTGCCTGGATCAGAGTTTTCAGGCACCACACCGTGGGCTCCACGGTCTTGTTTGTGCTGGGGATAGGATGTGGGATGGAAAAAGGCAGGTTTGCCTCTCTCACGGGGTATTTGTAATGCTACAGATCAGAGAAGGTTCACTGAAGAGCGTGGAAGAGCAAGTGCAGGGATGAATACAGCCTCTGCCCCGAAGAGTTTGCAGGCTGGGGACAGCTTTGAGGTCTGTCCAGGCAGTGCCTGCACCACAATGGCACATCTTTGCAGGGGAGGTAGAAGACCCTTCTGGCACTGTGGGACAAACCCTTCTGACAGATTTTAGGTCACAACCAAGGTGATGTCATGAGATGTGGTCCAGGCCTTCCCCAGCCACCTGTGCCAGTGGTGGTGTCTCTCTGATCCTGGGCTGAGCTTGTTCAGGGGATTTAAACCAGCAGAAAACCCTCTTTTTCTCCATGGTAGGAAATTCTTTGCTCTGAGATTCCCACATCTCCTTTCAGGGGTGTGATGGGTCCCTATCAAAGGCAGCAGCAGAATGGGGTGTTCCTCACCTTTGGAGACCAGACCCATGAAGGTGGTGTCTTCAGAAGGTCTTGGTGACTGTTGGCTTACAGAGGAGAGTGCTGCCCTGGTGACAAATCCAGCTGTACTCCAAGGAGCTGCTAATGGATGCTGGGCACCTTGGAAAACACAGTCTGCATTGGGTGCCTAGATAAGTGCCAAGTCCTTTTGAAAAACCTGCCCGTATGGATGGAAAATCCCTATGCAAATCTCTCCCCAGGTATAAAATTAATTGGATTCTAACTTCAAAGAGTACTTCTGGAAATGAGCTGTAAATAATCTGGTTGTGCCTCAGTTCCTCTGTCTGTGGACATTCACCTGGCTTTCTTGGAGCCCGTGAGTGTGGCTGATGGAAGGTGCTATATATAGCAGCAAAACTATGCATATATGTATACATATGCATAAATGCATCCCTAGTAAGTGATCCAGGTGTGTGATGATTTCTAAAATACAACTCACGGGTTTGTTTCTCAAAAAAAAGCTCTAGTTTTGCTTCTCAAGGGCTCTCACCTCTCTCTCTGTAAAAGCCATAAGTACTCCCATGACATGGGATGCTTCCCCACCCAGTACTATGGCTGGGAGCAACATACCCAGCTCCCCAGGTTGGGATCTGGTGCTCCCTGGGCTGCAGAGAGGTTGGTGAAGGTCACTCAGGAACGTGGCTCTCAGGGGGTTCCAGCTGGATGGAGCTTTATTGCAGAGCCTGGTGTTGCTCCTGGAGCTGTATTAGGATGCTGAGCTGCTGTGTTCTGCAGGGGCTGGCTGCAGGCAGCATCCCCTCGGGATCTGCAGTCCCAGTGCTTGTCCCTGTGCAGAGCTGGCTGATCCGTGGCACCCAGTTTCCGAGGAACTCGACGCTGTCTGTTCCCAGCAGATCGATAGAACATCTGTGAAAAATCAGGGCATGGATATCTGATCCGGCAGCCCTGGCTGTTTCCTGTTTATCTGATCTAATTCTGTCGGTGTTCTTGAAGTGCTTATCACCACATCTTGGCACTTGATTTGTGCACTGGAAACCCCCCAGTCGTTGGGCAGTGAGAGGGGCTGAGAATGGACTGTGGCTGGTCCTGGTGCCTGGGCACAGGCAAACAATGGGATAAAGAGTGACCCCCTCCCTCTCCCAGTCTCCCTGCAAAGTCCAACTTTTCCAGCAAAAGAATTCCCAGTTTTTAGGCCAAGAAAGTAGCGTGGACTGATGGAAACTGCCACAGCCAAACTTTCATTTAGGCTAGAGTATATGTGTGTTTTAAATGGGAAAGCCCTTCAGCTCATCTCTTTGGGATGCTGAACAAGCAGGGCCTGAAATCTTGTTTTGCTGGTGACTGATTACTTAAAAGGGCAAAGACAAGGGGAAGGTGGGTGGATGCTCAGTTCCTCTCTGATGTGTGATTGTGTCCATGTTGGGAGCGGGTACAGGTGAGGTGATCTGGAGATGCCCAGAGCTCATCACAGCAGTGAGATTAATGGCATTTTATTGCCATTTTTTAGCATATTTTTCTAACCACAGGGAATCTGTGAGATTCTATGCTGTGTTTGAACCAGCCCAGACAGGGCTGCAATCACTGTCTGGTACTGGGGTGGTCTGACCCACCTCTTGATGTTTTCAGCCTTTAATTATTTAGGATGAGAGATCTCAGACCTTCTGTCTGGGCTTTTGCTTGATTGCTTGTTTTTCTAAGATTCCTTCCCCCTCCCCCAGGCAAAACTCTTGCAGGGGATTCAGGCAGACGTTTCGTGGAGGGTCCCTCTTTTACAGGCACAGAACCGCCGTAATTTGGCCAGCTCCAAAGTGCGTTTGAAAAACTTGAATCGCCGCACACAGCGTGAAGTCTTGTTTGATTGTAGCAGCCAGAGCCGGCGGCAATTGTCTGTGCCCAAGACGGATTGAACATCCCTGCTCCGAACCACTGGTGAGGGAGACAGCAGCTGGCCAAAAACACCGGGTTTGGGCCTGGCAGGGAGGGGCAACGGGGAGAACAGGGGAGAGGAAAGGTCTACGCTGGGGCAAGAGGGGGAGAGAGCAGTGGAGCAGGAAGGGAGGAGTGATTTTTCCCCAGGGAAAGCTCTGCCCACTGAAGGCTGAGCGATGCTGCATCCTGCAGCAGCTGCTGCTGCTGGAAAATGTCCTCTCTTTCCACAATGAACTCCTTCCCCTTCCTCCCTGGCCAGAATAAAACCCCCATTAGGCTTCTCTTCAGCAAACATTATCAAGTTTTGCAAAACTCCAGAGCTGGGAGGTGCCGGGGTGAGTGTGCTGTGCAGCCCCTCTGTGCATATGCATTATGGAATCATTAATGGCACGATCATATCCGAGTTTTTCACCTTTGCCTCGCTCAGCACAGCCGATGAACCTGCTCTGGGAATGATCTGCATTAATGTGAGGCCGTAAAAACTTCAAGCAAAGTCAATGAGAGCTGTGCTTTGAGCAGGGAAAGTGTCATTTAATGCTAAGCACTCTGAAAAATCACGTCTAAGTGTCTCAGATTTGGTGCGTGTGAGGTGGTGGATGTTTTTTACATCACCATGCCTGTGCCTTGGCTCCTCGTCTGTAAAATGGGGTGATAACGGGGAGATTGGGAACTTAATCACTTTATTTGTGGTGAAATACTGCTGCTTCTTGGAGTTGAGCAAAGCATAAGCAAGCCCTGAGGAACTGAGTAATTGTGCATGCAGAACAGCGCCTGGATAGAGTACAATAAAGTAGGAGCTATGTGTCCTGCAAGGAAGAGAAAACAAGATGCTGAGAAGCTGCAGATGAAGTGGTTTGTAGGGGGCTGAGAAGCTGCGGATGTCTGTAGGTACCCAGGGGCGGGTTTTGGGATGGCTGAGTGGAGCTCTGGACTGTTTCAGGCATCCAGGGGTGCAGCCTGGCACCGTCACCTTTGGCATTTGGGGAGAGGTAAATCCTTCAGATAACCCTCTTGTATATGGTCTTGGAGTCAACACCTCCATCAAAGGCATCATTACCGGGTTGCCCCAGCAACCTTAATTCTCACATTTTCCTAAGTTTTGAGTGTGTGACATTGCAACCTTTGTAATTCCCTTTATTACACCTTTCCAGTGTGCACAGAGCAGTGAGGGCCTGTGCTGTGTGGCCGTGGCTCTGTTTGTGGGATGCCCGATGGGTCTTGATGTCTCACCAGCTTTGCAGTGCCCCTCGGAGCTTCTGGGGGTGGTCAGGTGGGACACGATGCTTGGCAGTGCTGTTCCTCCTCCCGGTTGGTGTCCCCAGGTGCTAAATGTGGGATTTTTGTCCCACTGAGGGCTATTGCTGTGCTCCAAACCCCTGTACCATCCCATCCCTTCCCATCCTGCATTTTTCTGTTGAAGGAAATGTAACCTGCTGAACTTGGGATTGATTACAAGCCACGGTGAAGCAGGTGCTGACACATGTAATTTCCAGCACACTTTACTGGCCGTTCTTTGCCATCCCTGTTGAGGCTCATGTGCTTTTTCTTAACCTTCCTGGCACTGAGGTTGCCTGGGAGACTGAGCCAGCATCGCCTGCATTTCCTTTGGCTCGTGCAGGGTTGAAACCACAACCACAATCTTCCCTGTAACATGAAAAAAATGCTCAGAATTCACACTGTCTTGTTTAACTCATCCATGACATCCTGGGCCTTCACATGGCAGAGCTGTGCTGCCTCTGAAAGGGCTGCAAAAGGGTGGAGCGTGTCCTGGTGAACCCCAGCATCCCTTGGGATGTGCTTTCCGAGCTGGCTTTTATTCCAGTGAGCTTGTTTTCGCTTTGCTTTGCTGTAATTAAATTCCTGGCCCTTCTGGTTGCCGAGCTGAGCTTCAAGATGCTCTGGCGGAGTGATGGTTTTATTGAATCCCCAGCAAATTGCTGAAGCCTGATAAGGAATTTTTCACACTTTCAACCTCAAGGTTTTTGGGAGAGCGTTTTTGCAAGTGTTTATGATAGTATTGCCACAAGAAGTGAGACTACCCGGAAAATTTATAGCAAGCAGCTCATCAGCTGTGGAATGTCAGCGTAGCTCCGTTGAAATGCCTTCTCCAGCGTCACTCAAGTGAGGATGATTTCTCCCAGTTGAGGACCTGGATGATGGTTTTTCTTGAAGCCTTCCAGCACTATTACAGTGGCTGAAAAGTGGCTGTGGGTGTACTGGGCAGAAAATCACTTTTTTTTTTTCTTGCATAAAATAATAAATCTGCTGCACGCACACACGTCTGCAGGGACTGCACTAGGGAGGCTGGCTGAAGATGGGAGCTTCAGTTTCAGAGCCAAAGTTTCAGACTGTGAAATTCCTTAATAAGAAGCTGCCACCACCTCATGAGATCCTTCAGTGCTGGGGCGGGAGATTAACTTTTCCAGAGCATCCCAGCTTGGTCAGTGTGAGGATGGACTTGCTTGGTTCATGGTTCAGTGCCGCAGGAGGTGGTTGCTGCATTCACCACAGATGTGGGTATTAGGAAGAAATTCTTCCCTGTGAGAGTGGTGAGGCCCTGGCACAAGTTGCCCAGAGAAGCTGTGGCTGCCCCATCCCTGGAGGTGGCCAAGACCAGGTTGGATGGGGCTTGGAGCAACCTGGGGTAGTGGAAGGTGTCCCTGCCCATGGCAGAAGGTGGAATGAGATGATTTATAAGGCCCATTCCAACCCAAACCATTCTGTGATTCGATGATCAAATGATGTAGTGGGGCAGGAGAGGGCTGTAGGCAGAATGGTCTCTTGCTTCAGGCAGAATAAAAATGAAAAGGGTTTAAAACCCCCCCCCCCCCCCAAAACCATAATCTTGCATTTAAATTGGGGACCCCTTTTCTTGGGTGATCATTTATTGCTCATTCATCATAGTTTGGGTGTTTACTGGATGGCCCCTCAGTACAGAACAGCTGAGCCTGTGGTGCAGTCAGACCCAGCTGGAATTATAGTGTGAGTGTAGGAAGTGCTAAAAGTAGTAAAAATAATTTGGAAAACATCTCCAGTTGGCCATCCAGCAGCGGTGAGCACTTTTAATCTTGAGCTCTTTTTGCCTCTGCTGCCTTTGTTAAGTGTGAGGAAAATAATCCCCAGTGTACAGAAGCTGTGGGCATAAATTACTGTTTGTGAGACACAGGGGGTCCTGAGAGGGAAACCCCCCCGAGAACGGGGTGGCTCTGCAGTAGATGAAGGCTCTGCAGGTGACCCAGCTTCATCATGCCCTTTGCTGCTAGTGGGCCCTGTCTCTGGAAACTCATGAACCTCAAATTCCCACCCTGATCCCTCTCCAAACCCAGCTCAGGGAGCAGATGGTACTGGCTTAGTCCCCAGCTCACATCCTTTTCTGTGTCTTTTCTCAGTGATGGTGGACTTTGTAAGACACTGAAGTCTTTAACCATTAGCAGGCAATAAAAAGGGGCAGTGGAGTTGGATAACACCCACTAATCCCCTTCAGGATGAGCTGGAGAGAAGAGCCACTGCAAAGCTCCGGAGCTTACTCTGAGATGAGTTCTTAGGAGGCTTTGAGAATTGCATGGTGTTGGTATTTCATGAATAAATAACCCCCAGTGGAATTTGTCAGTGAATGTGCTTCATTAATGAGACCTGGAACAAAGAGGGAGGGTGGAGAAAAGTGTTTTTGAGAGAATCAAGGCGAGTGTGGGTGATGGGAGGTGGCACAGGGCTGGGTGAGGATGGTCTGAAGCTGTGCAGGGTCAGGAAGGGAGCCTTGCTGTGCTGCACCATGCTGGACATTTGTGGCATGAGAAGTTGATAGAAAATTGGAGTTCACTGGGTGTGTTATCAGTGGGTTCTGGTGCAGAGGGCAGTGTGTTTCATTTGTAACTATGATTTAGGTGTCTGTGTGCGTCTTTGGAAGGGCTGGAGAGTTAAAGAAAGAGAATATGCATGTGTTCATAGATGTGCCAGTGCTTGTGGACAGAATCTGGCATAAGAAATTAGGTCACTCGCTCCAAAATGCCCTTTTTGACGGGCTCTGGCATCTCCTTCAGGGTGATGAGGAATTGCCCCATCATCTCAGTACACCAGGTGCTGAGCTCTGCCTGCTCTCTGTGGTTTTGACACCTTGGGTCCAGCTGGGGCCACCAGCAGCTTCTGGCTCCGTGGTGTGCTCCGGGCACAGAGTGACTGCGGAGCTCATCCTCTCCCTCCTGCCTTGTCAGAACGGATCTGGGGCTTAGTCAGTGAAATCCAACACGGATAGATGGAGAACAAGAGGAAAGAGCTGTTCTTTTGCAGTCAGCTTGTTGCTGCAGGGAAAGTGATTCATCCATCAGGGCTGGTCTGATCTGGCACCCGGGCCGTGGTGGGGATGACTGTCCCCAGCGGGCTCCGTGCAGTGGTGGCCAGATGCTGCCATCGCTCCTCAAGTGTCCCTTGCCTTTTTGGCACTGCCTTCTCTCCGGGGCTGGCTCTGGGATTTGAGAACAGGAGTCCCATACAGCAGGCAGGGAGGGACAGGCAGGGGTCACTGCTGGAGCTGCACGGGTGGAAAGTCATCTGCTCTGTGCCACGTGTGGCTGTGGGAGATGGGTAATTAATGATTGCACTTCACTCCCAAAATTAAAAGGAGCCGCTGAGGCTACAGTGCCAAGAGCTTGACAGCACCTGCCTGCAGTGGGCCTGGCTCCTCCAGCCCCTCCAGAGGCAGACAAAAGCAAAGTTTGCCCCCAGATGCTCGGAGCAAGCCTCTCATGCGCTGCCATCCCCCTGTCAGGGCTCTGTGTTGAAGTGATGCTCCTCTAATCCAACGGAAACAATCCTGCTGATCAGCCTCCCTCCATCTGCTGGCAGTGCCATCACCCCACTCTCTCACAGGTGACACTCAAACACTTCCCTCTGGCTCTGCTGTCCAACCATCCAGCGAGGTTAATATTTTAATACTCTTAATGGCTCATTCTGGCTCGGCAGCCCCTGCCCGTGCTTCGTTGGGGGTCATCCATTATGCCAGGCGTGATTTCAGAGGACGGGTTTCCTGTTCTCATCCTCAGCCCTCCCGAGGGCAGAAGGTCGGTTTGTGCTTCCAAGTTTTAATTAAAGCGCGATGAGCTGCCCCTGCCAGCCCCAGCCCCAGCCCGGGAGCAGGGCGCTGTGCGGGATGAGCCGGTGTCACAGGTCGAACTTGGCTCCCAGCCAAGTGCCTGGACTGTGAGAAAAGCCTTCCCCCTCCCTTTTCTCTCACTCTGGAC
>JAWWES010000038.1:7664905-7707130 GCA_035583135.1 Lophotriccus pileatus
CCTGTAAACTCTCAGATTGAAGGAAGTGTTTGACCAAATGTTAGAGTTTTATTTTAAGGTGTAATAATATCTCCCTATGTTGGGCGTCGGCTTTGAGAAGCACACTAAACGCCCTCGGCGATCACGCCGAGACCCTTGTGGGCCACTCCGTCTGGGAGCGCCACAGGCGTTACCTGGAATAGGTGGTAAAGAGCCTCGGCGAGTCACGCCAACGAACTCGCACGCGCAAAGAAACAACACGGAGGCGAAGGCAACAACCTGTGGCACGAAATGGCCGTTTATTAACAGGGGTCAGGGGTTCTTATAGAGTCGGGTTAGAAGGTTCGAGAAAGTGGGTGGGATTTAGGCTGAGTGGGCCAATGAGGTGACAGGAAGGTAGGGTGGCAACGGGGAACGAACTGTGATTGGGCAGAAAGGGAGGAGGCGAACCAACGGGAAGGGGATTAACATTGTGCAATCAAAGGGGGTTTAACAAAGAGCATAACAAAGGGAATTAACAATAATAAATTCTCCTCAACGTTCCCAACTAGTTGAAACTCCGGCAATAACTGTGAATATTGGATTCTTCTCAGGCCATCTCTATGTAGTCAGAGTCCTCCTCCTCTTCCTCTTTTGTCCTTCTCCAATACGCGTAGGCTGTAGAGCCTTCACTCCGTCCACCTCCCACAGAGGTGTGCAGTGAAGGTGTGTGTCTGAGCCTCATAGTGCCTCTCAGGATGGGGTCTCATCACTGTGAGGATGACCTGGAGAAGCAAGAGGGCAGGAGCTGCCCGGGTGGGGGTGAGGAAGGCAGCTCGGGGTCCCATGCCTAGGCAGTGACAGGATCAGCTCCTTGTTTCCTTGTGACTTTTCTGGGGCAAGTGGTGTGGTCTGATGGTTGTTCAACATCTGTGGTGCCTGCAGATGTTGGTGAGTTAGTTCTTTAAGTCAGATGAGAGTGGCACAGAGGCCAAGGCTGTTGCAGGTGGATGTGGAAGGGCTCATAGCATTGCTGTGCTCCGGGATCCATCCCACCTTGGGAGGGGTGCTGGCAAGAGGTAGGAGAGTTGACCCAGACCAGGCAGTGGGTGCTGCTGTTCTGCACAGATGTGAAATCCTGCTGATCTCCTCTCTCACAGGCTCAGGTTCCTCTGGCAGAGATTTATTTCTAATTTGAGAGAGAAAATAGTATAGTTTGCCTGCAAGGACGATGTGAGCTGTTCCTTCCTGTGATGACGGGGTCAGCCCGCCAGGCAGGAGGGAGTTTGCCTGGCTCAGCTGGAAAAGCATCCACCAGAGAGTCACTTAATGAAGTTGTGGCCCACGGTGACACTGGTGCTGTGTTGGTCCCAGCCTGTTTAGACACAGAAGGAAGAGAAATTTGGCATGGTCCACACAGGTGTATAAGCCTTAGCACAGCCTGTGTGGAGCTAATCCTTCTCTTCCACATCGGAATGCTGGGCTGTTCCTCAGCTGCTGAGGAGCAGGGCAGAGAAGTGGCTTAATTTAGGAGTGTAACCATTTTGGGGAGAAATGGGATTAGAAATGAAGGATCAGGGCAGGTGCTGCTGCTGTGGTCTCTTCCTTCCAGCCTTCCAGCCAGGGGTGGCTTGAGATGCTTTGAAATGACGTGGGTGATGCTGAGAACTTTTCCTGTGGGGAAGTGACACATTTGGCACTTTCAGCCCAAAACAAAACGCTGTGCAGAAATCCCTCACATATGTGAAAATTCCAGAATATTTTGGTTCAAAACATTTCCTTTCTGTGAAGGAGGGGGAAACGTTTAACTCCAACATTATCATCTGGAGCTGTGTGTTTTATATTGCTTTATCTCAGTGTACAGCCTGAAACAAAAACAAAATTAGGCGATGGAAACCAAAACATTTCAACCTTGTCAAAATTAAATGCTCTCCTAATTTCCCAATGAGTTTTGAGATGTAATTGATGGAATCCCACAAAGCACTTAAGCTTCATCAAATCTGCATTTTTCTGACAGACAATTGTTCATGGAAAAATAAAAACTCATCCGTCCCTGCCTTGCGAGGCACCTAGCTAATTATGGCAGAGATGCACACACCAGGGAGGGAGATGAGGAGGAAACCAGTCTCTTCTAATCCTTTTAAAATTTTGCTGGCTCCCTGGAGCAGAAGAGGCTCCTTATGCATGTTGTGGTTGGAAGCAGAAGCCTCTTGAGCTCAACAGCAACCCCCCCTCCAAGGAGCCCGTGGTTTTGGACTTACCTCGATTATCCAGGTAAAAAAAACCTGTGCTTAAAATGGGATTTGAGGAGGGGAGAGGAGGAAAGGGTGGCAAAGGCTGTTGGGGTTGGTATTGGCAGCAGCTGGGAGCCACCACCTGCCTGCCTTTGCTTTCAGTGCTGCAAAGGGGGTTTGCACCATGTGGGCAAGTGGTCAAATTTAAAAGCAAGTGGAATAGCTCAGGAAGCACCGGGCTGGGCTGGAAGTCTCTGCCTGCATGGGGAAGAAGTGCTTTGGGTGATAAAAGCCCCATTTTCTCCAGTGTTGGCTTTTTCAGAGGCATTCTTGAGGGCTTGCCTGGCACCAGCCCTTGTCCCTCTGCTCCCCAGCAGACTGGGATGCTTCGTGTGTTGTGGTTGCAGCTGGGCTGGGGCTTTGGGATTGGGTCAGGTTATAGGATTTGGTGTATAGTGTTGTGGCTGGGCTGTACCCTGGATGTCAGATGGGGCAGGGGTTGTATTTCTGGTTTCCTGGAGGTCTTTGGAGTTGTCAGCCTCTACTATGGTTGGGAAGGGAAATGTCCCAATGGGCAGAAGTTGCCAGAACACCCCAAAACTAGCAGTCAGTGACTTCTGGAAGGGAAGCAGCTGGAGGGTTTGCATTGGCCTGATCTCCTTGCTCCAGGAGCTCTGAACACTTCTGTCTGTGTGCATGGCATCCCACCAGCTGCTTGAAACAAATCCATCCCACTCGGAATTGAGACACACACACAGCGACTTCCCCAGGAGGGTCCCCGAAGCTGTGTGGTGGCCAGAGGCAAGGAGACAGTGCCTTATTGCCCAGAGCTTTGGTCTCCTCCATGGATCCCCCATCCCTCTGTCACAGGAGGGCCAGGCTGAGGAACACAAACTATCGCAGCGTGTGCTCAGGAGCTTGGAAGACAGATGGGTTTGATTTTTCTAAGGCTAAAATAATGATTGATGATCTTTAAAAGGGAAAAAGAAGCAGGGGGAAAGGAGGGAGGGGTGGAAAGAGTGGGAAGATAATGACTGTTATTTCAGAAAACTGTTATAATGTTTCCCTCTGGAAAAGGACAGTGGGGTGTCCGAAGGGGTCTGTCACAGCTGGGGGTGGCAAGGACAACGCTGCCCCGAGGAGGCGAGGCAGGGGTAGCACTGGAGAGTGCTTCAGCAACCAGCTTTTGGCCATATTTTATCAAAATACGGGGAGAGGAGGGATAAATCTCACCCACAGAGACTGGGCAGTGTATAGCCACGCTCTGTCCACCTGCTGCTGAGGAGCGTTGCTTGCTGGGGGCCTCCTGGGCAAGGAAAGTGAAGGCAGAATAAGCTAGAATTGGCCAAATATATATATCTATATATATCTATCTCACAGAATCACAGAATATGCTGAGATGGACACAGGGGTTTACTGCACTTGTATCATTTCTGAGCTCCAACAAGCAAATAAATACACGCCAGTGCATAGTTGGGAGCTCATTAAAATGCTGGCACTTGCTTGTTCCTCGGCAGTGCCTCGGATTAATGTTTTTGTCTCACGCTGGGGAGGTTCCTCGTTGAGGAGCGAGGATGCCTTGGCACAAAGGGGGTCATTAGGGCATGGCACTTGGTGCTCTGTGGCACTGGGCCACCAGCCATTTGTGCAGCCTCAGGCTGGCAGTGCTGGGGCTGCACGGGGCTGGAATCCTGGGTTTCGCCTCTGGATGAATCCAGGAATGAGCATGTGGTACCTGGAGCAGCTCTGGGAGCAGGGTTTGGTGGCAGCTTCCCTGTGTAGTTTTAAGAGCCAGGGGGGATTCAGATTCATCTGTGCCCAGAGCATCACCTCCGGCACCCCGGCACAGAAGTTTCTGACAAGAAGGCTGCTGTTGTTGAGAAAACAGAGTGAATAACAAAAAGGGCGTTTACTCTCTGCAGAAACACTTTATTAAATATTCTGGGGTTTTTAAACTTAATAATGGAAACGAGGAGCTGAGCTGAGCAGCTCTGGCAGGCAGCTCAGATGGAGAGCTGGTGTGCTGTCGTCTGGGGGATCTGTGTTAGCAATGATTTTACTTCCAGTGACCCCCTCGCCCGTCTCGCTGCTAATGAGCTTTGTAAACGAGAAAGTGAGCAAAGGCTCTTTTTTAAACCTAATGTGAGTAGGGACTTGTCCAGATATTTATTATTCTAAGGCACAATCTTGTACAGGTTCTGTCGTGTGCTTGCATTCTTTCCTGAAGATGATCCTCCTCCTGTCGTGTTTGTTCTGGCCGTGCTGAGGATGGTGGTGGTGGGCAGAGGAGCCCAGCCCTGATGGCAGGAGGCCACATGGTGCCACATGCTGGGATGGGGTGACAGCGATGGGCACAGGTATCCCATGTCATTCCAGCCCACAGCCCTGTGTAGCAGCAGGGCTGGATCTGGTGTATTCCCAGGGCGGCTGCGGGCATGTGGCAGCAGGTCCTGCCAGATCTGCCACTCCGTGTCACCTTGGAGATGTCATTTAAAAGGCAAAAAAGCATGTTTCTCCAAAAAAAAACCTAGATAAAAATAGCACTTCATATTCAGCACATCCATTCCCTGTGTGTACTCAGAATTCATTTGCTGACTGCAGTCACAGGAATGAGGACCTGGGTGCTCTGCTTGGCGTGGATGGGAGGGGATGGGCTGTTGCCCAGCCGTGTCATCAGCTAAAACACACGGAGCTGCTGGTGATTCCTTCTCCACAAACCCACTGGCAGCAGCGGGGTCGGGGCCTTGGAGCTGTGGGTCACATTTAGCCTGCAGGATCTGTGTTATCAGTGTTAGTGCACAGAACGACGACAAACTAAGTTTTCTTTCCCAATGCCAAGAGCAATTTTCAGAGCTGTCTGTTGTCACAGAGAAATCAGTTCAATTCTGCATAGTCAGAGTGGATTTGCAAGGCAGTGGAATTACATTTGTGTGGTAACAGCTTCTCCTTGGCATTTCAGAGCAGACCATGAGCTGGAGCCTCTCCGTATATCTCTGTTCCTCTCTGTAGCATGGATTAAGTAGCAGACCCTCATCCCAAACTCTAAGATATTTTTGCTGGTCAGATCTTTGGATGAAAGATGGGCTGGCAATTGGAAGTGAACCCAAACAGTGTGGGTCTAACAGGGTAAACCACAAACAGCTTTTTCTTTTGAATTGCTGGCTAACAGTGTGTAGGATCCATCTCTGGATAGATGGATCCATCCTGTATCCTGATGAGGGGCATGCAGAAGCAGATGGCCAGAACCTGCTGGGGCACCATGTCTCACCAGCTTTCCTCCCACCAGGGAGGGACGTGCCACCCCTGATCGCCCAGACAGAACTATTGACCAAGTTGCTTATTGATTTTCTAATCATTTTCCAACACAGCCCCTCCGTCCTGTGTCACTGCCAAGGCAGATTGCAAAGTGAACTGCAGCTAAATTGATGGGGGATTGATTTAAACTCACCATAATTATTGGTTCTCCGCTGCCCAAGCCAGGCAAATCAATGTCAGCAAGAACAGATCTGCTCCTTTACAAAAGCCCAGCGAACACAGGCTGAGTGCTGATTTTGTAAGGCCAACCAGGAGCCAGAACTGACCCATCAGCACAGCCCAGGGAGTCGAGATTAGTACAAACTGGCTCCTTTCTGACTCTAGTGGGCAAAAATACAGTTGCACCCAAATGGGCTTTGATTTCGCCTTACTCTGATCTGTTGGTGGGACATCTCAATGGGAAATCCTCTGCTCCAGAGGCAGGGAGATCTGTGATAAAGCTTTATTAGTGCAGAGAAGCTGTGACTGCCTCATCCCTGGAAGTGTTCAAGGCCGGGTTGGACAAGGCTTTGAGCAACTTGCCCATGGCAGAGGAGTTGGAACCAGAGGATTTATAAGGTCCCTTCCAACTCAAACCATTCTGTGATTTGTTGTACCTGTAACTGCCCCATTCACCTGTTCATCTGTGCAAACCCCTCCGTGCAGGGGCTGCTGTTGCCTCTCCTGTTGGTTTTGCAGGCTGGCACTAGTTGCTGAGCCTGTTGGATCCCCTGGCTTGCTGTCCCTGGCATCTTTGTATTCCCCAGCCCCGCAGAGCAGGGTTACATCCCATGTGTGTGTGTTGGCTACCAAAGCTTTCTGTGCCTGGAGAGCTTTGTGCTGTGGCACAGAGCTGGCTGGAGAGCTGGGTCTGCTCTGAGCTGGGACGGATGTGGAGGGGAGGAGGTGCTTTCTTTTGCAGATGTTGTGCTGAGCTATTTGCCTGCTCTGATTAATGTGTATTAGGACGCATAATTACAAACTGAAAGGAAACACGTTTCGTGGCATTTGAAAGCCAAAACTGGAGGAATATCCCAAGGGTGGCTCGAGCAGAGCAGGACTAAGGGAGGGAGGGCTTTGGTGACCCACTAACCCAGTCCCGGGGAAAGAGCCATCTTCTTCCTCTGTGGGCTGGGAAGGATGCTGAGCTCAGCACATGGATCGGTGCCAAGGCGAGAATTCAAAGTGACAGCTCAGAGAAGCCGTGACTGATCCTCTGGCTGTGGTCCTGCAGCTCCTGCTGACTTAGTCCCATCCAGTTACCTTCAGCACCCTGGAAGGCCCCTTGGGAGCTTGAGGGTGCTTGGGTAGAGCCCTGGACCCCCCACTCCCAATCCCTGTCAATGTGGGGAGAGCAGCAGAGACGTGGATGTGGTGCTGTGGAGTGGGAGATGCTGTTGCAGTCAGCCCTTCGTGTCCTCCAGGGAAATGCCTCCTCTCTGCCAATTTGCACAGCTCTGCTTCTTGCAGCAGGGCCGGCAGACACGGAGGAGACCACAGGAGATAAAGTGTTGTATCTGCAGATTCACAGACACTCTTATCCTGATCCTATTTCCCAGGCAGCTCCCAGGCAGTGAAAAGCACAGATTGTTCTAAGTGTCCTCTCCTCCTTCATCGTTATTCTGTACGTGCAGCTCCCGTGTTTTCTGTTGCTTCATGCCTGGTCAGGGCTACTAATTCCTGAACTGTGTCTCTGGGACCCTGCTTGCTCTGCAGAGATGGGCAGCATCCTATTCCAGAGCCTTCTGCTGCCAAGATTCTTTGGTTGGAAAAGCCTTGTACCTTCCCTTCCCACCTTACCTGGTGTCCCCAAGGAAGGTGCTGAGGTTTGCAATGCCCACCTGAGCTTCAGAGCTGAAGGCATGGGAGGCACTGTGGGGTCTGAGGGGTGACTGGCACAGAGATCAAGACATCACAGTTGCTGCAGACAGGGCAGAAGCAGCTTTGGTGCTGCTGCCATAGGGAAATTGCACAGGATTTGCAGGAGGTGGAGAGAAACTGCTCATCCTACAAGAAAGATGGGGATGAACTTTTTAGCAGGACAGGACAAGGGGTGATGATTTTAAACTGAAGGTGGGTAGGCTTAGAATAGATATTAGGAAGAAATTCTTCCCTGTGAGGGTGGGAAGGCCCTGGCACAGGTTGCCCAGAGAAGCTGTGGCTGCCCCATCCCTGGAAGTGTCCAAGGCCAGGTTGGACGGGGCTTGGGGCAGCCTGGGCTAGTGGAAGGTGTTCCTGCCCATGGCAGTAGGGGTTAGAAGGAGAAGATCTTTAAGGTCCCTTCCAGTCTGAACTGTACAATGACTCTATTGCTCAGGGTGGGCCAGGACTCTCTAAAGCCCCTTTCTGCTGTTGCCCATGGTCAGTTTGCTTCTTGAGTAGCCAAGATTAAGTGTGGCTCAGCAGCCCATCTCCTGTCAGGACCCTGCCTGTATTGGTGAGCACAGGGTCCAGGCTCTCCTGAACTTTTATTAATATGTACAGCATTTTGCTCACATGGAAAATTGATTTTCTTTTTTAAGCATGAAGTATAGAGGTTTTATAACCTTTCTTCTGCTTGACAGAGGCCATTTATAACCTGCCTTCATCACTACCTGTGCAAGCTCCAGTCTAACTCATCTTCAAGAAATTCCATAATGCATTTTTAATTGTGAGCTGTTCCTAGACAAGATTTGTGTTTTTTTTCAAGGCCTGCCCTTTTTGTTGTTGTTTGTGTGCGTGTGTGTTTGGCAAAAAGGGATAAATAATGCAAGTGGAATAGTGCTTTAATCTGAGTGACAATTTATCGATGGCATTTGCCACCCACTTGCTCTTTTCTTTTGGGGCAAGGAAAACAAGCTGGGGAACTGGAATTAAAACCTGGAGCCAGATCTCCAGCTGATGTGACTCAGCATGGTTGCCTTGGCCAAGGAAAGCTGATGAGCCTGGGATGCCATCCTGGCTGCCCCCAGTCCTGCTCTGCCATGGGCTGCTCCTGCCCACAGCAGGCAGCAAGATCCTTTTGAAGATAATGCCAAGGCCACGCTTGCTGGCCTGCCTGGCATGGGTTGGGATGATTTTCTGGGTCGTTCCTGAGCGCTGGGGGGGTTTTCTGGGTTGGTTTCGGGTGCTCAGGTGTTTTTTCTGGGTTGCGTCTCGGAGGAACAGGAAACAAACCCAGAGGGTTTGTTTGCCCAACACTGCCCTGAGGCTTCATGGC
This sequence comes from Lophotriccus pileatus, assembly GCA_035583135.1. Taxonomy (NCBI): domain Eukaryota; kingdom Metazoa; phylum Chordata; class Aves; order Passeriformes; family Tyrannidae; genus Lophotriccus; species Lophotriccus pileatus. The sequence continues at coordinate 7,673,591 of JAWWES010000038.1, forward strand.
TGTGTAATTTCACAGGGATTCACCCCCCTCTGGAGGGAGGATGGGGAGCAAGGCTTTGGCAGCAACAGAGTCCTTGCCCCATGGTCCTTGTCCCATTCCCAAAGGCTGTGCAGGGTGATGTAGGGCCTGTGGGGCTCCCCCTCCATCCCTCAGAGTTCAAGAGCACTGGCTCTTGGACGGGCTGTGTTCTGGGAGGGCACTCACTGGGCAGGGGCTCCAGGGTTGGTGAGGACCCACAGGTGACCTTGCCTTGTCCCTCTCTCGCTGCAGTGCCCCGAGGACCTCCGACCCATGAAGGATGGCACTGGTTGCTACGACTACTCCAAAGGGATCGACTGCTCAGATGGCTTCAACGGGGGCTGTGAGCAGCTCTGTCTCCAGCAGACCCTCCCTCTGCCCCACGACCCCTCGTCCAGCACCATCTTCATGTTCTGTGGGTGAGTCCCCTCCAAGGCTCCTGCTTCTCCCACCAGCAGATAAATAACCCCTTCCCTTCTCCATCCCTGCCAACCTTCCTGTGCCACCCCTCCTAACCCAGCGTGCCCAGCAGCAGAGCTGGGTGTCCAAGGAAAAGGCTGTATATGGAGCTGAATTCCAGCAGGGAATAGATGCACCTGGTTTGCCTGTGGGCAGGAATGTATGGAGGTGTGAGGAGCAGTGTGAGCAGATGCACCTTCCTCCTCTCCCCCACTGTGTGATGGTACAGTTTGATCTGTGACTCACCGTGAAGGGACCAAAAAATTGTTCATTGTGTGTTGGAGGGCAAAGATGGAGGATTTGTTTAAAAAACACTACTTCTTAAATTTATTTTTTCCCCCCTCCCCTGTGCCTCTCTTAAAATAGAGCTTCATCCCTGATTTTGGCTGGGATCCTATAATCCTACACAATTTAGCATTTTCTCTCAGGAAGATCTCCCTGGCTGCAGTGTGCTCTAAAAGGAGCTCAGTGATTATCTGGCTTTATGCTGCACAGCTGCAGCCATCCATCGCCCACCCCGGCTCTGCCGCCTGCACCCGTGGCTGCTTCACACTTTCAGGCACACCCAGGACCCTTCATGTCCCAGTGGGAAGGATTAGGTGAAGAAGAGGAAAAGGAGCCCTTTTGGGAAGGAAATGCCCCCAGGCAAGAGGGGGAGCAAATTCTTTACAGTAACTCAAAGGAGTTACCCTGTCAGGTCTCGATGCTGCAAGTGCAGCAGAGACCTTGTGCAGCCCTGGCTGCTTCCCTGGGAAGAGCAGCACAGGGAGCTTTGCCTGTGCCAGCTTCTCCTTTATTTATCCCTTTTTACTGGATTGTTGTGGGTTTTTTTCCTCCACTACCTTCTTTTTTTTGTTGTTGTTTAGCAGCACAGAGTGGTTGAGTCACCAAGAGAGAGCACACTGCCTGTGCTGTGCCTGCAGAAGGGGTTGGAATCCATAAAGTCGTCCTTTATAGGGAGGATCTAGAAAACCTTGGGATGTTCCACGGTCTCCATCCGTGCCCATGCAGGGAATGTGCATTTCAGTCTTCCATTCCCCAAGGAACCCTGTTTCCCAGGGTTTTTTTCCTTTTTTTTCCATAATCCCTCTTTAAGGCTGAGCTGCACTTCGGGAACGGGCAAGGAGAAGTGTGACAGACGGGTGGGAGTTTCACTTGCAGCAGTAACATGCAGTAGAGGAATGGGAGAGAGAAGCAAGCCTGGATGGAGGTGAAAGTGGTGTTTGCAGAGTGCTGTGGCTATGGGGAGGGAGGGGCAGGCAGGGAACAGAGGTTTCCCTGTCAGCTGGGAGCCACAATGCTTGGAGAAGAGCTGGAGGAAGAGGAGGAGGAGGGGGGCAGGGTAAGCACATATACAAAAGATTCCACTGAGGTCTCCAGTGTCTGCAGTTAAATCACATCCCTGCTGCCTGCCTCAGTTTCCCTTCCTATCTGTTGAAGGTGAGCGTGTGCATCTTACCCACAATATGCTTGGAAGTGGGATTAAAGAGCTAAGGAGCAACCATGCTGGAGCTGCTTCCTTGCAGGAGAGCCCTGCTGGGTGGAAGAAGGGTCAGGAGCTTGATTTTACTTTGCTCTGACCTGGGAATGTTTGTACCTGAGCAGCAGATGCACAGTGGGCTCAGCTCTGCTCTCCAGTGCAGGGGCAGCTCCAGGCAGGAGAGCATGGAAACAGAACGGTTTGGGTTGGAAGGGATCTTAAAGATTGTCTTTTCCAACCACCCTGTCATGGTCAGGGACACCTTGCACTAGACCAGGGTGCTCACAGCCCTGGCTGCAGGCAGATGGGCCATGCTGCTGCACGAGGGAGCAGGGTTGGGAGCCATGTGCCTGTTTGCCCAGCCTGGGCAGAGGATTTGGGCTCTGTGACCCCTTCTCCTGCCCAGGCAGCTGCTGCAGGTGTTGGTGGTGCTTGGCTGGGCTTGGCAGAGGCTCATGGGGTGGGATGCTCTGTGCCTGGCCCATGCCAAGTAGCTTGTGGTGCTCCTCAGGTGCGTGGAGGAGTACAAGCTGGCCCCGGATGGGAAGTCCTGCCTGATGCTCTCTGACATCTGCGAGGGCCCCAAGTGCCTCAAGTCGGATGCCAAGTTCAACGACACTCTTTTTGGGGAGATGCTTCACGGCTATAACAACAGGACCCAGCATGTCAACCAAGGCCAGGTGTTCCAGATGACTTTCAGGTATGTCCTGGTTCTGCTCCTAGTCTTGGGAACAGCAGGATGGGGAGACAGGACCAAGGTCCGGTGGTACAAAGGCAGCATCTCTGATATGCTCACTAGGGGAAGAGAACAAGAGGACAACAAGCATCTGTGGCTTTCCTACTTGCTCATCCTTCCCACAGGCAGCAACACAGGACCCTCCTGGGCCAGTGTGTTTCTCATCAGATGAGTGTTTAATTGTGTTCTGTGGCCTTTTCTCTGTAGTGTTGCCTCATCTCTTTCTGAATACTTGTGTCTTTCATCTCTGCAATATCCTGTGACAATGAGTTCCAACATTTAATTGCTGTAGTATGAAAGAGCATTTCCTTTGGCATATTTTCAGCCTATGCAAGCTGGTTTTATTCAGTGTCCCCATTACAGCACTGGGAGGAGCTGTGGATATAGCATGATAAATAATGTAAATGAGCTGAAGGTAAATACTTTCACCTTGCAGTGCTCACAGAGGAGAGCTTGCTGAATTCAGAGCTGGACAATGAGTTATTTAGTTATTTTTCTTCAGTCCTCCTGAGTGCAGCTGTATTTTGATCAGGTGTAAGGAAGGGTGTGTATATGAGTTTCAAAGCAACTGCACTGACCACAGTCAGAAAAGAATCCAGCCCACATCCCACCCCAGGCCTGGCTCTTCCCTGCCCAGCACCTGCACTGAGTGTTTCTTTCCTGTTTTGGGCACTGAGGCCTCATTGCTGCCTCCGATTTTAACTGGAGCTGTGGGTGCTAACCCCTGCTGACCACAGAGTTTTGCTGGGTGCTCTTCCCCAGCTGAGTGCAAAGCTTCCTGGGCTGTGGCTTCAGGCTGAACTCTGGCCGTCTTCTCTCTTGATGACAGAAGCATTACAAGCTCCATCAGCACAGAGGTTCTGAGAAAGTCACAGCCAGTGAAGTGCTTAGAGCCAGCAGAGCCTCAGCCTTTGCTGGAAGTGAGAATTGACAGGACACAAAGGCAGTTTTCCCACTGGACTCCTCTTTGCTGTCTCTCCCTCACACATTACAAGCGTCAGTGGGTCCATCGGAGCAGAGCCAGGGCTGTAGGGATGAAGGTTTCCAGGAGCTGGTGGGTCTAAGGGATGTTTCAAGGTAGCAAACTCATCCCCTGTCCTCAGGGCTAAATTCCAGCTGGAAAGTACACAAGGTTGTCTGTGGAGCTGGTTTATCGTGGGATGTGACTTCTCCAAGATTTTTCCTCTGAGGGCACCCTGGGGATGGCGGGTTTGGGCAGTGCAGGTCAGGATCAGGAGTGACTCGTGCTGGAGCTGCCCTTGGGATTAAACACTTGAGGTGTTAGGATGGCATCTTCCAGTGGCCAGATCCCAAAGCCCCTGGGGCTCTGGCTGACAGGTTTTGTGGCTGAAAGAAAAGGCTGTTAGTGATCCATCCTCCTTCCCACATGCTGGACGGGATATGGCCGGGGTGTGCAGTGTGAGGAAACCTTTCCCAGTGAGGGGCTGCACAGTGACAGCCAAGTTCTTTGCACAACCTGCTGTGCCAAACAGGGTTTTCAGTGTCCTAGTCCCAGTTGTAACAGCTGTGAGGGTCAGGGGAAAGCGGGTCTGAAACAAGAGCGATCTGCAAAGCTGCCCACGTGGTGCAGACTGGTAGCGTGCGATGAACTGGCTCGGCAGAGCTCAGAGCCTGGAGGGAGGCAGCACGTCTTGCTCCAGAAATACTTCCAGCAGCCTGGGAGGTCAGGACAGTTGCCCTTTCCCGTTTGAACGTAGGCTGTTGGCTCCAGGGGCAGCAGGCAGTGATGAGGAGGGCTCAGTTCCCAGAGCACAGTGTCCTTCCCCACGGCCAGGCTGCCCAGGGTGTTGGTGGGTTACGCCGTGGAAGCACCATTACATCATCTCTTAACAAGAGAAGAGAAGGAGGTTAATGGAGAAGAAATTATTAACTAAAAGATGTAATTTGCCTCTGATTTTCATAGATATTCAAGAACCTCTCTGAGCATTAAGACACCAGCTGTTAGAGAAGCCCTTAATTTGGTGCATTTGAAACATAGCAGGAAGCTGCCTAATACCAGGGATTAAAAGCCTGTTTCTGCAAAGTAGGAGCAAGAACCTGCTATCAGAACAAGGGGCTGAGTATTTTAGAGGGATTTATAACTGCTGGGATCCTTTAGCTATGCAGATGTGACAGTCGTTTGAATGGTGTCTGCTTCCCATGTCGCTGCATCTTCAGTGTCTTTAATAAATAGGATATTCTGGATTTGCCAGGCATATCAGCATGGTGTTGGGAGGGAGCCTTTGTGCTGGGAAAAGCTGCCTCACACACCCTGACCTGGGCAACAGCTATCAGTTACCACAGAGTTTCCATCCTATTTGGGTCAGGGGGGTCTCTTTGCCACCTGAGGGGCTGCAGCACGGAATGGAGTCTCTGTCCTTCTGGTGGCTGTGTGGTCACACAGAATCACAGCATGGGTGAGGTTGGAAAGGAACCATAGTGGGGCATCTGGTCCAGCCTCCCTGCTCAAGCAGGGCCATCCCAGAGCACATGGCACAGATTTTGGGTTTCCCCTTTAACTGGTGTCATTTTATGTAAGGGGGTCAGGCAGCACCCAGGGACTTCAGTGGTGTGACTGAGGAGGTGGTAATGCCCAAGAGAAGGATGGAGGAGGGGGGAAACAGCAGCCAGGATGTACCCACAGCAGGGCTGGGCAGCAGGCACACTGGTTCCTGCTGCACCAATCTAGTACATGCTCCATGTAGACACCAGCACTGATGGAACAACTTAGGGCCTGTCCCTGCTCCCACATCCCTTTGTACTGGTGCCAAGGTCCCTTTCCCCATCCATCAGTGACAGTGAAGCCACAGGCCAGCAGGATGTGAGCACCACAGCCTCCCTGCAGCTCAGCCAGCAGGAGTTAGGAGCTCTGTGGCCACCGTTTGCTGTACTGAGGTGACTTAATAACCACTAATTATTTCCGTGGAGGTTGGGGTGATCTGCTGGACATGCCAGCATCAAGGTTCCTGCTCAGAGGAGTGCCCCATGTCAGTGCTGCTGCTGCTGTTTTATTGCAAGGCTTTAAATCAAAGCACTCCTCCAGTGTTGCTTCTCTTGTGTGGTCCCTTGTGGGCGCTTTCAGAGGGTTCAGAGGAGGCATTTTCCATGACACACCAAAACCCCCCCTTGCTCCTTCCACCACTGAGCCAAAAGCACATTCAGAGTCACCTTCTGGGCATGCCTCTGCTTTCTTTAAAAAAGGTTCTTCTCATAAAACAAAATTCTGTATGGTGTTAATAAGTGGATGGGATTGGAGCTGATCTATTCCAGTCACACCTTCCAGTCTAGCTGGGAGGCTCAGCAGTGGATCCAGCTCACTAAAGACTAGATTAGAGCGATTTTCCCCCCGTTGCCTCACGGTGGGGCAGAGCCCGAAGTCCGTGTCGTTCCCAAATCACTGAGGAATTATTTTCCAAATGGTTTGTTTGTTCATTCTTTATCAGTTTTTGCGCCGTCTCTTTGCCATGAGGGAATAGAGATTTTTGTTTAAAAGCTGTTTGCAGTTTCAGACTGTTGCTTTTATGCCATTAATATGGAGAAACCCCAAAATACTGCCAGTGGAGCCAGCTTTACTTGCTGGATTATTGCTGCATGGCATACGGGATGTCAGAGCAACACGGGGCAGAGCACTCCCCAGGAGCATCCATCTGCCCTGACCAGGGGGCCTCTGGCTCTGCCTCTTGTCCTGGCTCTTGCTCCAGCTTCCCATAGCCCCAGGACACAGGGAATACCCACGTAGCCCCCATTTGATTCCCTCCCAGCAGAAATGCAGCGAGTCTGGGGAGTTCCAGAGTGTTGAGGGACAGATAAGGAGCCAAAATTGTTTGGTGGCTGGAGGGAGGGAAAGGATTCATGTTGCTGCTCCCACACTGCATAGACTCTGCTGAGCATCTAGTGGATTCCCTTCTCCATATCCAGGGAGGACAGCTCTGGAGGATCCAGGGGTGCTGTGCTGTGCCATGCCATGCTGTACTGTGTCGAGTATTGGAAATCAGTCCTTGTGGGATGCTGTTCCTCCCACCCCCACCTGTAAAAGAGGGCTGCTGCTTCTTTCCAGCCTTGGGGAAGGAAAAGAGCAGGTTGGAGGTGGTGCTGAGCTCAGCTTTGAGGAGGCTGGGGTACCATGGGGAGGGATGGGCGCCTGCCCCAAGTGCTGCCAGCCCGCAGCTCTGCCTCCACACAGCTCCATTCGTGCTGTCAGGTCAGTGAACTGATGCAGGGAATTGTCATAATATTGATGGGGAGTTTGGCAAGTTAATTTTAAATCTGTCACTCCTTCCCCTCAGTGCTTCTCAACCCTTAATAAACCAGCGCAGTGACAGCGGGGTGAGCTGGCAGCTCGGCACCATCCCTTCCAGGGCTGTTTTGGGAAACATCTCCACTCTGTTTCTCCCTGCACCTCATGTGAGCTCCCACCTGGTTCCCTCCCATCCATGGGTGCTGGGATGGGGGCTCAGCTGAGTGCAGCATCACATCTGGGTGTGAGAAGCTGGGGGGACTTTGCTAGTGGTGTGTGGCTTGGAGCTCGCGAGTCAGCCGTGGTGGGGACATCCTGCTCCCCCCCAGCATCACACATGGAATGTCTGTAACTACTTAAATTAACACTGCTGAGTTTTTTCCTATGTTATTCCCTCTTTTTGAAACCTCCAAGCATAGGAGTTATAATTGCACTGTTTATTATTCCTGTGCTGGTGAGCTCAGCACCAGCCCGTGGACCAACGCCTTGTTTACCTATTACCCTTCAGGCCAGGATAATGGATGGGTCTCTTTTCCAGTGGCTGCCTTCCATTTCATTCCTCTTTTTATTATTTGTTGCTGCAATTCTATTACCTGTTCACAACTCTGAAGCCTCAGACATGCTAGGTGGAAGCAATGATGTCTTTCCAAGCCGAGCTAAAGCCTCATGCCATGGTGCTCAGTAGCAGCTAAGGGGTTATGGGCAGTTTAGCAGCTCTGTGGAGGTGGGATCAGTTGTGGGATGTGATGCTCCACTCCTGGTATGTGCTGTGCAGGAGCACTGCCTGCTCCCAGCCAGGAATGCTGCCTGCAGAGCAGAGATGTCCCAGTGCCTGCTGTGGCCATGCCGCACGCAGCGGCTTTGCATCCTCCAAAGGGTCCCTCTCTGAGCTGATTTTCCTCTATCCCATTTTTTCCACCTCTCAACCTGGTGTTGGAAACATCTTGGCAGCTTTTTGAGTCCGTACAGCACTTTTCAGAGCCCATAACAGGTTGCACACGTGTACTTTGAGCACATCTTCGCTGGCAGGCTCAGCAGTGAGATTTTATCACTCCATTCCATAAATGACTAATGCAATTAGCACAGCACTCCATCAGTTAGGTCAGTGTTACATCTCATTCCATTTCAAAGTTCTCATCCCACCAGAAAAGAGGACAGATCGTGTGGCTTTGAGCTGGTGGTCTGCAGCCACAGGCTTTTGCACTGGGTTGAAAGCATTTTTTTATTCTTCTAGAGAAACAAAGGCAAGTGTAGTGCCAGTGATATCCTAAAGACAGAGCAGGGGTCCAGAGTGGAAGAGGTGCTTTGTCATAGAGGTTGTTTAGAGAGGGGTTCTCAGAAGTTCTAGAGGTTCTCAGAATGGTTCTGTGCCTGGTGTAGGTAGGATTTAGGGAGTGGGCCACTGTGTACTCAGTGCCTGTGGGCACAGCTATCACAGCCACCTCCTGCTCCTGCTGCCCCATCCCAGCTCCAGATGTGCCTCAGAGCTGCTCCACTTCGTTCCTGTCTGTGCAGGCAGCAAGGTAACTTCACACAGTGTTGGTCTCTGCTGTTTGACCATTGCCTGTGAGAGTCCCACTTCTCCCAGCCTGTGCCTCAGCCCTGGTGAGGAGGAGGAGGAGGAACAGGGATGGCCAGGGTGGAACCTGCCACTGCAGCCAGAACCCAAAACCAATTCTACATCCCTGATTGCAAGATTCAGATTAGGAAAAAATTCCTTAATCAGAGGGTGGAACTGGCACAGGTTGCCCAGAGAAGCTGTGCCTACCCCATCCCTGAAAGTGTCCAAGGCCAGGTTGGACAGGTCTTGGAGCAACCTGGGCTAGTGGAAGATGTCCCTGCCTATGTCGGGGGGGGTTGGAAAGCTCTTGCAAACACTGGCATAGTGTAGAGCCAAGGCACTGCTGTCAGAGACAGTGGCAGCACCCACTGGAGCTGATGGAGTGTCGCCCACAGGCTTCTGCTGGGTTTCGGGACCAGAAATTTCCTTTCCCTGGTGGAGGAGCTGCTGCCCCTGCAGCGAGGGATGCTGAGGAGCTGTTCTTCCACTGTGCCCCTGCTCCCCCGGCCCCAGCAGCGCCGCTGTGCCTGTGCAGATGTTTGTATTCTCTGCAGCTGACGAAAATATTCATTATCTTGTTAGCTGCTGCTGCTGCGGAGCAAGTTCGGATTTGCATTCCCACAGCTCGTCACGCAGCGCACATGGAACCTGCCACGCAGCACCACTAATTGGGCAGTGCAGTGCTGAGCCCGGGCAGGGAGCTCTCCCTGCTGCCCTTCCCACTGCCACGCTGCCAGGCCCACAGGAATGGCAGGGCTGAAGTGCTGGTTATACTGCGAAAGCGAGGAGAATAATGGAAGCAGGAGGTGGGGAAGGCAGCAGGCGTCTCTGGGGGGCTGGCTCTGTGTGTTAGCTGGGTTGGGAAGCAGAGGAGTGCTGGTCCCTGGGCAGGGTGGAAGCAGGCAGTGGGATCCCAGTCTGGGAATGCTGCTGGGCAAGGCAGGGGTGTGGGTGTGTGTATGTGAAGGTGCTGTCTCCTGGCTCTGGGAGCTTCTTGTGGGACGGGAGGTGCAGGGTCTGGGGGAATGCTCATCCATCAGGGAGCTGGGCTGGCACACAGGCTCCTCCTGCAAAGACCCTGCTCTGCTGTTGCCAGCCTGTCTTCTCTGACTGAAATGATTCTATGGAATCAGGAGGCGGCACCCAGGAGTCTTCCCCCTTCCCTGTGCTGTGGGGAGCAGTCTGCGGGATGGACTTGCTGACCTACTGGCCTTTCCCATATCTGACTTTTATGATGCTAATTATAGCTGGTGTTATTGCACAGTTAATCTGCATTATTAAGAGATGTGGTGGAGATTGGTTTTGTAATAACAGCTCAGATTTATGGAGTACCTTTCATCCCAGGGGGTCCTTATTGTTTTTATAGCCTTGCAGTGGTGGACAGCCTTGGAGAGAGGAATTGCTGCTTCTTCCTTCCTTGTCTGACAGAGGCTGCAGCTGCTCCTGGGCCACAGGGGCACTGCACCCACTCAGGACACATGAAAATAAGGGTTATGTTCAGCTGAAAAGCAAGAAGAGAGAGAGACAGGAGGGTTGGAGGCAGTAAATGGTAATCACACAACTTCAAGCTGTGAGAGCAGAGTTTTTCCATCATGCTGTGGGCGCTGTGGTGGTCACCATTAGCATGGGCTGTGGGTTTGTGCTACTCACACCATGGAGCCGCTTCAGTGTCCCCTACAGGGACAAGGCTAGCACCTACCAGCCTGTGACTGCTCTTTCTCACTAGTGCCAGCACTGGTTGATGGAGATTCCCCATCCAGGGACTAAATCAGCCTGACATTGACTTAGCAATGCGAATCCTCGCTCCAGGCAGTGCAGTCAGGAGCAGGCACCAGCACAGGGATATCTGAGTGCTCCACAGCTGTGTCAGCTGTCGAGCCATACCTGCTTCCCAGGTAGCAGCAGGGCTTGGATGCAATCCTCAGTGCAGCAGAAAATCTTGTATTCCTCTTACCCATCCCAAGTGTTCTCCCCAGAGATGAAGGATCTGCTGTGCTGTGGGTTGTGGTGTAACTCCTAATTGCATGAACCTGGAGGCAAGTGCTGGGTTTGGGCTTGGCCCCCAGTAGTTGAACCCAAAAGTGGTGGACGAGCTATGCTGGGATCCCTCCCATCCCCTGTTGCATCCCACCCACAGGGCATGTGGCATAACCCAGGAGATCTAAACCTTCCACTGCACATGGTTCCTGGGCAGTGTGACCCGGCTTGGAAGCTGGAGCTGTGGCTGAGTGCACAGGAAGGCAGGACCAGCCCAGCACCCCTCACCCTCCTCCCTGTGCCACAACAACGCTCCTCATGGCTGTGCTTTCTCCCTGCCCAGGCTGCAGCCTGGCGAGGAGTCTCCCTTGGGCTGCTGCCTTCAGTAACAATTTTCTGGAGATGAAAGCTCGGGGCGTTTGTGCCGGTTCATTTCTCCCCCAGCATGGGCCGAAGGAGCCCAGTGCAGGCACAGCAGCCTGTGTGCCTGATCCCAGCTTTGTGGGGATGGTGCCACTCACCAGCTGTGCCCCTGCCCATGGGCAGCAGGTGAACATCTGGAAGGTGTGATGGCACTGCCACTTGGCATCAGGCAGCCCGTGTGTGATGGCTGCAGAGCTGGGAGGAGGGAAGCAAAGTGGGAAGTGCTCCAGGCACCTCTCTGAGCCTGGGAGCGGGGCAGGGCTCTGCTGTTCCCTGGGAGGATGGCAGGGGTCAGTTCACTGCAAGTTGCCGTCACCCCAGCCTGCACATCGTTAGTGGTTTTCCGTAATTAACTCCACGCACAGAAACACGGCTCTACAGATGTGGTCACAAATTCCAGCTAATTCTCCATATGCTCTGGCTGCCTGACAGTGCCAGGGAGCTGCTGCTTATGGGAAGTGTCCCCAAGCACTGCCCTGCCTGGGTACTGCCATTGCCTCCCTGCCTCCCTTAGGACACCAGGCTGGTAGAGCCGTGGGCTGGCCAAACATCCTTCATGGGCACTTTGGGGAGGCACTGGGGTAACCCCAGGCTCAGGATCCTGGCACAGGGATGCTGGTGCAGCTGGAGCCCATGCTGGCTTACAGGAGGTCTGGTGCAGAGGGGAAGTGAGAGCGTTAGCTGCGTTGAAATGACTTTGTCGGAGTGCCAGCATATGAAATGTGTGGTGGTATTGCAGCCCTGCCACCGCCTGTGGCTGTTTTTCTTCTGCTTCTAATGACTAATAGAGAGAAGACAAAACAATTTCTATTAGTTTCTCCCACGCCGCAGTGGGTTTCTTATTTTCCAAACCTCATTAGGGTTTGTAATACCACGGTGGTAGTCAAGAGCAGTCCGAATCACCCTGGGGGGAGAGAAGAACCGAAGAGATATGATGTGCAGCCCAGTGTTAACACTCCTCCTGGCTCATTTCCAAGGTCCCTCCTGATTCCTTTCCAAACTCTTACGCCTTATCTTCATCTTAAAGGTTAACGATGAAGCTTAGGAGAGAGAGGAAAAAAAAAAAAAATGTTTAAGATCTCAAATTGTTAAAGAGAATGGATGTGTGTGCTGAGCGGAGAGCTGGGTCTGCATTTACATTGGAAAGGCAAATATTAATATTAAAGGCAGTGCTTGTGCTTCCTGGGAAGCTGCAGCTGGACTATGGGTTTCCCTGGAAAAGCTGCTGGTGCGAGGGGCTGCTGGTGTGTGGAGAGGCCACTGGCTGTGTGTCGCCGTGCCCAAATCCCACTGGATGCAACTCAGGCACCAGCCCCGCACCAGCTCCTTGGGAAGTCCTGGTGGGTAGTCCTGGCTCCTCTGAAGTCAGTGGGAGTTTTGCATTTGTTGCCTTGTTACGAACAATGCCAAGGGAAGCGCCAGGGATGGAACTGACTGAGCAGCGCTTGGGAAGTGATTGCAAACAGCACCCAAACAACCCGCAGGAGAGGACCCGCGGCCCTGGCTCAGCTCAGCGCTGAAATCATCACCCACAGGGAGTGTCCAGGCCTGGAAAAATCATCCCTATGGGAGTACCCACCCACATCATTTCACAGTGGCCGCAGCCTGGTGATCAGGAGCTCCGTGAGCTGCTCCAGGAGGTCTGTCCATCATCTCAAATCATGAAGGAGCTGGGAGTTGCTGAGCTTATGGAAGCTGACAAGGTCAGAGCCTCTGGCTGTCAGTGGGGGCAAAGCTAATGGAGGGAGATGCCTTGAAGAGCAGATACATGGAGCCAGACATGGATCCTCCTGGCAGACACTAAGCAGGACCAGCCCTTTGCAGATGTGCGGATTTCTCATCATCCATATCAGGTGTTGGGAATTCCCCAGACCTTCCAGTCGAGGAGGGATGGCTCAGATGTGTCATCCTGGCCCTGCCACAAGGTTCAAGGCTCAGGACAAGGCTGCTGAGGCACTGTGAGAGTGATAGAACCCTGGCAGAGGTTGCCCAGAGAAACTGTGGCTGCCCCATCCCTGGAAGTGTCCAAGGCCAGGTTGGAAGGGGCTTGGAGCAACCTGGGCTAGTGGAAGGTGTCCCTGTCCATGGTAGAGGGTTGAAATGAGATGATCTTTAAGGTCCCTTCCAGCCCAAGCCAGTTTGTGTTTCTCTGTTTCTTTTCCTTTTCTCCAGCCATGAGTGTGTCTGATTTTTTCCCCCCCTTTACTCTTTCACTCAAACATGGGGTTTTTTAACCTTTATTAAAACTTCTTGCAGGAAATCATGTTTAAACTTAGGTCAAGCACAGCAAATTTCAAACTCAGAGGGAATAATCCATATATTTGCAAAGTTCTGTAAGAGAGTAAAAACTAGAGCTTTGCACAGGATTCCTCCTGCAGCCCTGACTCCACAATTAAGGCATAAATCCAGGTTTTGAGCCTGCACTCTGCCTGCTGCACAGGCACCAGGCGTTGCTGTGGGAACTGCAACTTCCCAAATTTGTTTTTACTTGGCACTCCATTGCAGCCTATTCCCAACAGGCACTCAGGAGGAAGAAAGATCCACAGCCTACCACAGGATTTCACCCACAGGAGATGCTCCTTACTGGAATAAATAAATAGCTGTGTAACAGGGACATGGTGCTGATGGGCTTGGGCACAGGAATTCTGGAGCCAGAGGGAGCTGCTGACCCAGGCTCAGGCATGAGTGGTGTGGAGAGTTGAGTTATCAGTTCAACACCAGCAGTGGTGATGTGAAAAGAGGTTGATGTTCCAGTGTGCTAATGGAGAAGGGAAAAGCAGTCACAGTCTCTGCTGAAACTTGCCTTTAGTTCCCAGGGAGGCAAAGGACATGCTGGGAGGAACGGAGGTGGTGGCAGTGCAGTGATGAGAACTATTTGTCTTCCTCCATCTATTTTGTGCTTAAGAAACAACTGAAAAAAAATCTCTGCTCAGGTTCTGTGGCTGTTTCAAGCAGAGTTGACAAATACCTTTGGATCAACTGAATTCCTGTTTTACAAGGAATAAACTATTCACTAGGAAGGAATGCCTTTCCCTGCAGTGCTGCCCCTACCACCTGTCCCCTTCTGTCCAGCTGCCACTGCTGTTTCAGGTCTTAAAGTCCCATGTCCAGAGGTCATTTGCTGGCTGTCACCATCACTGTGCCATGGCTGGGGTCCCTGCATGGCACCATGTGCCCAGTGGCACGGGCACTAGTGATGTTTGCAGTTCCTGGGAAACCACAGACCCTGGTGAGAGCCACCACCCTTTTCCCTGGTTCTCGCTGTCCCCTCCCATTCTTCACTGTCCTCAAAATGGGCACAATGAGGGAAGAGGAGCCACGGTGCTGCCCCTGAGGGTGTCTCACAGCTGTGCCAGTGTGGCATCACAATTAGTATTCCAGTGCTGGGGTCAAAGAGCTGTGGAGCTGGAACCCAATCCAAGGGGAGTAGGAGGTGGGAAGAGGGTCCCAGTTGCTCCCAGTGCCACGGAGGGTTTTGGGGCTCAGCCCAAGGGCAGATGGAGGGGATGGTGCTGAGCACCATCCCTGCAGGCCCATCGCACCAGCCTGAGGAGCACCGTGCATTCCCGCAGGCACTGCGGCCCCAGCGCCAGCATGATTTACCTCCTGAAACACCTCAATTTAAATGCTAATTCTCCCTGAACCGGGGGGTAAGGCAGCTATTGAATATTGTCAGGCTGTTTATTGCTGGCACTGAAGTGGGACATGCTGGGGACATGGAGGGATGGGCAGCACAGAGTCTCACCTGCAGCATCAGGGGCTGATGGAGGAATGGGGGCGCGACGGCTGCGGCTGCACTGGAGGGATCAGGGTTGTGTGTCCTCTCTCTCCCCACAGCCTGGTCTGACCATACAACACTGCAAATCATGGTTAAGGCTGAAAGCTGGGGAGCTGGAAGGGGCTCCAGAACCCAGCAAAGCCCAACCAGTGTCACTTTTTTTGTCCTGCCCCGTTCTGCAGGGGTGGGTGCTCGCTGAAATTAATGCCCAGTAAATTTGGAGTAAGTAACTGCTGGTTCAGATGATTTGCATTAAACCTTTATAATTCACCAGTGCCTGAGGTCACGGAGACACATGGGGGGAGATTACAGTGTGCTTACCTTCTCCTAAGTGGCTGTGGCAACAGGACACCCTCTTTTCTGTCTCCCAGTGACTCCAGATCAATTTTTTTTTTCTGTGAAGACAAGCTAAAAAGAAGCTGTTTCTCAATGTCCCCGTGTCAGATGCAGGCTGGGCTCTCCTGAGCTTGCAGCCACCCCGGTGGGAACTTCTCCAAGGGAAAGCTGGGGGAAAAGCTGGCACTAAATAGCCTCAAATCCATCATGTTCTCCCCGAGCCAATGTGGGACAGAAAGAAGTAAGATTAATAAATAATTCTTTGCCAGAGCAGGCGTCCTCTCAGACTCGCGTAGCAGAAAGCGCAGTCTTCGCGTAGGCACTTTGCTGAACATAAGCTCACTGGATGATAATGTGATTAACATTTGTAGCTGTGCTGGCTCAGATAAGGGTAATTAAATCTCACGCTTCAGGGCATAAGCTAATCGCTTGTGGGGTCATTTTATAGATATATATTTACCCCTTCATGAATATACTTGCCCGGTTGCTGCAATGCAGATTGTTTATCCGCTGTTGGTGGTGGGTGGGGGCTGGAAGCCCCATGGCAGCTGGTGCTTGGACTTGTAGTGGGTGTTGTACAGGTGCAAGGAGGGTCTCCAAATGTGCTGGTGGGCAGAGTCCATCCTCAAGGCCATGTCCTTTGGGAGCAGAGAGCGAAGGGAGGAAGCCACAGCTGACTGAGCCAAGGAGGAGAAGCTGATCCTTCACCCAGACATGTTGCTAACAGGAAAATGAAATGAATGATCAGCTACTAGCTGATCTTTCCCTGCTGCAGGCCAGAATCCTATTGCAAGCTTGGCCCTGGATTTCAGCATCTCAGCAAGGAGACGCAGTGCCCCAGGGTCAGGATCATCGTGCCATGGACCAGGATCTGCCAGCCGTGGCCCCATCCAGGAGGACCACAGCAGTCCACCTACTCCCCAGTGTCTGCATCAGGCTCTCCTGCTCCCCTAAAAGCCCATTTTGCTCAGGGGTGCTGTGGGACACTGGTCCTTCTTGGAGGCTTCCCATGGGCTGTGTGAGATGCTGCCAGTGCTGCAGGGAGCAGCAATGCAGCCCTGCACTGCACCGAGCCGTGGCTGTGCCACGTGTCCTTGGGGGTGGTGTTTAAGGTCAGAGTCCCCAAAAACATGGTTAGTTTGTGTATCTGGTTTCAGAAGGACAGGAGAACAGCTGTACAGTGGATTCTCACTGCCTGAGCCCTCCTTCTGGTGCCTGAGCAGCTGTTACCCCACCCTGAGACAGAGGAGCTGCTGTCAGTTATCTGTGTCACCAGAGGTAACAGGCATATTTTATGACTCTAAGGTTACAGCAAGTGTCCATCAAGGCCAGGATTTTGAGCTCAGTTTAATCCAAACAACAGTGTTCCTTTTCATCCCACCCTGAGCCCACCCTGCTGGTACCAGAGCTCACTAAAGCCTTTGGCTATTTGACCTTTCCCAGCACCAGACTCATTTATATGGAAGTCAGTTTTCTCCAAGGCAGGCACATACTCTGGGTTGGATGCTGTTGGGGACCAGAGCTGAGAAGGAAAAACTGCATTTCCTTTTATAATGACTCAATATCTGCAAAATGCCCCAGGAGATGCTCAGATCCCCACCAGGAGAGTGCTGTGCCCTTGGGTGGGTTCTGGAGAGAGCAGCATGCTCACTGCTCCACTGAATAGCTGGCATCTGCTCCCTGAGTGTTGGGGAGATGCTGAGAGCGCAGAACAAGAGACTGAGGAGGATGTTGTGGGCTTGGCAGGTTTGCCTGGCTCCCCCCTGATCCTGTTGGAATAAACCTGGCTCCACGATAGGTAGGAACTGCCAGGTCACAAAGGCATTGCTGTGCCTCTTGGGAACAGCCCGGAGCCCCAGGTGTGAATCCACACCTGGTCCTGCTCCTGTGTGGAGGTGGCTCGGCAGGGAGCAGATGGAAGCATGTGCACAGCGACGCTGCCACATCCCTCCCCTTGTCTGTGTCCCTGCCCCTCTCACTGAGCTTTGATCAGAGCTTCCAGAGAGCACAAAAGCCTGGCAGGAACTCTTCTTTGTGCCTCCACAGCGAGCAGCGCGCGAGCCACAGGTTTATTATTAAGGCCCCGTGGAAGAGGAGCTGCAGCCCTCTGCCGGCTGCAGGTCCATGGAATGCCATGCCTTGGGCAACTCTGGCAGCAGTGTCCCCTGCCTGGTGTGTCCCCATCACCGGTGCTCCTGGTTTGCCATCCTGCACCCACAGAGGCAGCGGAGGCTCTGCAGAGGGGCTGTGCCATGCCTGCACTCTGCATCCAGCGAGTGCTCATCCCTTCTTTGGGATGGCAGGGAGCGGAGGGCTGGAGGTGGGGAGAGGGGAAAGAGATGCAGGGAGGGTTTGGTAGCAGAAATGCCTCATGAAAGTGCTCCTGAAGTTCTGCCTTGTGCTGCTGCTCCTTCCTTTTACGGGAGCCCGCTGTTGGTGTGTGTGCCCACACCTTGGCTTGCATTTGCCCCATGTTTTTCCTTGACCTTTCAAGTGCAGAGCAGTTAAACAAAGGGATGGCAGGAGCAGCCCTGCCTGCAGAGTGCAGCTGTTGGGTTAATACCTTCTCACAGAGGCAGCAGCTGCCGTGCATGAGTCCCCTTAAGCCCACTCATGCCCAGGGACAGCTGTTTTATGGGTCCATGGCATAGGCAGGTGTTGGTGAGATGCTCTAGGTGAGTTGATGGGGGGAAGAGGAAACGCTGCTTCTTTGCATCTTCTCTGCCCTGTGCTGGGGTGCAGGGCAATGAGTGAACACAAGCTTCTGGTCTTTGTCCTGCCATGTGTTTCTGTCCCCTGGGGCTGAGCATTTCTGGCACTGCCAGGTCTGTTTCTTCATGTGAGAGTACTTGGGAAGGTGCCACCAGCCAGTGACATTGTCCTTTTGGGCATCCTCCCCTGGTCCTCTTGGAGATGGGATGTGGGGCTGGGCAGGCAGTGACCCTCCTGGCCTCTATGCTGACCCTGGTGCCAGGTTTGGAGCTGAGCCATCGGGAAGGGGACAATCCCCATGCTCCAGGATGGCAGGCGGGCTCAGTGCAGCTGCATCCCACTTTCCCAGTGCAGCATCATGGTTCTCCATGGCTGTGGGATTTGGCAGCGCTGATGTTTTCCCTGCTCTGCTGAGGCAGAGCAGCAGAGACTCCAACACGCTCCTTCCTTCCCCTGTTCCCTCCCGACATGCCTAATTGTGCAGCCCTGTTTCCCACCACCCACACGGCTCCCGACTCTGGCAGTAATTGCAGTTCCCTGTTTGCAGGGCTCAGAGCAGCAGAACGCTCCACCACGGGGATCCCACAGCCAGCAGGATCAACAGGAGATTTGTGAGCACGGTGTGAGCAAGAGGCTTTTCCCCTCAGATAGATAAAGCACTTTCTCTCTGGCAGTGCCTAAAATGAAGCTCCTGAGACGCAATCAGGCAGCTCTGAGGTGGGAGTATAGCAGGAGGCAGCTGCTGCCTGTGCAGCCAGGGAATCCTGGAATAGTTTGGGTTGGAAGGGACCTTGCTAGTTCCAGCCCCCTGCCATGGGCAGGAACACCTTCCACTAGACCAGCTTGCTCAAAGACCCATCCGGTCTGGCCTTGAACACTTCCTGGACCCCACTCGTGTTCCCATCTGCAGCTGCTCATCCCTGTGCTTCTCGCCAGCCTTGGGGCTGGGAAGATGCCCAGGCTGGTTACACAATGCTATGGCCTCTTGCTCACCTCTCATTCAGGTTGCACTGGCCATATCCTGGCCCCGGAGCAGTGGGAGGACCCTGGGGAAGTGTTCCACAAATTCAGCATCTCACTGCAGCGGGACTCATGGAAATAGCCAGGGTGTCCCCACTTGCAAGATGATCATGGGATGGTGGAGCATTCCTCCAGGAACGGGCTGTGGGGGGTAAAACCAGGGAAGGTGAGTGAGACCAGCTGCTGTTTAACAGGAACTCTATTCCAAAAACCGCAGCTGGGGCAGGTGGTGCCAGCCTGAACCTCCCCCCGGCTCCTGGGGCTGACCTGATTTTGCAGGAACCTCCCTTTCTTCTGCTCCGCTGCCCTTTTGTCTCTGTACCCGGAGGACGCGGAGCCTCCTGGCCTATATTTTGGCTCTAAGATCAATATTTAAAATCCCCCCTCCTGTTTCCTTCGCGCAGGCGTGAGGCGTTTTCGGTTGCTCGTCTCCCAGAGACCTGTCTGTTCGCCATTTCAAATAATTTCCCCGGTACCGTTGTTCTAGAAACAATTCATTAGGGGCCTATTATACAATGTTATACCTGCCAAGGTTAGAAAAGATCCTGCATGTGTAGTAAAATTGCACTGTGAGCTGTACACGAGAGTGGGTTTTTTTGGTGCCTGTCTGTAAATGTACTTTTTGCTCCTTTTGGAGAGCAAGTCGTCCAGGGGGTGAAGCTGTGGGGTGAGGCTGCCTGCTGTGTGGAGCCTCAGCAGGGCTTGGTCTGGTCCCTGGTGACTGTCCTTATCAAGATGCTGCAGGTGTAGAAAGGGGCTGTTTTGAGGTGTGGCAGCTGTTCCTCTCTCCTCACCACTCTCTATCCCCTCTCCAGTGGCCCACTTGGAAAATCTGGGCCAAAACAGTAGCTGGGTCCCCAGGCTGAGAGAAGTTCCATGCTTCTGGAATGCTAATGGAGCTGTGGTCCCTGGGGAGCTCATTAAGCATCACCTCAGAAGGCTGCACAGCCAGGGACAGATTGCAGCAGGGGCTGTAAAACCCATCCCCTGGTGGGGCTCCTGCTCAAGGAGATGTCCCTCGCCCTCCTGAGCTGCCTGTCCCAGTGTCACCGGGGCAGCTCAGCCCCACTGCCCGGCCGTGCCCTGCATCGTTGCTTTGCAGTTGTCTTTTTCTCTCTGCAGGGAGAATAACTTCATCAAGGACTTCCCACAGCTGGCTGACGGGCTCCTGGTGATCCCACTGCCTGTGGAGGAGCAGTGCCGTGGTGTCCTCTCGGAGCCCCTTCCCGACCTCCAGCTTCTCACTGGTATGAGCTGCCCCCCAGGCTCAGTGCCCCTGGGGCAAGTGCAGAATTAAGAACCCCTTTTCCTACCCTGGATCCCAGCGTGGTTCCTGAGAGGAATCAGCACCAGTGGCATCTCGTGGTCCTTGGTGCCATCCCTCCTGGGTGCCTGGGGCAGAAACAGTCTGAGGGCTGTGTGAGTCCACCCCAGCACAGATGGCAGCATCTCCATCCCCATGAGCTCCCAGCAGCCACAGTGCTGGTCCTGCCAGCAGCCCCAGGACCACCAGGCATCAGTGCCAGGGAGGTTTCTGTCCCTCCAACCACCCCACTTCTCACCCCTCACAAAGCAGTTGCCTGGTGGGAGCATTAAGCGTTCCCCAGAGCATGGTCACCAGTGGCTCTTCCTTTGCAGGGGACATCAAGTACGACGAGGCAATGGGCTACCCCATGGTGCAGCACTGGCGGGTCAGGAGCAACCTCTACAGGGTGAAGCTCAGCTCCATCACCCTCTCCTCAGGTGAGGGATTCCAGGGGCAGGGAGACGAGTGTCTGCGTGGGCGGGTGGTGGCCTTCTGCCCCAAGCATCCCACTGACATTTCCCACCTCCAGGGCCTCCTCCCAGTGCTGCTGCAGAGGCAGGCAGAGAGATGTTCCTCCTTTTTACGGGGTGGAAACTGAGGCAGGGACTTTGTGTGGCTCGGCCAAGAGCTGAGGTCAAAGTCAGGATGAAGCCGAGAAGGAACACTGCTTGGGGGTGGCTGTGTGTACGTGCATGTATGAAAATCAGTAAGTACTTGAAAAAATGTGGTATCAAAAGGACCCAAAGCACTTGTAAAAGCAGGTCATATAAAGCCGGGAGTCGCAGATGAAGAAGGGGTGGGTGGGAGGATCCTGCAAATGTCAAAACATTTCACTTCCACGTTTTTATAGCTACACATTTTGTTTCAGAAATGCTGAAACATTTTGTTGCGACCTGAAATGTTTTGCCTTTTCATTTCAAAATAGCATTCTTTTATTTAAAAATCAACGAGTTGTTAAATGGAGAAAGAAAAAAAAAATAGATTTAATGCTAACAGGCTGCACAGCCCCAAAATGAAATAACCTGCTCAGAGCAGAAAAAAATACTTGGGTTCAGCTCAAAATGAATTCTTCTGGCTTTTTTTATTAAACCAGCCTTCCCTTTCAATAAACCAAGCAACCAACCAGCCAGCTAATCTCATTTTGGTGACAGTTATGACGTATTTTCTTGCAGTGTGTTTTCCATTCCACCACTGACCCAAAACGATGATATCAGCAATTCTAAATGATGCCGAGGTGCTGTGGAGTCACCAGTGCTTCCAGGATATTTCACCTCCATAGAGCAGTGAGGGTCCATGTCCTTGTCCCATGCCAGAGGTCCCCACTGTCCCCGTGGATGTTTCTTAAGTGATGCCCCAACCTTTGCACACCCACAGAGCTGCTCTCCTCTGGTGTTGTGCCACTGATGATGTGCCACCAGACTGGGGGTGGCAGGAGGGGGTTTGTGTGGGAGTGTTATGTGTCCACATGCACATCCCTGTAAGGTGCTTTGAGAAAGCTCTTAGGGAGAGGAATCATAGAAGGAACTCAGAGCCACAGTCCAGGGTTATAACAGGTTGTGGATTCCAAAGGATCAGGTAGATGATGGAGGTAAGAGAGGAGGAATTGCACTTTGCACCCACCCAGGGACTTGTATGACCTGAGCAGGGATCCTCTGGGGCTCTTTCCTGTGGGTTGTGGCTGCCAGCCCTGCCTGGCCAACCCATACCCACCCCCTGCCTCCCTCCCACAGGCTTTGCAAACATCCTGAAGATCCTGAACAAGGACAGCAGCCGGGAGGAGCTGCTGTCCTTCATCCAGCAGTTTGGCTCCCACTACATCGCGGAGGCGCTGTACGGCTCCGAGTTCAGCTGCACCATCCACTTCCCCAGCAAGAAGGTCCAGCAGCAGCTCTGGTTCCAGTACCAGAAAGGTGAGGAGGGCGTCGGGAACAGGCAAGGGCACAAATCACCCCCTCTCCCCATGCATTTACCTTCACCATGCAGGTTAGTGGGCTCAAGCAGGAGACTTGCCCCAAACTGAGTGCCCAGTGTCAAGAGACAGTGGCACGTGTCCCTTGGCAGCATCCCTGAGCCAGGCAAACCCACCCTGCCAGCTCCTGCCCTTCAGCTTCCACACTCTGGCTGCATCCTTCCCCAGGGTGACCCACTCACCACGGTGGCCCCCACACGCTGGGGGTGCTCGGGGTTGGCTGATGGAGATGTGACATAAATGAGCTGTCTCAGAGTGGCTTTGTTTTATTGCTTGTGACAATGACAGTCTTTAAGGAAGTGCATTAAATCAATAGCAGACTCATTGTGCTACACCATAAATAACGAGACACATCATTAAACAGGGCAATAAACTTCAGGACTTTGAAGTAATACAATTAGGTTATGTTTATAAAAACTCCCTTATCGCTGTAGCCTTCCATTTGCCAATTCATCTCTCTCCTCCAGGGAGTTGGGGATATTCCCTGGGTCTGATATTTTTCTGTTCAAAAAACATCTGTGGTGTATTACAGCCCCTGTTGTAGGGCTGATGGTGACAGAGGTCACCAAGGCACTTGAATCCTGCCCTGCAGGTGCTGCCAAGAGCAGCCTCGCTCCATGGAAGCCAGCAAATGGAGATGTGCTCCCACACGCCTCCTCCGTTGCTCCTGGCTCATTTTTTTCCCTGTTTCCCGGTGCAGCTCGTCTTGTAAGTGTATTTATAACACCCTGTACTCGTTTGTTTGGGTTTTAAATTAGTAATAAATGAAGTTTGCCATAGCAATGCCCCTGTTTAGCAGGAGAAAGTGCCGTGGAGGTGGGTTGTTTACGTACTTGAGACGTTATTAATCATTCGGGAGCGCTCCCTGCAATCCTGGGGCAAACACGGGTGGTGGGGAGCAGACCTGGAGTGCCCCGTGGTCCCAGTGCCATCACTTCACACACAGGTTTCTCAAGTGATGCCAGGTGGGAATGAGAGGCAGGCACTGCAGTCGGAGCTGGGCATGGGCATTGTTGCTGTTTCATGATGCAGGGACAGAGGGGATGTGAATGGTGGCAGTGCTCGATCTGGTGGTGAAATAGCTCCCATTCCCAAGCTCCCACCTTCCTTCCCCATGGCTGGGGGCTGCAGTGGCTCTCAGGGCTCAGCCACAAAGCCCTGTGGTGGCAAAGGGCCTGCAGTGCCTCGCTGACAGGATAATTTCCATTTTAGTCCATGGTATGCAGCTGGCCAAGGCAGCTCCTCGCTCCACACCCGGCTCCTGCCCACACTCCCGGAGCTGTGCCTGCCCTGTGCTGCTCGCAGGGCTGCCCCTGGACAGGATCCAGAGCATCCTTCCCACTGCCTGTGAAGCACCAAAGCATTCATGGGACCCCAGGGCTCCCCCCCGGGGTTTGCATGTAATGCCTGGACATAAACTTTTAATTTCTGACTGTGCAGCATTTGGGCACTGGGTGCTGGCTCTGACTTTGTGCTCTGTGTGTGGCTCCTCCTGTGGCTTTGGTAGCTGGTGGGATGCACTTCGGTGCTGTGGGCAGTGCAGAGGGGACCAGTACTATACTTAGCTCTTTGATGGCTACAAAATACTCTTGGAAGGACATTTAGTAGGTTCAGGGCTCTTAATGATACCGGGGGAGATCAGTTTGTGGACGCAGAGGCGTCATGGGAAACCCAGGGCTTTCTCACAGAGAAATCCCAGTTAGCCAAGAGAAAGAGCTTGCTGTTCATGGTAGATAGATTTTATTCCCTGCTTCTCCACTGATTCACCCTCATTTTGCCAGTGACATAAGGCAGATCAGAATAAATAGCTCCAGCTAGACAGTTCTGGATGCCTTCCCCACTCAGAACAGCTCCGGCCTGCCGGGCTCCCCACTGCTCACCCGCCCATTCCAAACTGCTCAGCGAGCACACATATGCATCATCTCTAATAAATACAAAAGTAGGACCAGGATAACTGTAATTAGTTAGTGAACAAAGCAGGTCACAAAAGGAGGGGGAGAGGAGAGTCTCAAGATAATTGGAATGACACCAACTATGAGAAAAACGCACGTCGCAGGGTGTTTGCAGCATCGCACGAAATTATTTTAATATTTTAAGCAACTTCATAAATCAATCTCTGGGCCTCAGGAGGAGGCCTCTGCCAATAAAGGCACAATCTGCGTATGAAACCCTAATTGAAAACATGGTTTTGAAGAGAAGACCACACCGCTGGCAGCTGGGATCAGGCACTGGCTCTGTGCAGAGGCTGGAGCCGCCCGAACGCCACGCTCACCGCCAGCACAGGAGCCCGTGACGTGGGTTGGTGTCTGCAGAGCGTTTCCCTCAGCCAAGTGGAGGGGAAAGGGATCCAGCTCTGGCCAGGGGCAGCACAAAGTCAGTGCTGCTGTCACCACTGGCATGAACAAGCTGCTCTGCCTGGAGGAGCGCAAAGTGTTCCCCTTCTTCCTGCAGGTCGATAAGGTGTGTGCTGGTCATGGTTTGAGCTCAGAAATCAGCCCTGTACTGGCCACTGCAAAGAAAGTTAACTCTACACCAGCTGAGACCAGCACATCTTGTTCCTAAGGATTTGCAGGAGTGAATCCTGCAAGTGACAGGGCAGACAGGCTCGGTGTCACGGCTGCGCACACCGAGCACTGCGTTCTTCCAGGGCAGGCATGGGAGCATCCCCCAGGCTCCCTCCTGGGAACAGCCTTAGTCCGTGAGCAGACCAAAGCAAACTCCAATTCTATTTCACGCAGAGTGATTAAAAGCCCATTTTTTTGGGGCTGCTTGCTCTGGCTCTGTGCAGCCAAGCAATGCTTTCACTCATCGAGTGGCCTCCGAGCAGGAACCTTGAGATCGACCCAGCCATTGATCTGTGCCACGGGAGCCCACATTGGTTTTCTCCCCGCCTTCAAAGGAGCATTTAACGCTGATGGCACCTCATTAAGTTCGTACCAGTTGTGTGAGCATCTTCATTTGGCAGCTGGGACACACGTGGTGCCCTCAGTCAGCCACGTCCTGCTGCGTGCAAGAATGTGCCAGGCCTGGTGGGATGGAGGGAACTGGTTTGTCACGGCCCCTGTGGTGCTGTGCTTTGGATTTCTGGATAAACCGGTGTGTTGGCTGCTGCTGAGCAGTGCATGCCTGGCATCCAGGCTTCCTCCTTTCCCATTCTGTCCCCATGGTCACTAGGCTGGGATGGGCAAGGTGTTGGGAGGGGAACATGGCCAGGGCTGCTGGCCAGAATTGGGGTATTCCACACCACCAACATGCTCAGTAATAAAACTGGAGGTGGAGGCTGGGAGTCACCCCACCACAGAGACTCAGAAAATGTACAGGAGGAAAGAGAGTGATTCCTCCATCCAGTAAATCCACCTGCTGGGAACCACTTCATTCACTGATAAAAGTTTACCAGAGACCTGGTTACTCTGTGGCCCCTCAGTCTGGCTGGCTAAGGAGTAGGAGGTGGTTAGGGAAAGAGAAGCGCTGTTCTGATTGCAAAATCCGGCAGCCCCAATGAGATTTCCCCAGGAGCTGTTCTGGCTTGCTGGTTCGCAGTGGAGAAGCCCAGCTGGGAAGCAGGGAGGGATGCTGATGGGCTTGGGATGTGCTGTGCATGGATGGAGGAGATCCAGAGGGATTCACTGCCTGGCTGATATGTTGCTTTAGGTCTGCAGTGCAAGTAATGTTTGTTTTTCTTGCATTTCCTGTGATCTCTGTCTAGAGTTTCCTTGGCTAAGGTTCTCTGGCCACATTGGGCATTCAGCAAGCTGAGTCTGTGGCTGCTACAGAGGTGAAAGATGTTCCCTCTCTGTAACAGATATGGAAATAGTCCATGGAGGGGCTGTGATCTAGCAGGTCCTGTCACAATCCCTAAGGCTTTCTGCCTCCTGCCCTCCCAGGTACTTGCTTCTCTTCTTTTGGACCTCACATCATTAATTGCATCTACATTTAAAAGGCAACAGTTTTCATGTTTTCATGTGAACTCTTTGACAAAAGATCTTCAGAAATTATATTTATATTCATAAATATCCTCATAAAATTAGGGATAGAGCCTGGAACTCTGCTAAAATAGTAGCCCATATTCCTCTGAGTAGGGTCTGTGGGTTCCTCCTGTCCCTTCAAGGCTCCATTCATCTCTCTTCAGGTCTGATAGTGCCATTAACACAATTAAGATTGAACTAGTCCACGGGAACCTTCAGTTTTCCTTTCCTAGACACAATTAGGTGCATTAAGAAAGCTGTGAGGAGAGTTTTGCATCTGTTAAAGGAGATAATGGGTTTCCCTTATACCTGCTTGGTGAGAAGTAAAGCGTATAGAATTTCCCTGTTCTTGAGATCTGTCCCTATAAACAACCACTCTATTAGCTTTGCAACACTCTTACTTGCTTCCTTTATGTCATTATATTTATTTCCAACCCTCAGATTCTGACATTTTGTTCAGAGGAGGTAAAACTAATCTTAACTGGTTGCCGTGAAATTTAGTTTAGACTACAGTATGTGCTGTGACTCAGTCTGCTAAATGACCTTATGCACTGCTCATTGTAATCCAGAATTGTCAGGCAAGTCGAGTAATTAGTTGTGCAAAATGAAATAACTTTAAATCCTCGCATTGAGTAATGACCCAGAAAAATCACTTAAGCTATACAATCCAAACCACTCAAAGCATCTGGCTTTATTTTTACTTTTGTAGCTCTGCCCCCTCTGATTAAGGAACAGGCTCTCCCCCTCATCCCTTTAGGAACCCTAACTCCCGATTTTTCCCCCAAAAAATGCCCATGGCTTAGGTTTTTCTACCCTAAAAATTCAAAACTTGTGATAAAGTGGGTCAAACAGCACCACACAGCAGCTGTTCTGCAAGGATGTTTGATAAACCAGCAATTCACACCTGTTTTAAAGTGCTGCTTCCCATCACCTGGGATGAGCCCAAGTGATAAAATCCTTTACCCAAGAGCAGCAAACCCAGAAGGGTGGTAGGACCAGGGGGAACTTGCATGTGCTGCTGATGTGCCTGTTGAGGAAACTTCCCTCTCTGACCATCCAGGAGCCTCTCTGGCCATCACAATCCCACCACCTGAGCTGGGACTGAGGCCCCTTAACAGCTACACCTCCCACACTCACCCAGTCACACCAGGTTTCCTCACTGGTTCAGCCCCAGGTTTCCCAGAGCAGAGTGTTAGACATCTGGATTCTTAAAATAATTTAATTACTGTGCAAGAACAGAGTAACAGCCTGAGCTGGTGCTGCTGAGGAGGGACCCTGAACAAAGAAAACCCCGTGCTTTTATACCCCAATGGTCTAAACAGAGGGAAGTTTGGGGTCTTCCAGCTGAGCTCTCAGCTCCTGATGTGTCTCTGGGTGTCCCTCACCTGGCTGTGCCACAGGTCCCCGAGCCCTTTGCTAGGCAAAGGGTTGGCAGTTCATGGATGAGCCAGGGACACAGGGATGGAGCCTTCAGCCAGGCTCCCACGTCCTGTTACCAAGCTCTTGGAGCAGACCTTTGAAACATCAGGTACTGTCTGTGGTGACAAGGAAGATACTGCCCTTGTGGTGGTATCAGAGTGACTTAAGGTACAAAACCTGAGCATTTGTTTATGAGGTGGGTAGGGAAGTGTCAGGTAGAGTTCCCTGATCTCTTGCCAAGGAGATCAGATTTATCCTGTGCAACCTGAGAAAAGGGGTCCTGTAGTCCTTGTGTTCCCAGTCTAATCCCCACTGGCTGTAAAATCCAGCCTGCCACCAAGGGGAGGAGATGCAGTGTTTTAATAAGAAAATGAGCCATTTGCAATGCACTTTTAATTAGATCAATTTTTCCTTTATTACACAATCTTTAAAAACCAAACACATACGTATGACCAGACAAGCTCTTTCTCCAGGTACAGGAGCCAACTATTTCAACACAATCCTTAATTACTCCTTGTTTGGCAGACGATCACAACACTGTGTGGGGGCACCACAGCACAAAACAGAGCTCTGTAAAATCATCTCACAGTCACTGTCGAGTTTTGTCAGGGGACATGCAGACCCTGGGCAGGGACGGCAGGTTTCCTTTTTCCCTTTTCTGCCTGGAAGCCCAGACTAGAAGCGCTGCAGGCGAGACACAGCCCCAGGCGCTGATTGCAGTGTCCTGGCCCACCAGTGAGTCGCAGGGTAGTGTTATTTTCCTTAATTCTCCGAGTGAGAAACAGATGACAGATGCTTTGCTTGAACTTTGTAACCAGGAACAGGCTGGGGTAACCAACTGCTCAGTTTGCTGGACCAGCTTTTATGTCCCTTCAAGCACTCCAGGAAATGTTATTGCTAGTACAGTGTGCTGTTTATTGCAAAAAAAATATCCATGGGAACAGAAAATGACAGAGGTACATATTATCATAGATAATATTGCTTCAGTTATTCAGGTCCACGGTAGCTTCCTGCTTGGAGCAGTTCTTGGAAGCAGGAGAAATGTTTAAAAGACATCAGAAGAGGAACTGCCATTGCCATAATGGTGGAAAAACACCTTCAGTTACAATGTCATTAACTGCAGCACAACCCAGTAATAGTCCTCTTCTCCCCAAAACACACAAGCAGGGTGGGAAAGGCTCCACAGATTGCTGTCACGTGCTCCCTTCCCACCCAAAAAAGAGAAGCAGAGAGTGTAAATAGTGATGTGCAAGTTGGCAGCCTTGGCAAACACACGGAGCAGCTCAGAAGGGAAGGGGGGTTCAGTCCCCTGGGCTCCCTCAGCACCATCTACCACCTCCTGTCTCAGCTCCCTTCTCCACAAGCTTTTTCCAGTGCATTATAGCAAGAGGAATCAGAAGTTGCCCTGATTGGAGGGGCAGCTCCATCACACAGCTGTGTTTGTGTGCTGGCCCCTTCAGCGCTCTGGCTGATCACAACAGGAAGAAGAATAAAACCCGAAAATCCCACCAAAATCTGCTCCCAGCGCTTCTTCTGCAAACCCTGTCACTGCCAAACACCCATTTGGAGCAGCAGCAGCTCAGAAGCCTGTTTTACTTTCCTTAGGGGAGAGTATATGGGAGCTTAAAAAAAAATAAAAAAATTCACCTGTTGCAAACATTGTAGGACAAGTAGCAAACAATTTGCTGGAGCACAGCAGCCACCATAAAATCAGCTTTTATATTGTCTGTCGTGCCCCCAAATTTGCAACTACGTTGTTGATAGCAACAAATAAATGCACTGCAGTGTAACTATTATCTGTGGCAGATTAACATGCTACCACTGTGCCCTATTTAAATGCATCTTTCCTTCAATAAACTATTCTGGGCGAGCAGCACCACACTGAGGTACACATTTATCAGCCAGGAGAGTAGCGCTGTGGGGGCCTTGGTTCACACAGCTGCAGTTTTGTGCTTCATTTGGCCCAAAGCCGTGATGAACAGCAACTCTGGTGCCTGCTGGTGCCGTAAAAAAGAAAAAAAATTAAAAAAAAAAGAAATCTGAGGAACGTACAGCGTTTTGCTGTGCAAGGGGAAAAAAAAAGGCAGTGGATCAATGGGTGTGCTTCCAAGTATGAAAAAAACAGAAGTGAAATAGTCCCCCCCTCCCCATCCCTATCTCAGCAGTGAGTAACTTGCACACAGGAGGTGCAGATGAGTGGAAACGTATTGCTAAATGCAATGGCCTGGAATGCAGAGTAGTGAAGTGCAGGTAAACATACAACGTGTTGCATTTAATATCATTTCCTACAATCTCCCAGTCTCATTCCCCCAACCCTTCCCCTCTCCCCATGAAATTTTAGATACCAGGTACACCTTCCAAAGACAGTTTCCAGGATACATTTAATAATAAAACAGCAGTAAATAGCAACCCTAGGTTTCCCCTCAGGGTTTTTTTTTCCTTCAACCCCCTCCCTTTTTACCCCCTTCTACTTAGCAGGACTCTGAGTAGTAATAAAACCCCTGTTTTCCTACTACTCAGTAATAAAGAGGGCAATTTTCTGGCTCAGCTTGGTCTCCCACGATTGCACAGTACTCACTTCACATGAACAGACTCGGCTCACAAATGGCACGACGGGATGATCTCCTGAACACCAGAAAAACGGGAGAGAGACAACTGTCCCTTGTCAGGGTGGGAGTAAAGCTCCATCTCCGTGTGGCTGACGAGGGCTATTTCATTTTATGCAATCCCAAACTGCTCTCTCTAGGAGTTGCCCAGACAACTGCTACCCAGTTCCTTGCGAGTACCACACAGAGAGAGAGCAGGATGGCCTCGCTAGTTCTGTAAGGAAAGGTGATTTAGAGCAGTCACTCAGCTTTTATGGCACAAGAAAGACACAATGGTTAAAAGCTGGGAGAGTAGGAGATGTGGCATAAGGAGGTGAGGAGGTTTATGGAGTGACCAATCACTTAGCAAGGAACTAGTACTCCAAAGGATGGATCCCTTCCTTCACACTTGTTCTTATTTGTGTGGATTTTATATAAAAAGAAGAAAAAGCAGACCACCACCACAAAAGCTATTATGTTTCTAAACACAAAACATGATGGCCTCTATGCCAGATCCCCTTCGGTTATGGCACAGTCTTCCTGAAGGCTTGACACTTGTTCCCGTCGGATTGCAGGGAGGCTGGAAGAATGTCTGCTGCCAGGAGAGACTCTACTTACAGCCATGCCTTTAAGGGGTGGAGTATCTTCTCAGGTGGTAACTGTAGATCTTAATGCAGTGATCCCAACAGTCCAGCACCAGGAGCTGCCCTTTGGGAGTAATGGCAATACCGACCGGGCAGGTGAGCCCTTCCCGGATCAGGATGTTATAGCCACCTCCCTTAGGGAAATGCAGGATTTCCTTCCGGCTGCTGTCAGCAACAATGAGGTCTCCCCTGGCATCGACACACATCCCAGCAATGCACCTGAAATCCTCATTCTCCGAGAAGAAGTGGCTGATCTGCCGCCCCAGCTGCCCGTCGGGGCCGACGGAGCCGATGGAAAAGCCTCCTTCCAGGTGGTGCTCGTACTGCCGGTTCTCCAGGTTGAGCCCCAGCCCCTGAGTGAAGTAAATGGTCCCTTCGGCGTCGCAGGTGACAAACTTGGGGCGCACCGCGCTGCACAAGCAGCTGTACTTCACCACCCCCACGCCGCGGTCCACCGTGAAGCACCAGAGCTTCCCCCCTTCCACGTCGGTCACCACGAACTGCCCCGAGGGCAGCGCAGCGATGCCCCAGGGCTTGCTCAGCTGGCTGCGGTGACAGGCCACGCAGTGCCCGTCCATGGTGTACACCTTGACAGAGTTATCGTAGCTGTCTGTCACCCCGATCAGGCCGTGGCAGTTCATGGTGACAGACAGGGGAGTCAAATTGGGCAAGTCTGCCCCGAGGAAACTCAGCACGAAGCTGTCGATCCCGCTGGGGCTCCGGCGGATCTCCTTCAGAAAGCCCTTGCGGGTAAAAACCTGGATTCGGAAGTTGCCCCGGTCTGCCACGAGCACCTCGCCCTGCGTGGTGACGTGCAGGCTGACGGGGAGGTTGAACATCCCTGGCAGGCTGCCCTTGGAGCCCATCTTCTTGATGAAGTAACACTGCTGGATGCTTGTGGCTGGTTCAGGAATCCTTGGCTTGGCTGGCGAGGAATGGGGTGTGCAGCTGGGCTCTTCCTGCACCAGGTCAGGCTCCCTGAATGACACCGACGAGGATGCTGCCGTTTCCAGGAGCGATTCCTCCACGTTAACAGATCGAGGTTTCTTCACCACCTGCCCGATCTGCAGTGGTCCCACGTGGCTCACCTTCAGCAGTTCCACCTCCTGCAGAGTCAGCTCCCTTGGGAGGCTGTTTGTCAGTTCTGGTTCCTCCTCGTCTGCCGCCTCCTCCAGGAGAGCTATATCCCCCTGCTTTATTTTGGCAAGGAAGTAGTCACAGCGGGACATTATCTGCACTTCTGCTAAGTTCAGCAGGTAGGCTTGCTCCTCCATTACCTGGTTATTTACCTTCTCCACTTCAGACAAAGAGGTGGTGAAGAACTTGCGTGACCTGGCCAGTTCCTCCTGGATCTTGCGCTCCTCTTTGCTGTACTCCTGCAGAACTGCTTTGTACCTGGATTGCAGGTCTCTCGAAACGCCCTCCAGAGCAGCTTTTCTTTTCTGGAGATCACCCATGAGCTCCCTTAGCCTGGCAAGCCTCGTCCCAAATTCCCTCCTACGCTCTTCGGCAGCCTCTTTGATAGCAATGACTTTGTGCCCTTGGGGCAGGTGTGAAGCCTCCTTGCAGGGCTCACATAAAACCAAGCTGCAGCTCTTGCAAAAGTGCCTTGGCAACCTTCTCCCGCAGACCTTGCACATGAGGAGACCCACCACTTCCCCCAGTCCAGCGGTGTCGATGATCTTGAGCACAGTGAGGTTGTCAGTCAGCTGAGCCAGGCTCGTGATCCGCGTGATCTTGCTGCAGAACGGGCACCGTATCCCATTAATGCTGTTTGCCAGGAGCTTCTCCAGGCACTGTTTGCACATGGTGTGCCCGCAGTGCAGGAGCTTGGGCCTCAGGTGCTCCTCAGTGAAGGACTCCATGCAAATGGGGCACTCCAGGACCTCTCGGAGCGCGTCCGAGTTGAGATGAGGGGCGGCAGCCATGGTGTTCCCGGGCAGCTTCAGCCGGCGCCGTGTCTTGTGCTCACATCTATTCCAAGGTGCTCCAATTCTGTCCGGGAATGGAAAAAAAAAAGGAAATGTGATTTATGTCAGCACCAGCAGTTGCATATACATGCAATTTATTTCTGACTTTATCACCCAACCCTGCAGAAAAGAAACCCAGTTAGCTTTTCCACGTTTGGGAAGGATGGATTAGTCATAGCTAATCTCGGAGTGGGCCAATTTCAAAACTAACTTGCAGCTCCCAGTGCGATGAATTATTCACGTGCAACATTTGTAAGTAGCAACTGAAAGAAGTGTAATGGCAGCAATAAGGAAGCCCAATAGATATTGATGACTGAATCATCTCCTCACGGTGCCCATCTCCCGCTGCCAAGCCTCCGAGTTTACATAATTTACTGAAACCCAGGGAGATTAAACCAAGCATTCAAAATGTTGCGCATCAAAAGAGGAACCAGATGGTGCGATGCTTTAGGACATTAATAGATCACCTCTGGAGACCTGCATTCAGATGTGACATCAGATACGAACGAAATAAATGTGGTTGGTTTCGCTCTGCTTTGCTAGAGAGCCAAAATAAATGCTCAAGGTTTCGTGCATTTGCCAGGAAGTGAAACTAGCAGGAATGCTTCGTCAGCTTCCACTCCTTCTGGGGGTGACTGCTCACACTGAGAATACACAGAGAAGGTTTGATGCCAGTGCATTGCTTTCACTCACCTCTGCAATGCTGGACCATGTTTCACTATGCTGGACCATGTTTCACCATGCCAGTTAAACACTTTGTGTTTAACTTGGGCAGATATGAGCAGTAATGGAGTTAAAAGACAACTAGGGAGCCCCCAGTGGTCTAGTGGTTAAGATGCAGCGCTGTTACCGCTGAGACCCAGGTTCAATTCCTGGTCAGGGACCTCCCCGGGCAGATGGAGCTCATTAGCCCTTAAGGCAATCCATCTAAGAGAAGGTCACTCT
>JAWWES010000038.1:7707230-7750533 GCA_035583135.1 Lophotriccus pileatus
CGCAGGCTCGAAGGCCTGATCTGCATATGCGGGTAAGGACCTTCCCCGGCTCTTCGTTCGCGAAGACTGGCCATTACAAACATCCAAACTCCAAACATCCTACCAGTGCTCACTGTTAGTCCCTGAACTCAGCTTAACTGCGTGTAATTTCTCCTCATTTCACAGTCTTGCAGCATTGACCTCATTCCTGTCTCCTGGTTCAGTTTTACACCACTCTGGTTCCTGTTCAGCTTCAATCCAGGTTTCTCCACCCTCCCATCCCTCCCAGCAGGGAGCAGATCCCAGCAGCTCTCCTGCCAAAGCAGCCATCCATTCAAAAGGAACAGAACAGGGCTCACATCATTAAGTTATTATTCAGTAGACTGGGTTTCAATACCTTTGCTATTGCATTGCCTTGCCACTAAAAAATAGGGAAGAAAACCTTTTTACTAGGGGAGAGGAGGAGAAGGAAGTAGTTAGTCTTTGAAATGAAGAGAGGGTGGCAGAGGGATGTGAACAGACAGCTTTTTCTGAGTAATGGCTCAATGCACACAGCATTCTTGCTTCCCTGCTGGGTTTGCCTCCTTCCTCCTCGAGAAAGCTTCAGTGTATTTCAATTTACCACTTGCTCACGTGCAAGAAAACAACTGCAACAAACAAAATTTCTTTATGTTCAAACAGAGGAGGAAAAGAAAAAAAAAAAGTAATTTAAAATTATCAGCTGCAGCCCTTCAAAGCCCACATTTCAGGGAGGGACTCAGTGGTGTGGCAGAATCTGCAAGCACCAAGCTGGGATCTGATCCTCAGTGGTGGCAGGATGAGCATCCCTGGCATCTGGGAGCAGGGGGACTCCAGGCACTTCCTGCCACTGGCACTGAGCACGCTTCCCTTTTGGTCTTAACACATATCACAGCTAGGGAAGCAGAAGCCTGGGCACTGCCACGGAGAACAGAAACCTTCCTTTGAGGGATGAAAAATCTGTATTTTTAAAACGGTTTTTAAAAATGAAACACAGGATACTGGGCTCATTATTCCTACTTTCCTTGGAAACGCGTCAAAAGGCTTGCTTAGGGAAGGACGAGGGAGCAGCACAGGCACCAGGTGCTGCGGGTTACATTGAAAGCTACCTTTAAAACAAGTATTTTCATTAAAGAAAAATGGCGGAGGGGATTTTAAGTCAGGCTGGGCTTTCTAAGCAGATGATTTGTACAATATCCTTTTCATGCATAACCCCCTTTGTTGGAATGCCAGCGTGCCCTCGGTAACGTGACATTATTTCTCCCTTTATCTCCCTCTCGCACTCGGCTGTGCCCGCATGGAAGTTTCCTTAACAGCAAGTTGTTCTTGCGTATCGGTCCCTCCCAGGGCAGTGCCTCTGACGCAGAGCAGGGTATTACAGAAGCCTCAGCTGAGGATCGAGCTATAAAACTCGGTGAATTATGCCAGTTTGGTTTCCTTATACTCAAAAAGAAATTTCCTGCCGTGGTTTGGTAGTTTTTTTTGGGGGGAGCGCGTCTGCGGCGGGGCAAGAGGCTTCCCTCGCAGTTCAGGGCTGGTGCCCTTAGGGAGTGAAAATAACGGGGTAACGCTGCTGACTGACAGGAGCTGTCACAACAACAACAGCAGCAACAACAACAGCACCAACAGCAGCAAACCCCGCGGGACAGCCCCTGGGTGTGGGTTTTGCACAGACAATGCAGAAGGTTTGGGTTGGAAGGGACCTTAAAGATCGCCCCGTGCCATGGGCAGGGACGCCTTCCCCGTGGAGCAGCTCGCTGCGAGCCTCGTCCAGCCTGGCATCGGGCGCTCCCAGGGATAGCGCATCCATGGGATAACCCGTGCTGCTGTCCGACCACGCCGCGCTCGGGGCACACGCCCAGGCTCCGTCTGGGGGCACCAGGGCGATCCCACGGGATGATCAATGGGGGGTCCGCGGCCAGCCCTCCCCGGGTGCCCGAGGGGGGCGCGGCGGGGCGGACCCCGCTCTCCTTTCTCCCCCGTGCCTCCATCGCAGCGCCCAGCGCGGCGGGGAGCGCCCACCCGGCGGGGCCCATCCCGTCCATCCCATCCCATCCCATCCCGTCCCGTCCCGTCCCGCCCCGGTCCCGTCCCGGGGGTCCCGCCGTGCCCGGCCCCGCCCGCAGGGGGCGCCGCGGCCCCGGGCGCGCGCCCCTGCCCTCACCTGCCGCCGCCCGGGCCGCGCCGCTCCCGGCCTGCCCCGCGCGCCCGCGTGAGCGCCGCGCCGCCGCCGCTGGGGCTGCTGGGAGATGTAGTGCCGGGACGGGAGGCCGGGAATGGCGGCGGGGTGGGAATGGGGCATCGCGGGGTGGGAGCCTGTGCTGCGGCTCCTGCGGTCGGGGTGGTTGGCGTTAAACAGAAGGGGAACGGAGATGTGTTGGCTTCGTTTTTTCTCGGTTCAGTGTGTGCTGATTTGGAACGCGCGTGTTGTGCGCTGCCCTTTGCCTGGTCAGGCAGTGCTGCTGCGGGAGCAGCCCCTTCCCCCTTCCCTTGGTCCTTTCCTTCCCTTTTCCTTTCTCCTTCTGTTTCCCATTTCCTTTTCCTTCCCTTTTCCCTTCTCCTTTCCTTTTCCTTTCTTTCCTTTCTCCATTTTTTCCTCTTTCTCTTCCCCTTCCCTTCCCTTTTCCCTCCCATTTTCCCCTCTCTTCACTTTTCCCTTCCCTTCCCCTCCCCCAGAAGAGTCTGACAGTTCAATGCATTCTGCATCACCTATTGAAAATGTGTGTTTTTGTCATTCCATACCCTGTGCTGGGGCAGCCCGTGGGTTCCAGGACAGAAAAGACTGTTTCTGGGTTCACAACAGCAGCTGTGAGCACTTGACAGGGTGATGCTCTGGGGTATCCACAGCCTGGCTGATTTTAATCATCTTCATGGAGTCCCCCGGTTTTGCATCAGTGTGAGGCGCTGGCCAGTTAAAGGGTTCACCCTCGATCACAGAAGAGCTTGTGTTGCCTAGTCATTCCTCTCTCCTGCTCACTCCTGGGAGGCACCAAAGGATGGCAGCTCTGTTACACCTGCACAGGGCTGATCACTGGAGTCATTAATCATGGATTAGCCATTTCCCTCCTGCCTTATCTCTTCTCCTCCTCATCCCCCCAGCCTTTATTTCTGACCCCTCTGCCTGTCAGGCATTGCAGGCTGGCAGTGGTAGCCAGAGGGAGGTTTTGGCCACCGGATCATGGCTGTGCTCTGACTGGTGTTTCATAGAATCCTAAAATATGCTGGAAGGGACCCTCCAAGTCTTGGAGACACTGACATCGATGCCATTCCAGCCCCGTTTTGGCTGGGCCACTTGATCCCGCTTTAGAGATGGCAGAGAGACACCCCTTGTACTGTGGCTCCGTGGGGCTGCACAGCAGGACAGGGAATGTCAGGACTCTGGGAGCAGGGAGAACCCCAGGCAGGTGCAGGGGCATCGTGTCCTTCACACACCAGCAGCACCACTGTTCCCAGTGGCAGCCAGGCACTATCCCATGATCAGCCCAGGGCTGATGTGCAGGTGGAGGCCCAGACACAGAGGAATTCACTGCCTGGAAAAGGAGGCAAATCCTTGGTTTAACCATTTCCCAAAAACCCTTCATGTGGCCTCTCTGCCCGCAGCACTTTTCCACTGCTCGCTCGCTCCAGCCAGCACTGAAGAAAGCAACTTGCATAATGCAGCAAGCCTTGCCACCTTCTGTTCTTGGTGGGTTTTTTCTACTTTATTTGGAATAGAATAGTTGACTTGGAAGGGACCTAACATCCCAGCAGTGATGAGGAGCAGCAGGGATCGGCAAATGTGGGCAGGGGACGCGCTCAGAGGCAGTGGAGCAGATGCAAAGCCTGACCAGGGTTGCAAAAGAAAATGAGTGAGATTTACAGTTCCCTTCTTTCAAGCACCAGTGGTTCCCTGGAGGTGTTGCTGTGCCTGGGGAAGGGACACAGGGTTCGCTCCTGACTTCTTGCCTCCCCAGGGAAATGTTCTTTCAGCCCCCGATGTATTTTCCAGTGAATAAAAGAGGTTGTAAACATTGAACCAGGGTGGTGTGACAGATTTTGTGAGGCCACCCACACCTGAAAGTGAGCAGTGTGAGGAAAAAACAATGGTAGGAATAGGAAATAATCTTTCAGTGCATTCTGAGGAGAAAACAAAGGAGTCTCTGGATTTGATTAGAGGTGATAATGATGAGTCAGTGATGTTACTCAGCATGTTGGGGTGTGGGGACTTTGTGCCATGACAGTGAAGAATGGGAAGGCCATCCAGCCTGGGACCTCGAGGGGCTGCCCCACACCAGTAACCAGCCATCCAGCAGGCAGGCTTGGGGAGATCTCAGCCATCCCATGGGAGAGGGACATGTGAGTGTGTTGGAGCAGGGAGGGAACATGCCTGCATCAGTCCCTTTTAGCAAGGTTTATCAGAGATCTCTCAAAGCTCCTCTGGCATGTTTTTTCTTAAAACTTCACGCTTGCAAGTGCGTGAACGTCTCAGATGAAGAAGAGGTGAGATCCTGCCTATCCAACCTGTGGGGAGCCAGGATGATCTGCCTCCAGATGCTCCCTGCTGGTTCCTTTGGGATCATCCCAAGGGCTGAGGGTCTGCAGTGAAAGGCAGGGAGGGGTCATGGGAGCATTGTGGTGTGGCTCCCTGGCCAATCCTCGATGCTGGCTGTCGGGGCCCAGGGTTCTATTTTTAATTGAGTTTGGTTAATTGGCTGTGAGCAGTGGGCACAGCATCATCAGGGAAAGGGGGATGTGCAGCGGGGCAGGGGCAGGCTGGCAGCGTGGACTTGAGGGGACTGTTCCTCAGGAGCTGTAGGATTAGGAAAAGGAGTAATGGGTACAAATTGAAAAGAGGGAAATTTAGGTTAAATATTAGGAAAAAATTCTTCCCTGTGAGGGTGGGGAGGCCCTGGCACAGGTTGCCCAGAGCAGCTGTGGCTGCCCCATCCCTGCAAGTGTTCAAGGACAGGTTAGACAAGGCTTGGAGCAACCTGGGGTAGTGGAAGGTGTCCCTGCCCATGGCAGGGAGGTTGGGACTTCAAGAGGATCCCTAAGGTCCATTTCAATCCCTTAACATTCTGTAAGAAGGAGATGAAAAGGGATCACAAACCCTCACGATCGGGAGGTTATCGTTACACCATCGGGCTGCCACACTGCTCTTCCCGAGGCGTGGATGGCTGGGATGAGGATGGAAGGCTGAGATCCCGAGGCGTCCCGGCGGGGTGCGGGCGGCAGGGAAGCGATGCCGGGATGTGCCGCATCCCGGGATCTCAGCGCGGTCCTGCCGCGGTGCCACGAGAGGGCAGCAGGGCCTCACGGACCGCCACGGCCACAACTGCCCCGCCGGGACCGGGACCCCGCGTCCCCGCTCTCGGCGGAGGGTCCCGCACTGCGCGCTGTGGGGTCTGCACTCGCACCCTGCATCCCCCCGGCCACCCTGAACCCCTGCCTTCGCCCTGGAGATGTCATTCCCACCTGGGATGCCGTGCCATGGGGTGGCTGCGTGTCCCACATGTTGGGTAGTGGTTCCCTGGGGAGCCCTTCCTTGCCCACGTGTGAGCCCCGGGGTGTGGGTGTTGGTGGCTGCTTGGAGGTCCCAGCAGCAGGGGCTGATGCTGTGCTTCAAGGAATCATGGAGTGGTTTGGGATGGAAGGGACCTTAAAGCTCATCTCGTTCCACCCCCAGCCATGGGCAGGGACACCTTCCACCAGCCCAGGTTGCTCCAAGCCCCGTCCAACCTGGCCTTGGACACTTCCAGGTATGGGGCAACCACAGTTTCTCTGGGCAACCTCTGCCAGGGCCTCCCTGCCACCCTCACAGGGACTAATTTCTTCCTAACATCTGATCTAAATCTGCTCTCTGGAAGCTGTTCCCTCTTGTCCTATCCTATCCTTCTCACACACATGGATTGCATGTGACAGAGAAGCACTGCTGACTCCCTCCTCCCTCCCAGCAGTGTTTGCCCATCACTAACAGTGGGCAGCACTAAATCTGTCCAGGCTCTGGTGGTGACTGCACTGACAATACGTCAGTGCAAGAGAAATTCTCAGGAAAACACATCTATTGATTTTCCTTCTAACTCCCTTTCAATGGATTCACCAACAAACAGGGTATTATTCTGCCAGGTGATAAACAGTGGATGTGTCCTGGCTGCCCATGGTGGCACTGGGTTTGTCCAGTGGAGGGTGATGTACAGGGAAGGTGAACCAGAATTCTCTTTTCCTTGCATAAAAGGCAAACCCCAAGTCCTAAATCAGCCTGGCTGAGCAGGCTGTTGGTGTTGGTGGGGTTAACCTTGTGAGCCTGGAGGAACCCTTACCTGGGTCAGTTCCTGATGTTCCTTTTACAGTTTCAGCTGGAGAGCCTTCTGTCCTTGTTCCCAGCATTTCTGCTTTTGAAGAGCTACCACATCCTACCCCTGGGGTTGGCTGCATTCTTGTGGGAAGTGGAGTGATTCCCAGTTTTGGAATGACTTGGGAATCTTTTGGAAGAGGTGCTGTATAAAATGCTGGACCAATAGCAAACCCATCGTCTCTTGGGAGCTCTCAAGACCAAACAGCACTGCAGTGCAAAGGAATTAGGTATTATGCTATTGCTGTTGTTAGAGTAGTGGTGTTATGCTCCCCTCTTGTCCAGGCACCAGGAAGTGCTGCTGGGGATGCTGAAAGTGTTTCCCCACATCAGTAACTGCTACATCCCGAGCAGGGACCCCTGTGTGCAGTCAGTCACCTCGTGCTCTGGGATTATAAGATCCTGGTGAAGCCCAGAGACAGTGCCAGGAGCCCCAACAGGCAAATGCTACCTCTGCCCATCCTGTGCTGCTCATCCTCCCTTTCTCATGCAAGGCCTGCCGCCTGGCACAAGGCTGCTGTTTAATTCATTATGTTTTGGTGTTGTTTTTTGATTTTTTTTTTCCTAAATACATATTTCAGATAAACAAACTAATAACTCCCACAAGTTGCCGTGGTGCGTCTAACCACATCCGCGGCACTCTGCTCCCAGACAGATGTTGCCAGGGTTCAGCTGAGTTGCCAGCAGCGTTAGCAAAAGCATGTTCAGATTCAGGGGTTGATAAGGAATCCCTGTATCCTCCCTGCTGCCGCCCCTGCAGCTGAGCCTCATCCTCCTGCCAGAACGGGACCTTTGGAGCACCCTTGCAGTGATCACCTGCAAAGCCCTTCCCCAGGAGTGAAGCAGAGGCTTTGTAGGAGTAATCAGAGTGCCCTGGGAGGTTATCCTGTTCTATATAGGTAATAAAAGCCAGGCTGAGCTTCCAGGAACATGTGGTTTTCTCAGTTCATTGTCAGGTTTGCCACGGGGAGAGTGGGCTCCACCCTGAGCCCCCTCCTTGCATGCAGGTGGCTGAGGAGATAACCAGAACTCATCTCAGAGGTAGGAGAGAGGGAGATAGAGGGACCTCAATCCCTTCTTCCCAGGCTGTGCTTGCAGTGGCAGGTCCAGGAATATGTTTTGGAGGGAAAATACCTCTCAGATCTGAGTAACTCCTCTGTGAGATGAGGAGTGGTGGGTGGTGTGGGTGGGACAAGAAGAAAGCACCGTCTCTGTTGAGGAAATATTCAGCTTTCTAGGGATGAAACACCTGGAGCTGATGCTTTCCACCCAGATGAGGGATAGTGGTCTATAATTCTTTGCTATAAAGCCAGTAATTCAGGAAGGAAGGCTTGATATCCTATTGCCAATCATGAGATAACTGATTCCACTGTCTCTTCAGCTCTGTGTTCATGTCCTCCCTTAAAGCATGGCTCCAAAAATTCCTTCCCCATGGTGGATCGCTGAAACTGCTGCTTCAGCTCTTGTAGAGAAGTTTTGCAGCCCAGAATTGTAATTAACTTCTTTCTTTTGTACAGTAGTGATGTTAAAAAAAATGTTACTCTTATGCAGAAGCAAGAGAGGCTCGTGGTATCTTCCTGTAACTTCCTTCTCTGTGAGCCACCCAGTTTTTTAAGGTTTTATGGCTTTCCCTAGTGAGACTTGAAGTTGCCTGGAGCTGGTCTTCTAGAAAATAATCTCTCCATAACCAGCTCCAACTCCTATTTTCCATGTCTGTGCACACCAGTGTCTCCCTAGACGTTGAGACATCTCAGAGCCTTGTTTTAATTTATCTTAGCAACTGCCCCCCTTTTATTCCTCTAAAAGATGAGTTGGTTGGAATTTGCTCATTCTTCCCGTGACAGCTTTGATCCTGTGCACAGAAGTGTTCCCTGACAGCCACAGCAGGGAAGGGCTGTCCCTACCCTGGAGGGCTCTGGGAGTCATGAATGAATATTGTGTTTATTTGTATTTCTAACTGACTAGTGCCTTTCCAGATCAGCTGCATGTCCCTGCAAGCGCAGGGTGTTGAGACAGCCCTTGTCCCTCTTCAGCTCCTTCTTGGGACTGGGAATTTGTTGTTGGAGGCAACAGCCATCCAGCTCATGGTATTGGGCACAGGATGAAGGAAGGCTTTTCTTCTGTAGCTGTGACACCAGGGCGTGGAGGGTGGGCCTTCTTAGATCAAGCCATCAGTAGACAAAGCATTTAAATTGGAGTTAAAACTGTAGAGGGCAGAGATGGGAGTCGTGTCTCCTTCACTCAGGATATCACCAGCTGTGATGCTTCCCTTGTCCTAAGCAAGTATTTGGACAGACACAGAGCAAAGCAAAGGCTCTCCAGGTTTGTCTCCCTCTGGTGAAGACCACCAGGAGGTTTCACAGTGGGTTTCAGAGGCCTGAATGTTTCCTTGAGGCAGAGTGTTGATAGCTTGGGTTTGGTAACGCCTTCATCTGCGTGGTGAGTTTGTTCCCATACCTGCTCACATCCCCTGCCAAGGGCTTCTTACCTCCATGCTCTTTGCAGCCTCTTCAGGTCCTTCCCAGCCCCATGGGTAATGTATCATCCACAGGAGCAACCTAAGGACCACAGAGACGAGAGGGGGCTGCCACTGGGGTTAGGGTGAAGACACTCAGCTCTTCGGCCTGGTCCCTTTGGGGAGGTTTCTTTTTGGCAGTGAAGATAATACTGAGGTGGTTTTGTTTCATTTTGGAGCACATAAAGTGAACATGGAAGTTAGAAAAGAGAAGAATGGGAACACAGGTTAGAAAAGAGAAGAAGAACATGATCAGTTCTGTCACTCTAGAAGTGCTCTAAAGTGGAAATGCTCACACTTCCAAGCAATGGCATGAAAGTCCTGTTTTTCTCCTTCTCTCCTCACAGCCTGTCTGGTTTCCTGCTCCCACCTGGCCTAAACCTTCAGCAGCTGCATTTATCCTGGCTGCAGCAAGGTTTGGATTTGGGAAGAGGACCATGCCAAGATTTATTTAATATTATTTGATTTCTCCCCTCTCCCTAAACCAGAAACAACTGAGCTTGGGAACAAGAAGGAGCTGAAATCCATGCCCTTCATCACGTACCTGTCAGGCCTGCTGACGGCACAGATGCTGTCTGATGACCACCTCATCTCCGGTGTGGAGATTCACT
Source organism: Lophotriccus pileatus (assembly GCA_035583135.1). Classification (NCBI taxonomy): domain Eukaryota; kingdom Metazoa; phylum Chordata; class Aves; order Passeriformes; family Tyrannidae; genus Lophotriccus; species Lophotriccus pileatus. The sequence goes on from JAWWES010000038.1 coordinate 7,716,685, forward strand.
GCGAGGAGAAAGGGCGCTGCCCCTCCACCTGCCACCTGTGCCGGCGCCCCGGGAAGGAGCAGCTCAGCCCCACACCGGTCCTGCTGGAGATCAACAGGGTGGTGCCTCTGTACGCCCTGATCCAGGAGAACGACACCAGGGAGGTGAGTGAGCCAGGGAGGGACCAGCCCCACCTCTGTGATCCTCTCAGGCCCCTCTCCAGTCGCTGCAGGAATGTTGGGTTCCCTGGGGTGAGGGGGTCTTTTGGGGTGTGTGTGTGTTTGGGGGGGAATGCTGTGGGATGGTGTCAGGGATGGAGCTGGCAGATCCTGCTGCCCACCACCCACAGCCCTCTCAGACCTGCATCTCCCTGCCTTTGGTACAGTGAAGGCAACGCCATAAGCAGCCAAGTCATTCCCAGCGTCCCCCACAGCAGACACCAGTGTGCAGGATGTGTCCTGTGGAGGGGTCTCGGGAGCCAGACATCAGCTCAGCCCTTCAGTCCTGGGTGAAAAGGGGTGGCCAAAGCCCTGCAGGACTCAATCTGGTTTTACAAAGCACCAGTGCAGAGGGAGGGAACAAGCAGCCCCTCCTGATCTTGTTCCTGCTTTCCCATCTACCAAGCCACCTGGTTCTTCCATACAACTGTGCCTGACTTCCATGCCTCAGTTCCCCCATCCTTCCAGCTATTTCCCCCCAAACTCCCTTTCTCCCACTATTATTTCTTCCTGCATTCTTTCCCTACCCATGCCTTCTCTTCCCGCTGGGCAGTTCTTGTGTAGACATTGACCTGCTGTTATCAGCATGTCCAGGGCACTGATGAGGCATCACAGGTACAGGGAGAGCAGTGGGAAAGCTGGTTTCCTTCAAGCACGAAAGATGCGCTTCCCAGCAGCAATCCGCAGGAAGACATTCCTTTTGGGATACAAGAGCCAGGTTAGCCAGCGGGGAAGGGGTAATGGTGAAAGCAAGCAGGATTTGGAGGATCTCCATGGACACTGTTCTTCACCAGGTAGCAATGCTGTCCTGTCTCTCTGGTCCTGGCTGCACAAGGTCCTCTCCTCCTCCTCTTCCTCACCTGTCCCCCCAGCCCTGCCGATGCTGCTGTGGTCACTTGGGGTGTGCATCCTTGTCCTGGGGAGCTGGAGCCTGTGTTTCACCAGCAGCAGCCTCCCTCCCTCCCTCCCTGCTCCCCTGGCTCCTGCAGGGGCTGGCCCCTTCAGCTGCAGCTGGAGCACAGCCCACATTGTGCTCTCTGCTGAGGCGCCGCGAAAACCGGCAAACAAACACACAAACACAACCCCAGCAAGGCAACGAACCAGAGACACCCCAGACATCTTCCAGGGGGCTGTGCTCCGTGCATCCCTCCTCCTCCTCCACTTCCACCTGCTCACCCAGGGGTGGAGGGGCCTGTCTGTGTGAGGGTGTGTGTGAGTCTGCTCTCCCTTCACCCCAGGGAGCTGTTGATCAGCAGTGGTGGGGTTAGAGGTGACAGGGCGAGGGATTTGCGTGGCTGCAGGATGGAGGATGCTACCAGAGTGGATGCCCAGGATGCTGCAGCAGGACACAGGGAGTGCTTTTTGCCTTCCCTGGCCATTCCCATTCCCTTAGTATGAATCCTTTGTGCTGCATCAGTGCCAGAACTTTCCCCTTCTTGTTCACTTCTGATCCACTGTCCTGCTCCCTCCATCCCTTCCTCCTCAACTTGCTTCTTGTCCTTCTCTCCACCAGCCTCTGTCCCTGCTGCCCTTGTCCCCGTGGGCAGGGATGAGTCCTGGTGCCTTGGGGCTGTACCCCACCACTGCTGAGGGACTCACGGCCACCACGGCACAAACCTTGGCTCTTGGCACTGGAGGTTTTGCCAAGCTGGGGAGAACTGTGCCTGCTTTTCTGGAGGACATGGAGCTGATGGGGGCCATGTCCCTGCCCTAGAGAGGGCGGTTTGGTGTGGGGTTAGTGCTACCTGCATGAGAATGAGTCCCCATCCTCTTGTGGCATCGTGAGCTCAGTGATGAGGTGTTCCCACAGGGGCAGGAATGTGCCTTCCCCTCATCTTACCCCACGGGTGTGAAGGCAGGGAGGGTGATCATGAAAGGGATAGGGGTTTAGAAGTGTTGGGGAGCTCCCACCACTGCAGGGACATCACCCTATCACCAAAACCCAGCAGTGTACCCTGGTGCCCTGGAAAGCCACCGGTTTAACCATCACCTTGCTCTGCACTTCAGGAGAGGCTCCCACAGGGTGGGTGCCATCAGGAGCATGTCATGTACCATCTGGATGATGAAATGTCCTTTTTCAGCACCAAGTAGGAGGCCAGGGAGATCCCAGGCACTGCAGAGTGGTGTTCTCCCATGGCATAAACAGGATTTGCAGGTGCCTGGGCTAAGCCAAGGTATCTCCAAGCACAGCCTCCACAGCAGAGCTCTCCCCTGCCTGCCTTTCACTGCTGGGGTGTTTGATCCTCAATCAGTACAGCAAGTGCTGGCCTTCTGGGAACTGCAGGCACATCCCAATTCCCTTGTAGTATTAAAAAATGAATAATTGTAAACACTGAAGCTCTTTCTCTTTGCATACATGTCCACATAGTTAATATTGTGTGTGTACAGAGAGAAAGCAAGGTCATTAATAAGGTGGATATTAACTTCTATAAACTTGGCTGAGAGTTTTTGATATGAAAGCCCAGCAGCAGATATGAGGCAAGACACAGGTAAAGACATTTTGCCCTCTTCAATATGTGTATTTTTTCAATAGGTTTGCCTTTTCATCTGCCTCAGAGCAGTGAGTTACGCACTTCCTAAAATTTACAGCTATCACCCTGTCCAAGGCCGTGTTCTCGGTTGCTGATGACCTTGCCAGACTCTTAAGTGCTGGGGTGTAAGTTTCCACACTGGGTGTCTGCATTGGGCTGATTTGTGATTTTTCTTTGTGTGCATGTTCGATTTCAGCTAAAACTGACCATTTCCAAGAGGGAGATTAGGTGAAAATATATTACTTTGCCCACGTGAAATAAGTTGGAAAACTCTTTATTTCCATGTCATTGGGAATTGCTGTTTTCTTCTTGCTTTGAAGCAAGGACTTGAAATTTAAAGGACTCCAGGAGGTTTCTTGCTGCCCAGGGAGCGTTCGTCCTGAGGCATTTGTACTGCGAGTTCAAGGAAACTCTCAGCTCTGTGTGATCTGTTGTCCCAGCTCTGATCCAGCACCACTCCTGCTCCCAGCAGTGGGGAGGAGCAGTGTATCACAGCCCTCTTTTCCTTCTTGGATGTGATGAAAACGACAGATTGAGCCCCTGCTGGGAGTTTCTTTTGTTTCTCCCTGTGGTTTAATGTGTTGGTCAGAGAACTTGCCTGGTCACTGATAGCCTCAGCCTGGCTGGGGACTGTGGCAGTGCTGGGCAAAGAGTTTCCTGGGGTCAAGGAGATGTGTTTGAAGGTCCAAGCACCTTTGAAGGGTTTTGTTGAATGTCTTTTTCATAGTTGTTACAAATGATGTGTCTGTGGTGGAAGGTTTCACAGCAAGGACTGCTTGCTGGAGCAGAGGCAGTGCTGGATTCTTCTCTGCAGTGGTTCCAGTCAGTTGGTGACATTCAGCTAGTCCAAGTAAGTTTATAGCACCATTGCTGTTGTAGCTCCATTGTTTCTCAGTGGTGAATGCTCACACTGTGAGTTCGAAAGGTGTGAAGATCCAGGGAAGCTGTGACCCTGGCTTCACCTGTTGCATGTGGTGGGAGAGAAAAGAGATGTGGTGACCCTGGGTGCTTTCCCTCTAGTGAACATCCTGGAGTCAGAGAAGAGGAGAGCTGTGCATCACCCCAGGCAGAGTCCCAGGCTGTGGTGACCTTCCTCTTTCACCTTCAAGTGCTCCTCCTGCCCTCACCCCTTGCCATGGGGTGGGCAACACCCTTCTTATTGCCCAGCACAGCCTTAGAGTTCACCCAAAGGCACAAGCTTAGACAGTGAGATCCCAGGTTTCTGCAGATCTCCTTGACCCTTGGCTGGGCTGCAGGAAGGCAAGAGGCCCTAGGAAGAGCAGGGATGCCCTGTTTCCCCATCCCTCCCAAGAGCACCTTTGACAGCGATGCTCATGTGCGTGACTGGCGCCACAGGGGAGCTGTGGCCAGGGGAGAGGAGAAAAGAGAAGGCATGCTGAGCAGTGTGGTCCCTCCTGTTTGTGCTCTGTTTGTTTCCCCCCCAGAAAAAAACCCTGAAACAAGCAAATGGAGCAGCTCCTCCAGCTGCAGAAGTGCTTAGAGGGTGGCGTGGTGAGGGGAGTGCGAGGAAGGGAGGCAGGAGAGATCAATCTCGCTCCTAGTGGGAAATGGGCTCAAACCCCTGCTGTGTGTATTTAAGGAGACAAATGGATGTGGAGCCTGGGTTTTTAGAAGACCCATAGGACCTTGGTTTAATTTGAAAATTGAGTAATCTCAGCATTTGCTGCAGCCATGGCCTCCTTGCAGCACACACGGCCCAGCCCTTGGTGTGGGGGCTTGTTGGGGGGCATGTCCCTGTGCTGATGGTCCCACTGGCCTTGGCAGGAGCTCAGAGTGTGGCTGGGACCCTGGCAGGGCTCTCAGGCTCTCAGTGAGAGCTTCTTTCCTGCCTGTGTGTGTACTGCAGCGTGTTTGTGCCAGCAGTGCCAGTTCAGATGGCGACTGAGGTTGGAGCAAAGTTCCCTGTTGTTCCTTCCCACCCCTTGTCTGTGAGCACCCTGTGGCCCCAAAGAACCATCTCCTGCTGAGCAGAGCACAGCCACTGCTGTCCTCTTTGGTGTCCCCAGGCTGGCAGGGTGGCCTTGGCCAGGGTGAAAGATGTCCCCAAGGCCACTGACTGACTTTGGTCCCCGCACAGCACCCGGTGCCAGAGCCGCTGGAGGACAACAGTCCTCCCTGTGCACACACAGCCTCCCAAAGCAGCCCCTGCAGGGGTGGGGAGCCAGTGCCAGGGATTTCTTTTTCCACCACCAAAGCTGACAGGGATCCCGGGAGAGAATGGGGACAGCGTTTGTGTGGTTGAGGAGATTTTTTTTTTTCGTTTGGTCCGGGGAGATTTTATTTGTTGTTGCTTTGTTTTAATACCTGCTAATTGGCTCTTATTCTCCCCCTCGATCCCTCGAGCATCCTGCTGCAGCTCCAGCCCACATCCAGCTCGAGTTTCCAGGGGAAGAATGGCCGCATTGTAACGCCCTCATCGGGCTATAATGGGGAGCTTTGTGCCGAGGTGTGAAAGCGGAGCCGGCTCCCCGGGACGGGGCTCGCTGCAGCGTAAGGGCTTTTATTTCCCCTGCTGCCAGGTTTTACAGCGTCCTCTGCTGCTCCCTCGGATCCCATAAATAACAGAAACCAGGATGCTGCCCACCCTGGGTCCCTTCCAGCACCCTGACCTTTCCAGCAGACCGATGATGTGCCTTCCCAGGATGAAGTGCTGGTGATCCCGCTCCCGGGGGAGAGGCAGCGGAGGCAGGGAGGGTGTGAGCAGCACAGGATGAGATCACCTGCCAACAGCAGTAGGGAAACTTCATCCTCCTTTGCTGTGAACCTGGAGCAGACTTTCGGACGCAAACTGCATGATCCTGGAAAGAGTCTCTGGCCTGGGAAATCCTTGGCCTTCCTCCTCCCAGAGATGTCTAGACTAAGGAGCAGTGTTTATTTCCTGTGAACAGCACTGAGAATTGCTGGAAGGGCATGGAAAGCTTTTTCCTCCGGCCACCCTGCCATCATGGTAGCATCCTGTTGAGGCTGTGAAATCCCTGCTTGAGCCTAAATCCCCTGTTCTTTCCCTTGATGAACAGCCAGTGTTGGTTTTGCTGTCCACAGACTGCTTGGAGTCGACAGTGTCTGGGAGCTCTGGTCAGTGGATCTGTGGTGTCAGGAACTATATGGGGTGGCATCATTAGTTGACTGGGTTTGCTGCTAAGCCAGGCATCCCACTGCCTCCTTGAGTGTTCCCTGCCTGTGCCCAGGGGGTGGTGGTGTGTAGGCAGCATCTCCATCCTGCAAACAGGAAGGGATGGAGTGTCTTCATTGGCTTCTGTGTCCCTGGACATGGGGCTGTCTGCTGGCATGACCCAGCCTTCTTCCATTCTTCCTCTTTTTCTATGTTGAGAAGAACAAACAGGCAAAAAAGGCCAGGGAAACCAGTCAAAAACCCCAAATGAATCAAATTTCCATCTTCTAGATCATCTCCACTATCTGCAGTACATCTCTATCCAGCCTACTTGTGCCTACTTGGGGTTGGTTTTTTATCTCCCTGTATTTCCTTTTTAATTCTTCCAGAAACTGACATGTGCACAGCAACCACAAAGAAATTAGATTCAGTGAGCCAGATTTCCATGTCCCTGTCAGCCATGGAGAAGACCAGATATTCACAGATAAGCACCCAACATGTGCCCTTTCCAGTATCCCATCTGTGAACACCAGCCCCTGTGGTGCGTTCTGAGTCCTGCAAATGCTGATCTGTTCCTTCATGTCCTATAACTTACCTCTCCTGGGATGTCAACAGAAAAACCACGGTCAGAAATAACTTAATGCTTCTCCCTCCATCAGCCAGGTCTAACAGAGGACAAAGGAAATGTTCTTCTCTATTCTGCTGCAGAGCGCCTAAGCTATAAAATCGGGCCAAATGGCCTCCCCCTGAGCACAAATAACAACAGGAGAAAGATCCATATGCAATGGAGTGTAGGATAAATGTGCTTAGCTGATCGTTCGTTTCCCTAATATTTTTTTTATGAATAGGCTTAGCTTATGGTAAGATGGGACTTTATGGTCCTGTAAGTCTTGCTTGTGTCAAAACAAATGAACTAGCCATCCTAGGGGGGAACTATCAATCCAATATATGTGTGTGCATGGGTGTGGGGAGTCAGACCTATTATACCTTTAAGAGCAAATTAGATGCTGTTCCTATGATTCATAAAGCTATATATCTAATGGCATGACTCGTCATCTAGAAAATAAACGTTTCGAGCCAGTTTCTCATCTCATAAATTTCCCCTCTGGCACTGAAGGACGTAAACTAAATGGGCTGACTCACAGGGAAACAATACAATTTGGATACTTTTAAATAAAAAATAAAATTGCCTTAGGGCACAGAGGGGTGTTGGGGTCCCAGGGAGTGGTTGGTGAGCGCAGGACAGGATGTTGGGGCTGCTGCCATTCCCAGCAGATAGGCTGGACAAGGCTGCTCCTGGGAAGCCCTTCATGGTTCCAGACCTTCTTGGGTTTTCACAGCTTGGTGACTTGTTGTGAACACCATGATGAAGCATCCAATATGGAAATGGTCATGTTGGAGATGGACTTCTCATAGGTGCTGTCTCCTGGAAGGCAGGAGAGCACCCAAAGCTCTTGTATGGGATTGATCTCTGGCTGCAGCTTCCCATGGGATGGATCTCGGCACCCTCTCTGTATCCTTGTCCATTGCTCTTGGTCTTCTTGTGCCATTGGGCTCCTGGTGGGGGTGGCAGCTGCTGCTCTGCTGCGTTTGTGTGAGTGGTTCCACACCTCCTGGGCTACACTGTTGGAAGGAGAGGTTTTTCCTGTGGTTGTCACCTTCCCTGGCACAGCTTGAGGCCATTTCCTATTGTCCTGTCACTTGTTGCCTGGGAGAAGAGACCGACCCCTACCTGGCTACAACCTCCTTTGAGGGAGTTGTAGAGAACAAGAAGGTCCTCTCTGAGCCTCCTTTTCTCCAGGCTGAGCACTCCCATCTCCCTCAGCCACTCCTCACAACTGACTTTCCAGACCCTTCCCCTTCTGAACGTGCTTCTCTGGACACACTCTGTCTCCTCAGTGTCTTGCTTGCCATGAGGGGCCCAGAACCGGACACAGGACTTGGGGTGTGGCCTCACCAATGCCCAGCACTGAGGGACAAGCCAGGGACAAGCCCTGGTTCCCCCAGCCTGGCCTTGCCATCAGTCAGGACGGAGGCAGTAGCCGGTAACCGGGTTAGAGTGCGTAGCTGTGCTCGCCGTAATGAGCGCGGCCAGAGGACGCATCCATCCGCTAACCTCGTTTGTGTGAAGGGTGACACAAGGCAGATGACAGCTGGGTACCTGCAGGATCTAATTAAAACATATGCAAGGCTGGGCAGGCAAAGTAAAGGGGATTGCTCATCCAGCTCGCACTTAACAGCAGGAAAAAGAAAAACAGAAGGAATTGACTACTGGATTTGGCTAAAGGGCGTGGATGGGGTGGGTGGGGTTTCTTCTTCCCTGGGTCAGGGACGAGCAGGGAGAAGCTGGGTTAGGGGTCAGAGCTGGGGATGGGGGACAGGAAAGCCCTCAGTGTGGCAGAGCAGCTCTTCCCGGGATCACCCAGCATCTGTCTGTGCCCACGGCGCGTGTCTGTGCACACACGTACCCTCAGCACAGGGCATTTATCTTGCTTCCCGGGGAGAGCACACGGTTCCCCATCCATCCACACACATCCGTTCCTATCCTGCACGGCCCCGCCGCTCCCTGCAGATGCGTGTCTGCATCCATTTATCCGCGTGTCAGATAAACTCCTCTCTTCATCCCTCTCTGCAATTACTTTGGATGCCCTTTCCAGCCCAGCACTTCAATTACATCTAAAATAACGTCACATTTTCTTTCTTTCATGTGTTTTTTCCTTCCTTTTTTCTTTTTTCCCCCCCCCCCCCCCATTTTTTTCCATCTGGAACAGTCTCATTTTGTAAATGCCTGGAAGCAGAAAATTTTGAAGACGTGAGAGGCTCGAGGCACCTCATTAAAGGTGTTGGGGGTGTTTGGGGAGAGCGACAAACCCCCGAACAATGGGAGCCCTGACGTCAGGCTCTATTTATACCTCCTCCTTTCAGAAACCTCCCTGGGACGCTGCTTTTCCTAGAGTTTTCTGCTAAATGCTGCAGTCTGAGCTGTCCCTGTCCTTCTCAAAGGGCACAGTTTTATCTCGAAGGCGTACCCTGGCAGCACGGGCAGTATCGCCAGGGCCAGGCTTCCGCAGGCAGCTTTCCGTGGGAGGAACAGTGCTGCTGCAAACGGGGCTGCTCAGCCTGGATGGGGACCAGTGCAAGTGTTTCACCTCCAAAACATGCCTCGTGAAAGGTCAAAAGCCTTACAGAGCCTTGTTCTAGTGGGTAATGTTTTGGTGTTCCGATTATTCTAGCTGGGCGTTGTGGCTTTGCAGGGTTGGGTTGAATGTTGGCTCTGTGTGTGTGCAGGGAGAGACAGACCCTGTCTTCCAGGCTGGAGGTTTAATTACAGGCAAAGGGTAGCAGGAGAAACCACCATAAATCCATGATGTCTGAACTACAGCAGGGTATGGAGTGAGGGATGTCCCATCCTGCAGTGTGGGGACTGACACTGAGCACCCCAAGCTGTGGGATGAGCACAGGGGAGACCTGGGTAGCTTTGGGAATTCAGACCCCAGCAGGTGAACAGTTGTTATTCCAGGGATCCATGGGCATCGTTAGGAACAGTCAAGGGGGCTCCTGATCAGGGTGGGGACAGCCTCCAGGTATTTTCCAGGTGGTTTTGTTTTTTTTTTTCTTTTAGATACTGCTGTTTTGCTTGTGAGTGTTCTTTAGGCAAGTGAATAAAGCAGCAGTTTGCTTGCAGGAGGGCAGTTTGTATGGATCACAAACTTGTGAGAAGGATGGAAGTGGTCTGTGTTGTTGGGAATGTAGGAATTACTTTAGGGGGACAGAAACAGCTGGGCAGATGGACATGTGGAAGAGTTTTATTGTACAGCAGCAGGGTGCAGATACCATGTGTATGATGTCCACTGTCACAAAGGAACTTAAATTTGTGCTCCTTCAGGCTCCTCCACCACAGGAGATTCCTCCATGGGACTGGGCAGACACTCCCCATCCCCACTCCAAAAGCAGCACTCGGGGATGAACAGAAGTTAAACACAGGGAAGGGGTGTGCCCAGGGCCATGCAGCAGGTCTGTGGCAGAGCTGGGGAGGGGACACACCCTCCCCATCCCATATTTCCTGATCCCAGGGCTCTGCACACACACACACACACACACACACACACTCTGATGTTGCTCAGCCCCGTGTGGCTGAGCCACTGCTGGATTTCGCCGAGTCCTCAGCACACATGTTCACACTTTTTGTTCTCATGTCAGGCCTTCAAGGGAGCCCTGATGAGCTCATACTGGTGCTCGGGGAAAGGCGATGTTATCGAAGACTGGTGCAGGTGCGACCTCAACGCCTTCGATGAGAACGGACTCCCGAACTGCAGCCCTCTCCCTCCGCCTGTGTACGTATCGGTGCGAGCCCTCCTTTGGGCCACAGCCTCCCAGCAACAGCCCCTTTCCCATGGGTTGGGACCCAGCACCAGCCCTTTTCCCACAAGACATGACCCCCTGGCACCAGCCCCTTTCCCGCAGGCTCAGCCCACAGGCACCTCCTTCCGCACCTTTGGGCCCGGGGGCCGCAGCGCAGCCCCCCTCGCTGTGTGACTGATGCCTTTAGGATATCCTGGCTCCGGCTGTGGCCCTGGAAGGTTTCTTTATAGATTTTCATCACCTGATTAGCAGGCCTTGTAGAATGGGATTTCAAATGCTGAAAGAAATGGAATTACAGTGCAATTCATTGTGGCTTGTCAGAGCAAGAGCGAATCGGGAGCAAACTGATGGGAAATTAGCTGAGAAAGCAGGAAGACTGGCTCCAGCGAGCCACAAGGAGCAGAACACCTTCTTAGTGAGCCAATATCCTCGGAGGGGATTCATTTCCCATCCCAAGTCCAACAAACACGCTGTATGTTTGGAGCCAGACTCCCCATATCCCTGTACTTGTGTTGTCATCTACCCCGGTGCAAAGAGAGCGGACGCCTCTGCACTAGCACAGCCAGGAGCACAAAGCTCCTCTGCCTTCATCCCAGCCCACATTGTTCCTGCTCTGGGCAGGAGCTCCTGCACAGCTGCCCTGCTCTGGCTCTCACTCACGCCTGGAAGAGGTTTCTTGTTTGCAGCTGGGTAAATTCACACCACACCTGCTCCTTCTTTCTCCTCCTTCCGCCCTCCCTTGCCTTTGCTGGCTGGCAATGCAGGACCAGACTCTCCTCTCCCATGGGCTCACCCTACTGGGTTTCCAGAAGCTGGATTCTCTCCTCTTTTGCTCCTGGGGTGTTGGTCCTTGGTTCCCCGTGGGCTGCTGAAGTTCAGCAGTTCTCCCAGGTGATGAAGGCCCCTTTGGATGGGATATTGGGGTTGCATGGTTGTGGCTGCATGAGCTTTGCTCTTCCAGGAGCGGGGGGAGTCAAGGGCACACATGGCAGTAGGCTGAACCCAACTAACCTTCAGCTGGAGGTTCTTCCATGCTCACCTGCCCGCTCTGCCCTTGTGCCCTCTGTCCTGGGGGGTCTTTGTGCACATGCCTGTGTATGAGTGTGAGCCCTGCCAGGGGTTGGGCTATTTTTAGAGGTGGATTCCTCCCCAGAAAGAGAGCTGATGTCTTACTTGGTTTCTTTCCTGTCTCCTGCCCCAGCCTGCGGCTCTCCCCCAACGTGGAGCCCTCCAGCACCGTGGTCAGTCTGGAGTGGCTGGATGTGCAGCCTGCCATTGGGACAAAGGTGTCTGACTATGTCCTGCAGCACAAGAAGGTAGATGAGTACACGGACACAGACCTCTACACAGGTGGGTGTTGGGGCAAACTCCTGGTGGAGCAGAGGGTTCAAGGTGATGCCTCCTGTGCCCTCCCTGGCTGGGAGCTGCTGGTTTGGTGGAGAACAGTGCACAGAGCCAAGGTGTTACATGAGGTATCAAAACCACTCTGTTCAGGAGGGGCTTCTGAAGGCTTCTGCAGACATGGGTGTTTAAAGGGGAAGGGGAAATATAAAAATGCAGTGAAGCAGAAAGAAATAATTTGTGCTTTTTGGACAGGAGAGTTGTGAGTTGGAGTTTCTGAAGTGGCTGTTTGATCTAATCAGTCTGAAATGCCGCAGGATTGTGGATGTGGGGAGGGGGAAGGTCATCCCTCCACAGCTCAAGGGCTTTACTGGGCTATTCCAGTAAGTAATGTATTGCATGCCCACCTTTGAAAGGACACTTTCAGTTGCCTTGCACACCTATCAAAGGAACTGAAAGCCTGCAGTATTAAGGGAGATCATTTAAACTGCACAAAACTTCTCCAGGGGAATCTGAAACTTCCCTGGGTTGGAATTTAGTTCCCAGGCTTGTGCTGAGCTCTCTGTGCCTTGCAAAGGCTTTGTCAGCAATTCAAGCCATGCTCCAGGAGCTGCTGGACAAGGCGTAGGGCTGTGAAGGATGGGGCTGGATTTGGGTGAGTCAATGATGGATTTCAAAAAATAGGACTTGAGACCTTGAGTGATGGTAGTGCTGCATGGAAAGCCAGGCAGAACCTACTGCTTTTTGCCTGAGGATTTTGGATGTAGTTTGTTAAAGAAGCTCGTGGGACTTGTCAGGGGCAGCTGGTCTTGGAGTGGGGAGCTCGTGCAGACTTGCAGGGGCTCCCAGGGAATCCTGGCAAGATGTTTGGCTATGTTTCCCTGTTGGGAAAAAAGTCTTGGGAAGATGATTCAGAGAAAGATCAGGAATTGCACACAGGCAGTCCTTAGGTCGGGGTCAGCTTTCTCAGCTTGTGTGGGGGATTTGTCTTCTCCTTAATGTAAGATGCTCTGAGCCAAGTGTTCAGCTGCCATGAGCTATCTCAGTATACGGCCACAGGGAAGCTTCCACCCTCTCTGTTCATCCCAGGCCCATCTATTCTGCTTCTGCAGCATGAATGCCACCATATCCGAAAATTGTGTGCTATAAGAGCTGGCTTATTCCTGCAATAGAGAGCCAGATTCCCACATCCTGGGGGCCCCAGCTCTTTGTGGAGACCCCTGTGAGAAGGAGCTCTGGTTTCTGGCTCATACAGGGCCTTTCTCTTACACCTTTCCAGCACCCACTTCCAGGGCCTCCCAATGTGGCCATGGCCCCTGGGTTATGTTTTTCGTTTCCCAGCATGGAAGATGGCTTGTTCTTTCTCTTGAAGGGGTACCCTCCAGTAATGGAGAAAGAAAACAAGCCACCAAAGGAGGGGCTTTGTTTTGGATGGCGATTCCAGATTGCTCACACATCAGTCAGGTGAGGTCAGACCAGGGAAACGTGGATCTTTGCCTGGCAACCAGAGTAGGAAATAGAGATTATTATTATTATTATTTTGCTTTTATGACTGCCATGTGTTTGACAGGCAATTGAATTCATTGTGGGGAGTTGCCCTCCCCTCTCCCTGCTCTGGGGGACTGTTTGGGACAGAATGACCCTATTAACAATTAAAGAGAAAAGCCAATCCTAAACCTTTCCTTTTTTTTCTGTGTTGTTTATAACCATACAACATTCCTGCCTTCATTCCTTTCTTACCCTACAGGCCTCTAATGCCAGATGACTTGATTCCTGCAAATACCTTGCGTAGGTTTGCAGAGGTGCTGACTGCTACAGCTCTCAAAGGCTTCACCCAACCAAAAATCCTGCCCTGTTTGTCCCCTTCCCACCATCATCCACCCATCCTGCTGCACCACAACTCATCCCATCTGAGCAGCGTGCACAAAAACAATAACTCAGCCCCAGAGGGGGAATATCTGGGAGGCGGCATGTGGGATATGAGATTTGGATGGCTTTTGATGGATGTTGGCACATTGTCCTTCCCCATCAGTCTTTCAGGGAGGAGCATGTTACTCCCTGTGCAGGGAGGTTCATTACAGGTATTGGCAGAGTGTGGCAGCTCTGGGCTGGGGGATCCAGCAAGGCTGCTGCCATTCATGCCTTGGATCCCTTGAGTTTAAATGAGTGAGTTATGTGTGCTTGGACAGTGGGTTTGTTTGCTTTATTGCATTTGTAGCCATTTCTTATTGAGATTCCTGGCACTGGCTGGGGCTAGAACTGTCCCAACCTATTCATCAGCCCCTTCTGCCTTCCTCCTGCCCCACAAAAGCCTCCAGTCTCTCACCCACACAAAACTCCTTGGTCTCCCCCTTTCTCTGCAACTGTAAGATGTAGCCTTTCCCTTTAGCCAGAAAATATTTGCTCTTCTTCCTCTTGGGCAGAGTCAGGAGGGTGTTTTGAGGTTGGTCTGGTGTGTGTCCCCTCTGCTCCCTGCTGGGCGGGTGATGCTGCGGGCCAGGGCGCAGGGAGCCGGGAGCCTGCATGGCTCGGCTGCCCTTGGCTGTGGGAGCTTTTTTTAAGAGGCTTGTTACTGGTGCTTAGAAAAACACAGCCCTTGGCCCATCTGAGGCCGAGAGGAGGTGAACTTGTGTGCGAAACAAACCGCCCTTTCAACACCAGGCGCGCGGGGAGCGAGCGGGCCCTGCGCTCGGGAGCCAGCGGAGAACACGGAGGGCAATTACATCCCAAAGCTGTTTATTAAAACTTGTGGAAATTACTCATAACTCCATGTGTGTGACGGCTTTGTAGTTGAGTGATGCTCTTTGTTTGAACGTGGGGCTCTCGAAGAGGGCGAGAGCGTGGTGTGGTGTGTGTGTGTGCGCGCACGGCCGAGCCCGCCAGCGCATTATGTCATGGACGAAGCAGGCGCTGCACTTGAGAGAGGGAGAGGGAGAAATGTGTTTTACAGGGTGAGGTACAAACTGAAATGGCTGTGAACATCTGGAACTGATATTAGGCTTGGAAAATGTTTTCTGTCACTCCAACACTCCTCTGGAGGAAGGTTTCTGAAGTTAAGAAGCTCCAAAGGGGTTGGGAGAGGGATGGGGGGATAACATGACTGTGGTGCAAAGTGCTTTTTATGTCTCCATTCTCCAAGCCAGGCCGTGTCCCTGCCTGTGCCAGAGCAGGTATCACCATTGCTAGTTGTGGTAGCCCTGGTTTAAAAAGTCCCCTGGAGCAGCTGAGCCCCTCTGCCTGAGCTGGTCCTGCATGGGGAGTGCAGCATCCTCCAGCTCATGCTGGGCAGGAGGACAGAAGGATCCTTGCCCTTGTTTTAGGGTTGGGAGATGAGAAGCTGAGGTGGGAGGCCTTGTCTGAAAGCTGAAGGATGAAATCCTGGGGTGGGGACAGGCAGCCCTGTGCCTGCTTTAACACCACCTGGAGCATCTCTGGGGACTACTTGGGAGGTTGGACCCGCCTGGGACCTGCAGCAGGTCGGGGGGCTGCTGCTGTGAGTGAGCAAAATGCAAGGTTTAGAAATGAAAAAAAAGCGCTTTGAATGTGTTTGTATCACATTTGTAGGGATGGTTGGGACAAGATGAGGGGCTGGGCTTTGGCTGTGTGATGGACTGGTCCATGTGCTGGGTGAGGGAGCTGTGTTGCTGCTGTGATGCTTTGTGGCTCTGGGAGCTCCTTGGTCCCTTTATCAATGTTCTTTTCCTAGTGCAGTTTTATTCCCCCCTTGCTCCTCTGTTGCTGGGTCTCTGAACACACATCTGGGGGAATCTTGGAGGGGGCTGCCGTGTGCCTGCACAGTGGATGGTGAGGGGGTGGTTTGAGAGGTGATCTGTGAGGGTATCTCAAAGCACTTTGCTGGTGATAAGTCAGACCTTACACTCTCTGAGGTAGGAATGGGCTCTCCTTTCTCTGCAGGCAAAGGGGCAAAACCAAGACACAGAGGTAAAATGCCCATGCTGGTGATGAGATGCCCTGTCCCAGCAGGACAGGCGAGGTCTGAGCAGAGACTCTTAAAGTTTATGACATCAAGGGATCCTGGCTTCTCTGGGGTCCTTTTGCAGTGATCACATTCCAAAGAGGTAGCCCTCATCCAGAACAGCTTGTAATCCTCAAAGAAAGGAGGAGAACAGAAACACAGCCTGCTGAGTGAGCTTGTTGGAGACCTCAGAGCAGGAGAATGTGGAGTCTGGCAGCCTGCTCAGAGTCCTCTGGTGTACTGGGACCCTCGATATACAAGACTGTGGTATGGAGAAGAGCCAGCAGGTAACCTGGGAGGGTGTCTGGAGAACAGACTGGGCGGAGTGATGTGCAGGAGTGGAGAATATGGTTATATAAAACCTGTGCACATCACCATGCCAGCGTTGCAGACTTCTCTGGAGCAGAGCTGCTCTGCAGAGGAGTCTTCGCATATGCATCATGTCTATAAAAGAGAGTGAAAGAGGTCAAACCAGAAGGCTGAGTGTTTTGTACACTTGCAAGTTGTGCTCTGAATCGAGGCCCAGGAGTATCTTATTTATATCTTCCCTCTGTGGTGTGGAGCACAGTTCTGACGTGTCTGGATGGCCAGGGCTGTGTGGATATAGCTATGGCAACCATCACTTCCAGACACCCTCTTGTGTGCAAGCTGTGCTGCTACTGCTGTGTGAAAACCAGGGGTAGGCTGGAAGGGGAGAAGAGAACTATCCTGCCAGAGCAAATACTGTGCCTGTCAGTAAGGAGTCTGTGCAGTCTTCATACAACCAAGGTTGCACTCCTATTACTTGCCTTAAAACCATCTTTATAGTCTTGACTGCCAAACAGGCTGGGCACCAGAGTGAAGTGGCACAGCAGGAGGTGACACTGCCCTTAGTAAGGAGCTTGAGGTCCAGTCATAACGGGGTAAATACAGGGACACTGCCCCTCCCTCTTCTGCAACCAGCACAGGGGTAAAGATGTTTTCAACACTCAGTGCCTGTCTTCAGTGCTGAATCCACTTGTTAGCAAAAGGAAAGATGATTAAAAAAAAAGCCTTTGAAGTGAAGGTCAAGTTTTTGGAAGCTGCTTCCTGGGATGTGTTGTGTAATAGCACCAAGCAAGTGCTTAATTTTGGCCATTACCCTCTCTGTGAAGCTCTGATTTCTCTCTCACTGGGACAGCTGTAGTTATTTCCACCTACCAGTGTCATTTTTGTATCCTGGAAAGCAGAAGGGAGGTGGAGGGTTCTCAGCTCTCAACTAGGGTTGAGTCAGTTGCTGAAATATTTCATTAATTCACATTTCCATAGGGTTGTTCCAGGGTTTTTTATTTTTATCTGCCCAGACACCTTTTGGCCAGAACTGGGCATTATCTTCACTTTGTCCCAAATCACTTTATAGGTGGACACCTGGGGCCGTCTGCCCTTTCCCTGCTGTCTGCAGAGGATGGAGCAGCCTGGCTGGTGCCACGAGTGTGTCATGCACTTCAGGAGCACCGTGTTTGCCAAGGGCTTTGTGCTGTCTGCTCAGAGCTGCCTCTCCCTCAAGGGTAAGGACAGCTGTAGATGCTCCCTTCTAGCTAAAAAGGCTCTGAACTTCTTTACATGGCAGTTAATGAGGCCAGTCATGGAGTTTTTTTGCTGGTCTGTAATTTTATCCTCTAGGATTAAGTTTCTCCTGATCTGGAAAAGTCAAGGCCACAAATCCATCTTGTCAGAAAGCATCAAAAGCCAAGGCTGCTAACACAGCCAGATGGATCACGGCATGTGAGTGCAGAGCAGTGGAACTTTTTCATAGGAGCCTTTATTGACTAGACAGGCTTTTCTAATCAATAAATTGTGGCTGGAATTTGGAGGGAAGCTCAGTCTGTATTTGCAAAGCTGGTGCTTGGCAGTGCAGCCCTGAGCTATGTGGAAAATACAGGCTGTGGGGCATCTGTGGATGCAACACAACCCTGCTCTGGGAGGAAACTTGGGCATTCTCACTGAGCAAACTACGTGGGTCTTCCCTTTGGATGGGTTCTGAATGACGCCCAGACTGGGATTCCCTGCCAGGGTAGGATCTTCCTGGAGATTCTGCATGTTACTCTCATTCTAGCCAAGGCCTGAGTTGATATCCTGAATGGGATGGGGAATCTGCTTTCCAGTCCTCTGGCTGCTGTTGAGGTTTCCCATGTATTCAACTTTGTCAGGTGGCTGAAATACAATCCAAAAAGTTAGACAGTGTCCCTCCACACTTCTCTGGAAGGAAACATGGATAGAAAAGGGTTCCAAGGAAGCACAAAGACTGCCTTGGGACAGCCTATTCTGTGGTGTTTAAAACCTCTGAACCCTGGCACAGGAGGTGCTCTGGAGATGTTGCAATGATCCTGGGCTGTGATCCTGTCAGGTGTGTGCTCTGCCCTGCCAGCATCAAATCTGCTCCAACCCTCTTCCTCTTTCAGGCACATCCATGTTCAGTGGCACGTGGTGGTACCAGCATCTCCCAGGCTGAGCTGGGTACATTGTGTGTCCTGAGAACCACCATTCCCTGCTCACCAAATTGATGGGGGCTCCTCTTTTTGGGCAGTGGCTCAAAGTGGGGCCTCTCATCTATTCCCTGTGTTGCTCTGGTGTGAGGGGAGTTCAGTAAAAATGGAGAGGGATTAAACCTTGAGTCGGGGGATTTGCCAATTAAAATAGCTGCTCCTCCTGCAGTTTCATATGATACAACAGAGACCCTCCCCATCTCCCCTGTGACCTCTTCCCAGTTTGTTTAGCTTGCCAGGGGTTGAGATCTGGCTCTTCAGAGAGAGGGGGCAGATGAGTCTAGGTTACATTTCGTGCTGTTTAGATAGGATAAACCTTTCCTCCCTGTAATTGGGTGATTGGACTTGTGAGCTTTCCCAGATATTAATCTGCAGACCCTAGAGGGGGTCAGATTAGGTTATGGAGACATAATAGGAAATACTGCTCTGGCTAGTTTGGGTTATGGGGGATAGGGTGGATATTCTGCAGCATTCCCCTGCTGGGTTCCTGCTGATCAGACCTGTGTGGTGGGGTCAAGGAACGGTTTTCTCTCAGCATCAAGTTGACTTGGTCTTTGCTGGGAGTGACTGTCTCTGAACTCTTGCCACCCCTGTAATCCCGCTTTTCCAGAGAACAGGACTGTGACCTGCCCTTTGCTGGAGGGAGGGTGGGTGGTGCTGATCTGCTGCTGGGGCTTGTTTTCAGAGGAGAGGACATCCTTTTTTTCACATGGGTGTCATTTCCCCAGGATCCTCAGGATAGGAAAACCTTCATATGCTGAATTGTTGGTGTTTGGACCTAGTAAGATCTTCCTCCTTGCTCACCCGTGTGGTGCCAATCGTGTGGAAGGGGTTGATGCATCCCAGAGGGATCATTTAGAGCAGTGAGAATTTGAGTGCATGTGTCCCATCTGCCCCATGTGAGAGATGTATTTGAGGAAGGATGTCACGTTGATCTAGTCAGAGCCAGTAAGATGAGCTTGTCCCCATGTCCAGATGAGTGTTTTGGAGCTGTACTGGTGGGAATCTTGCACTGAAGCAGCACCCTGAGGTGTGCTGGAGCAGGGAGTCCCAGCCAGTTTGTGCTGCAGAGCTGTTTGCTGTGTGGGTTAATATCTCCTCCTGTTCCTGTGGGCTGTGTCTGGGAGCAGCTCTGCAATGCTGCTGGACACAAGTTCTGCTGATACAAGTCTGGCTCCAGGCACTGGTCTGAACACTCCTTCCAGCTCTTGTTTCTTTTTATTAACAGCGAGATGACAGATAGGGATGGTCATTAATTTAATAAAGGATGTTTCTGATCACGACTACAGAAGCAAGATCCTGAGGTTTTCCATGGTGGTCTGATGACTCACCCTGATGAAATAGGGTGATGCTGGGATAGGAAATACCTCACTGGAGCTCAGAGCATGGCAATGGCTCTTCCTAAAGAGCAGTCAGGCTCCTACAGTCATTCTGCCATCCTTGGCTGGGCTGTCCTTGGGACTGGCCTCCCCAGTATGATGATTACCCACACTGAGAGGAGCTTGATTTCAGCTCCAGAGAGATCCATGAACCCAGTACAGATGGGTCAATTTGCTGGCTGTAATGAGGCTCACTCCCTGTTTCCCTGGTGCCAGCCCTGGACACCTGCCTGGGGTGACACTGGAGTCAGGGAACACTGAGGTGTGGCTGTGATACCACTCTCCCCACTGCTGCCTTTGTGGCACACTCAGATGTGTGCATGCTCAGGAGGGCAGGCAGCAGCAGCTTGGCTGTGCTGTGAAAGGAGAGCTTCTACAGTATAACAGATAATACTTGGCTCTTCTTTATCCTGTGCTGTCATCTGTGGAAATCAATAAATCTCCCGAACTCCGTTCTGTGGACTGGGAAATTGAGGCGTTCAGCAGTGAAAATTGTGTGTGGACTCTAAATCCAGAAGAGCCAGTTAAGAGCAAGGGGTCTAAGTGCGTGTAGAGTTAACATTTACTGTGCTGGCTGCTCTCAAGCCTCGGAAGTTCACACTTGGCTGCAGATTATTTTCAGATCTCTGTCGTCAGTTCCTGTGGAAAACCTTGGGGTTGCCATGGTAGGTGGAGAGTGTCAAACGCAGGTGGGTGTGCCCATCCTGCTGGGACACGGTGAGTGGGAGGAATAGGTACCCCCAGCATCAAAGAAACCATCGGGTCTGCCTCATCCTGGTGCCCCAGCTCTCATGGATGGGAGATGGTCACCCCATTGGGATGTTCTGGGGTGTGCCAGACCCTCTGCAGACAATATGCAGTGGCTGCAGGGACTATTCCTCCTCAGCATCCTGGCTTTACAAGGGGTCCTCCAACAGCTCTGCAGCTGATGGAGCTTCCTCTATCTCTATTGGATTATCTCAGGATGGTGGGATGGTGTCTGGAAGCACAGCCTCATCTCGGCACCCCGATTTCTGGGGATAAAGGTGTGATAATTGTCTCCTTATTTAAGCTAAGGAGTTGTCTTTAAAATCTCCCAGACCTTTTCTAGTCCTCAAGGATGAGCTCAGAGAAGCAGCAATAGCTGCTTAGAATTGGGTGCTGGGGCCCTCAGACCTCAAGAGAGGCTGCATGTTCCCCTCCCAGGGAAGCTTTTGGGAGGACTTTTGGCCCCTGCTCTGCCTGGCCCCAGCTCCCAGCCTCCCTGCTCCCTCCTGGCCCCAGAGCGGGCGGCTGCGGAGAGACATTGCCAGAGCTCGCTGGGAACGGGGCTGGAGAAGGGAGCGTGTGAGCCAGAGAGATGGCCTGTGATGGGGGAACATTGGAAAGCTGGGAGGAGGTGGGTGGCTGGACAGGCTTTCCTGGCTCGCTCCAGCTGTGCAGGAGGGTCGGCTGCTCAGCGTCTGCCTGGATCCTCCAGCCACGAGCAGCTGGCGCATCCATGGGAACACGCTGGGACCGACCGCGCTGCGGCACGGCCGGGTCAGCCAGCAACCTTCAGCTCCCAGCTGGGGGCTGATCCTGCACCCAGGGTGCTGCAGGGGGGGTCCTCCCCCCCAGGGTGACCCCTGCCCTCCTGTCTGCCTGTACAGTTGATGGGCACAGGGTGTGGTGGACACCGAAGCTGGGCCGTGGGGTTGGGGAAGGGAAATGCCGTCTCCCCTGTGCTTATCCAACAACCTCCTCGAGCACGTGATAGATTCCCTTTATCTGCTCATATAGCCATAAAACAATCCAGATCTGTCCATAATCCTGTTAGAGCCTTTGACTCTTGCTCCTGTGACTCCTGGCAGCTCTAATTACAGATACTCATGCTGGTGATTAATGACTGGATTCATCTTCAGTGGCACCACTTTTTGTATGTGCAGCCTCATTTTCCCCCCACACACAACAGTTTGTGCAAAGGGGAAATGGTCCCTGTTAAAAACCAACAGCACAGAAATGTGGCACTGTTGGCATTCTGCCTTCACCTGGCCCTTCTGCATACTGTCCATCCTCTCACTCATCTCCCCCTGGCCTTTCATCTCTGAGAGAATGGCCCTAATTGCTGCACGCTCTAATTTTGCTGTACTGTATCCCATAAATCATTCGGACACACGGAGCATTTCCCTGCTCCTTAACAAAAGGAGCGGGATTTTCTCCTCTGCTGCATGTTTTACAGGTGACTAATTGCAACAAGGCACCTTTGAAGCAATGACTTCATCAATTGCTCATCCTGCAGACACATCGGTGGTTATGTATGCCTGATCAGAATCCTGCATTTATTAGGATTAGTTTATTCTCCAATCATTTTTCATCCGCCACAAGGATGGGAAAGTTGAGTGATGTTACTTGCTTAGCTACGTAAGCACGATTTCTTGCCTCATTACTGAGCCTGAGATATTTTTGTTGCATGCTGAAACTTCTCCAAATGAAAATGAGTAATGTTAAGTCTCAGACAGAAGTGCTCCCAGAACACCAGAGAAATCAAGTTATTTCAGGGTGCCTACAAATTGGCTTTAGATCTTCATCATCTTCCTTCCTAATTTCCCCTCCCCCCCCAATTTGTCATGGGGCACATTTCTTGGGGCTTTGTACAAAGGGGGACAGGGATGGGTAAGAGTATGTTTCTCCCAACTACAGGCCATCCAAAATGTGGTTTCTTGTTGTCCTATGGAGACACGTTAAGAGACAGCTGGGGGTGTTCAGCCTGGAGAAGAGATGGCTCCAGGGAGACCTTAGAGCCTCTTCCAGTCTCTGAAAGTACTACAGGAGAGCTGGAGAGGGACTTTAGACAAGGGCCTGGAGTGACAGGACAAGGGGGAATGGCTTCACACTCTCATAGGGCATGGTTAGATGGGATATGAGGAAGTAATTCTTTATGATGAAGATGGTGAGGCCCTGACACAGGTTCCCCAGAGAAGCTGTGGCTGCCCCATCCCTGGAAGTGTTCAAGGCCAACTTGGATGGGGCTTGGAGCAACCTGGTCTAGTGGAAGGTGTCCCTGCCCCTGACAAGGAAGTTTGAACTTGATTTTCAAGGTCCCTTCCATCCCAAAGTGTTCCATGGTTCTATAATCCTGGAGGTTAGCAAATCCTTACAAGGCTGCAGGAAATATTCTGGGTGTATGGCTGAGCAGGAGGGGTGTGGAAGGGCTGGTGGTATGAAAAAGGATGTGGTGAACCCAGGCTGAGCATCTCCAGGGAGGAGGAACTGTAACTGGTGGGGACAGAGACCAGTAAACATGGGCAAATTCACACTTTTCTTAAAGGCTGTGGTCAAAGTTTTGTGGGAGTAGTGGCTGATAACAACTGCCAGAAGCCCTTGACTGAGCTGCTAACCTCCCACCCCCAGAAAGGCTCCTCTTTTGGGAAGGAAGGAGCTTGTTTACATCCAGGCAGGAATTTTGCCTCTGCTACTTCCAGTCTGGTGTTCGTCTACCCTTAACTCACTGCTGGCCCCAGCAAGTGCCTGGGGGCTGGATTTAGCAGAATAATTTATGGACCAAATGGGGTCACTTTGAACCAGAATCTGGGGTTAAGAGTAGTTTGGGGCAGCTGTGGCAATGCAGGAGAGTCTCACCTGGGTGCTGTGCAGTGCTGGGATGAGGAAGTGCAGTAGAGAGGATGCAGGAGCAGTGGGAGTGGATGGTTTCCTTCTGCTGTACTGTGAAAAAGTGCACCAAGGCACCAAGGGGCTGGGAAAGTGCTTGTGCAGCACTGAGGAGCTCAGGTTTGGCAAGAGACCAGAGGAAAAGTAGGTGACTGCTTTGGAGAGGTTGGAGAGAGGGCAGCTCTGGACCCAGGAGACATATCAAAGCCTGGGGCTGTACAGAGATATGCTTATTTTATTTTGCTATAGCAAGCTGGCAAGATATCAGCTGTTTTGATGGCAAATCTGCTGTCCTGTGGGATGTCCAGCCTTGGTTCATGTCCTATGTAACAGGACCAACTGTAGATCCCCAGTCCCTGGCTGGCACTGAGCCCTGCAACCCTGCTCTCCCTCTGGCCCCATGGTTGGGTTGGCGTGGACAGAAAAGGGGTCAGGGCGGATGAAGAGGGGCTGTTGGCGAAAGAAAAACATGGCAAGAAGCAGAGGATGCTGGCAACTGTGGGTCTTTGCCTACAGAGGGGGCTCCTGCACTGCCCAAGGCCATCCGGGCTGGGAAGGCAGGAGAAGGGATGCAGCGGCTGCCAGCTGACCTTTCTCAAACAGTTCATGGGTTTCCAGAGCAGCCGAGGTGTCAGCGGTGTAGAGCAGTCACAGCTTCCCAGTCGC
Organism: Lophotriccus pileatus; assembly: GCA_035583135.1. Lineage (NCBI taxonomy): Eukaryota > Metazoa > Chordata > Aves > Passeriformes > Tyrannidae > Lophotriccus > Lophotriccus pileatus. Next base: position 7,740,404 of record JAWWES010000038.1, read on the forward strand.
TGGAGGAGGAAGGCAGGGGGCACTCGAAAGGGGAGGAAAAGGCTCCATCCTGGAAGGGTGGAAACCTCCCAACCCATTAACTGTTTCTCCGCGGAGAGCCATGGAAAGCAAACAAGAGGCTGCTTTTCTCCTGTACCAGCTCGCCTGTTCCCATCTCTCCTCACTTCTGCCCCTGCCTGCCTTTCCCTACTGTCTCTTGTAAAGGCAGGACCTGGGATATTGAGGATTTAGGTGGGAAATCAGCTCTTCCCCACCAAGCTGAACAGCCCTTCAGGGGAAAGCAAAGCCTCTGCACACGGAGCCCCAGCGTCTCCAGGGTTGTGTCTCCGTGCTCAGCCCTCTGCTTTGACAAACTCTCTGCAATCAGACTTAATTAGTAGGCAGGGACCCACAGAAAAAAACCCTCTTCCAGCCCTTTTTCAACCATCTGGGTGCTCTGTGCTGTCAGATCTTGCTGAAAGTGCGTTTGTCTCAAGCAAGGGAAGGGGCTGGGTTGTGCCGTGGCAGCCTAAAACTGAGACACTTTCCCTCACGGATGACAAAGCTCGGGAGTAAATCAGCAGGCAGAGTCTGTGAAAGGAAATGTTTCCTTAAACGTTTCCATAAAAGCTAATTGGCCTGTAAGAGCAGCATACCTGTGGGCCGCTGCCTCCCGGGGTTCAGGGCTCGGGGAATCTATTCCTGGCTCGACTAATAATTTTCAGTGTGACTTTGAGCGGGTCATTCCAGTTCTTTGTGCCTTGGTTTCCCTCTCTCTGAAATGAGAAGAATACTCCCTTACAGAGCACTGATAAGGTTTAAGTACTAAAATTTTATTACTCCGTTGAAGATCCTTGGCAAAGGGATATTATGCAGATAGAAGGTTAATGATGATGATGGGGAGAGAATAAAGGAAGAAATTGCTGTTTTATTTTTATTTTGTTCTTTAAATGATGTTTAATAGCCAGTTTTCGATTGAGGAATAAAACCCAGTCCCCTGTGACCACCAAATTATCTTGCAAATGCTGTTCTGTGTGCTCTTAAAGCTTGCAGAGAGAATGAGGAGCCATACTCCTTTTCTCTCTTTGTAGGAGCAATCAGCAAAATGCGACAAAAATCAGCAAGAGATTTTCTTTTCTCAGTTAGGAAGCTTTTCTGGATTCATGGATAATTGAGAACTTCCCAAGAGGCCTCCACCCAGTCTCTGTTAGGGCCTGATGGTCCCTGCTGGGGTGATAATTCCGTTGTATCAGGTATGGTGTGAATGAGGCAGCTCCTTGCCCAGGGCCTGAGCAGATGGAGGGACTTGCCCAAGGTCAGGTAGGAGGTCTGGCAGGCTAGGCAAGCAGGACTTTAGCTCTGCCAGAGGGAATTGAAGGCTGAACTGAGCCATTACCCCCACAAATTAACCCCAGCCCTTTCCAGAAGAATTTCTGGACGAGCACATCCCAGCATTGTGACAACCCGGAGAGCCGAGGTGCCTGTTCCAGGTGAAGAGCCTGTCAGTGTCCGCAGCAGTTCTGGGGGCTGGCAGGGGTGCCCGTAGGGTGGGTGCCCACCAACCCCTCTCTGACCCCAAACCCCTGCCCAGGGCACGCTGCCCTGGCAGCACCACTGGCCACCCTGGCTTGTCATCCTCCCCACAGCCACCGTGGGCTGTAAATGTCAACCACAGCGGAGCCCGGCGCAGTCTGCGGCCGGGTATCTGCTTATTTATGCCTTTCTTCATTTGTTTTTTTCACAAACATTGCCTGTGTCAAGAATGCCTTCTTCGTCACCCCAGACTGTTACAAAACTTAAGGTCGAATTCATGGTATAATTGTGGCTGGGGGAAAGGACAGTACAGACGTGTTGGTCCCTGGTGGGTGAAGTGTGGGGACTGGAGGATGCTGTGTCCTCTTTTTCCACCAGTTGTGGGTGAGAGTTTCCCATCCTGGTGGCAATTTCCAGCCGTGAAATGGAGGCTGCATCTGTGAAGATGCACTCTTGGTGCTTGTGCTCTCTTTTTTCCTGTGGAGTTCTACTTTGAAGAAATATTTAGTGAGATGTGGTTTGTCAGGGGAGGTAATAGCTCTTGTTAGGCCAACTCATACACCTGGAGAAAAAAACAGGGTAAAAAAAGATCACCTTTTGGACACACAGTCCTCTATTAGTCATCACCCAATCCCAAGCACCATTCCTATACCCTCCTTGTGGTCCAGTGGCTTATTTGGGAGATGTGAGACCTCTGCCTATTTTTCTTGCCTCCTCACCCATGTTAATACCCCTCTGGTTGCCCACACAACCCAGCGCCTGTCTCGCCGTGGAGGGTTTCACTGGCAGAGTTCTGGTGCCTGTTCACCATCTGCCTGTTCACCAGGAGCAGAGGACTTGGGAAAAAGAGCTTGTGGCTTTGCACTGTCTCCCACCCCAGAGCCTCTATTAGGATCATAGAGTAGTTTGAGTTAGAAGGGACTTTTAAAAACCATCTAGTGCAATTCCCCTGCAGTGAGCAGGGACATCTTCAACTGGGTCAGGCCTCTCAGAGCTCCATCATTCAGCCCTAAAATGCTGGTTGATCACTTTTTCTCTCTGCTGTGGACCTCTTAAATATTTCTGAGTTTCTTCCCAGCACTTCCAATTAATTGCCTATGCAACAGGCTTCTAGACAAGGATCTTTGCACAGTCCCCATCCCTTCAGCATGTTCTCTCAGAGCTTTCTCCCAAAACTTCCATGTGTACAGACAGCCAGTTTTCTCCTCATCCCCACTCCTCTGTCCTTCTGTGTCTGGGAAGGATTCAGCTCTAGGTGCAGGGTCTGCACTGGGGAAGGGGCCATGCTCCCTTTGACCCACCTACCTCTATAAATAGAGTCATGGTGAATTTGTTGAAAACACAGGTTGATTTGGGGTTTTTTTGCTATCTTTGTACAGAGCCCATGTGGGACTATGATGGTGACAGTATTTCACCATCATAGTGAGGGGACCCATAAGGATCATCAAGTCCAACTCCCTGAAGCAGGGATTGCCTGCTCATATGTATGCATATAAAATCCCTCCCAACAAGACCCTGATCCCTCTTGGGACCTTGAGGTGCTGCTGCCAGATTTAAGGATCGATACCAGCGCCCAGCAAAAGGTCACACTGCATCAGTAAAACTCATCTTTGTAAAGAACAGGAGCTTGGGCTGTCTCTCTGTTTAAGAGCCAAGCTGCAGGTTGTTGCCAGATGAGCTGTTTGGGTGTTTGGTTTGTGTAGTAGATGATGGGAAAAGGCTAGAGGGAAGATCCCACAAGGTGTGGATTTGCCCCTGCCCCCCCCTGCAGCCTCTCTGCCAGTGCTCCACTCACTCAGTGCTTATTCACATCAGCAATAAGCCCAGCCCTTTTATGACCTTAAGTGATGTTTTAGGATTTCTTTTATTTGTGGACCTTGGCTTGGCCTTCTGTCACTATTTGTCTCTCCAAGAAAAGGATTCTGCTTTTTCAATTTCTGTGTCCAATTTGGAGGGGGGGGATATTACCAATCGGGGTCAGTAAATAGCTCATCTGACTTCATAACACTTAGCATTTAGACAGTGCTTTCCACTGCCAGAGCCCTCTGCAAACTCCCAGTAATCCTCCCTGCACCCCTCGAGTTAGGTAAGTATAACTAATCCCAAACAAGTAGCTTCAGTGTGGAACTAATGTGGAGAATGCATAAGAGTAATTTAAGGTTTAAAAGAAAACTAGTGGGTAATCTCGCTGCAAAATTAGGAAAAAAAAAAATGGCAGAGAGAAGGAAAAAAGCCTCACTTATTGGATGTGAAAGTTAAATCAGCCTGGAACACGTTGTTAATTTGCATTTCAAGTAGCCAGGAGAGGCTGCAGATATTACAACTACTCAGTGTAGGCTGTTTGGAGGTATGAAACACATCAAAGCTTCAGTAATACATCAAATAATAAAATGTAAAATGCCCTCAGGTTTAGCTTTTTTGTGTATGTTGGACCTTATCAGGTTTTTCACATAATTTTTTTTTTAATCATGCAAACAATACTGAATTCCATATCTTCTGTGTGTTTATATCTAATAAACTGTAGACTTCCCATTTCTGGAAGTGTTCAAGGCCAGGCTGGATGGGACTCTGAGTAACCTGGTCTAGTGGAAGGTGTTCCTGCCCATGGTAGGGGTTGGAACGAGATGATCTTAAAGGTCTATTCCAACCCAAACCATTCCATACTTCTTTTTACTTAATCACATCCAAATTTCACCCTCCCCCTGCCTCTGATCTCTGATGACTGGGAACTCAAAAAACTTTGCACACCGTCATTAGTAGCTTCATCAGTGTCTCTTGTAATTTGTGTGTCTTGGTTCCCGTTTTCCCCAGTTCCGTCAAACAGTTGCATTTTGCACCAGCAGAACTCAATCCATATTCCATTTGGGATACATTTCTGAAAGGGCTCAAAATCAGATTTCCTTTGGAAGCTGAGTATCTGATCTTGGTTCTAGATGATGACCTGCCTTCCTATGCATCCTTCCTCATGTGCAGGAGACCACGTCTGAAGGATTTTGTGAGGAATCATAAACGGTTTGGGTTGGAAGGGACCTTAGAAATCATCTCGTTCCAACCCCCTGCCATGGACAAGGACACCCTCCACCAGATCAGGTTGCTCAGAGCCCCAGCTGCAATAAGAGGCTGAAATTTCCAGTCTGATGGCTCAACATGCCACCTCTTATCTGCTTTCCAATGCCAGCCCTTAGTGCTGGACCAGGCCCAGGACTCCAGCAGACCAAGTCTTCTGTGAAAATGCGTTTGCTTGTACTGTTATTTGCTCCCCCAAGAAATCCTCTTGCAGACTGAGAGGCTCTGAGCTGGCAGTTTCCTTGCACGTATCCTCTGAATGGGTTTTGCATGGACTTTAAAAGATGATCCCCATGTAAAAACACTGTTTTGGATTTCTTGCACCCTGTGCTGTGTCAGATGTCCCATGATCCATCAGGGTTCAGCAGAGACATTTAGCTGCAGATGCTGTTGCAGGTGCAAAAACATCTGTTATTCCAGATGCAAACCCAAAGAGCTATAGAACATCATAAGGACCGTTTTGCAGCACTTTTTTTTTGCTCCCAAGCATTGCCAGTCCCAACTGGCGCATCTCAGAAGTGGAGACTAAATGTTTAGAGACAAGCTGTGGTCCATGCCAAGCTAAGCTATGTTAGCAGAGCTGCAGAGGATACTCTCCATGGGCATTTTTCCCTTACACTCACATAAATCCACTGCCTCCTGCCCCAGGTATTTCCAAGCAATTGCAGATTTGCCTCAGACTTCTCTTCCCCATCCTCCTCAGCCCCATGTTTTGAAGGGAGAGGAATGAACCATGCCTGAAGAGGACCAAGCATGACCATTTATTGCACAGACCAGGTTCAGGAGAGGCAGGAGGTAGCCCATCCCTCCCTCTTGCCCCCCCACCCTCCCCTCTGCTCTCTGTACCCCTCTGCTGGAAACCTCTCAAGGAGAAAGAATAATAATGGTTTGGCAGGTCTAGTCACACAGTGTAAAATTGAATTAGTGGAGGTATGTGAGGAACATGGCTCAATTTCCATGGGGATGAGGAGATCTTTATCACCACCCCCCCAGGATTATCCCGTGCAGCACTAAGCTGCTTTCGATGCTGGCGGGTGGGTATCCCTTTGTAAGTCTCGTTGGGGTAAAATCAAGGGGATGCCTGAGTTGGGCTGGCCTTGCTGGGCTAGTTAAAGGGGAGAAGAAGCTGGGGTGAATGTCTGCTAAGGTGCAGCCTGGAGACTGGGGAGCAATAGGAGCTGGGAATCCCCAGCTGTTTTCTGCCCTCTCTCCTTTGAAAAGGTTTGGCACCTTTGATGCCCTTTGACAAACCTGTGGAGTTTGAGGAGGTCCTGAGCCGTGGCCAGGGCAGGAGGGACTGTGTGTGGGACAGGCAGTTGAGGAGATTAAATCCTAATCCCAAGAATAACAATACTGCTTTCCCTATCCACTGCTGATGAGCTTCACTTCCCTATGCATTCACTGACAGCCAAGAATATGTCCAGGACCCACCTGTAGAGGTGTTAGCCCTGTTGCAGAGGCATTTTCATCTCTCTGTCCCAGAAAGGTCCCTGCAGCCCATCCGTGGCTTGTCCAGCCCATCACACCCCCGTCAAACCTCAGGGAAGGGCTGAGCGTGGGTGACAGTGCCACAGGACAGACGTGACGGTGCTAAGGACAGGGGAGTAGTGGGAAAGCAGTCCCAGCTTTCTGGGCTGATGGACTCCACATTCAGTGCCCTGGACAGTGAAGTACAAAATGGAGAGGAAAAGGCAGAGGGAAGAGCCCTGTCTGCGCACCCGCCCCAGCGCAGACAAGCCAAGCCAAGGCGGCTGGGAGTGAGAGGCCTCTGTGCTTCCTCCCTCTCCACCCTGGAGGGACGTGGCTGGGTGGAGATCTGGCCAAAGCTCCCGTCGTCTCTCTCGCCAGCGCTGCTGAACTGGGGCAACTGGTATCCGGCACTGGCGCGGTTCCGGCATTGGCGGCAGGGAGAAGTGCTGTGCTTCCCTGTAGTGCTGTGGGGGCAAGGAATAGTGCCTTGAGTGGGGTGGGAGAGCATGTGGGATGGGGTGCTGTGGCTTTAGGGTGTGCAGGGCAGGCTTTAAAGCAGAGTCCCACTGTGTCAGGCGGGGAGTTGCCTTCTCATTCCATGGACAGCGTGAGAAGTGGTGTAGGGCCAAGGGAAGGGGCTGCTCAGAGCACAGAGGCACCCAGAAAGAGAAGAGGGGACCTTGCAGCATCCCCCAGTGTGCACAGGGGCTGGAGAACAGTGGGGTCCTGCGTGGGCAGCTGGAAGGCTGGAGAAGCCACCCAGCCTTTTGGTCCTCCCTCCTCCATCAGCTGGATCTGCCACTCGCTGTGTCTTTGTCCCGCCTCGGAGCGATTTGTCCTGTGCTTCCTGCGGAAGGGCAGCAGCCCAGTTCTCACAAGCAGCCCTGCCAGAGCTGCTCACCAGGATCTGCCCATCCCAGGCTGGGAAACCCAGGCCCAAAGTAACGTAGGATGAGCAGATGTTCCCTTTGGGTCACTGCCCACCCTGGGTGTCACAGGCTCCATCAGCACAGTCCCATGGGCTGCACACTGACAAGCCTCATCTTTATAATTCAGAAAAGGCTGTTTCTTTTAGACCTTTCACCATCTTAAGTATCTTATTTTCCAGAGACTTGGACACAATTTCTGTGGCTAGGACCCTTCTTGACTGAGCCTGGCCCCTTAGGGCCTCGTTCATACCTCTGTTGTTCCCTGAAATGGTATCCAAGGGTTCTGAACACTAATAACTCTACACTACTCTTTATAGGGCCTGTGTGCAAAACCTGACATCCATGCATCCTCCAAAATGGATGGGAGGTCTGCAAGGGAAGCTGCTACAGCATTTCACCCATTGAGCTGCTTCAGCAAGACAGTTACAGGGGTAAGGCAGAGCAGCATTTTGTCCCACTCTCTGGTTTCTGTAGCACTGTGGCTGTGTCAGCAGCAGGGCCAGGAACAAAACCCATCATTGCCTTTGGGTACCGCTGGCTGCTCCCACTCCCCATTCCAGGCAGCTGCCCCACTGCATCTCAGGACTCCTTTTTGATGCCGAAACGCTGGCTCAGGTGGTGGAATGTTCAGTTCCCAGACCAGCAAAGGGTTAAAAACAACCCCATTTATGGGCATGGTGGTGCTGCTGCCCAGGGGCCCCTTGGTGCTGAGCCACTGGGTGCTGAGCCAGCCAGGATGGGGAGCATGGGGCTGACTGGCCACAGTGCCAGCTCAAACCCTTGGCATTTGCCCACCACGCACCTTCCCTCATCTTCAGGCAGTGGAGCCCACAGCCCTTTTGCTCATTTGGTTTTGTCCTGTAACCAGCCTGTTTATTGTTCTGAAAAGGTTAAATTGGTCAGGAGGGAAAAAAAAAGGATGGATTTTTTTTTTTTTTTATACCCCTTTCTAATGAGAGTCTGGGGACCTGTTCCCTGCTGACGTCAGAGTCATATCCAATAGCCTTTGCAGTGAGGCCTGATTTGCAAAGGACACCCTGGGGAAAAGCAAAAATCTTGGTGAAACCTTTAAAAAGAAAAAAAAGCACCCTTTGAGACGATTTTCTGCTTCTTTTATGTCCTGATTTCATCTTCCAATTGCTAATTCCTTACTCCTTTTTTTTTTTTTTACCGCCAAACCGAGGGAGGGCTGGAGTGGGGGGCAGGCGTTTGCAGCCCCCCGTGCACGCACACGCTCCCCGTCTCTCCCTGCTCTTGGCTCTCCCCCCCAGCTGCCATGCAAGAAGAAGCCAAGCCCGAGCAGCTGGGCTGCTCCGTCCTGCCTTGGCCGGGAAGCCGAGGGGGCCCCGTCTGGGTCGCTCTGCAATCAGGCAGCCCCAGCCCTGCCATTCGCCCCGTGCTCCTCGCCTTGCCTTGCCTTGCCTTGCTTTTCCCTGCCCTCTCTTGCAGGCAGGACAGGCAGCATGCATCCCAAGGGACATGCAGGACCGTTGCCTTCTCCCTCTCGCCCAAGGCAGGTAGGCAGGAGCAGGCAGCTTCCAGGTGGAGTTGGAGCTCTGCCGGTGCTCCAGCCTGTCCAGGCTTTCCGAGCAAGAGCGGCACCTCCAGCACTGTGCCCAGGCCGTGCCCTGTAGGCCCCCCACCTCCCCTCCCCAGAGCCCTGCCCTGTCCCTGCAGCAGGACCAGGGAGGGGGCAGGTTTCAGGAACGTAGTTTTAGCTTATCAAGTACCACAGTGGGGAAAGGTGCCGGAACATCCCAGCTGGATGTCCTGTGTCTGCGGTGAGGCTGTGGGAGATGCCCACGCGCTCGCTGGGCACTGATGGGGGTTCAGGGGGAGCTCTGGGCCGGAGGTGGCATTTCTGAGATGCTGCTGTGGGCACCGTGGCTCCCTGGGAGCCACAGCCCATGGGCAGCTGTGGCTGTGGTCAGGAATTTGACTCAATGCTCTTAATTCCGCCGTCACACAAGCGGTGACTTGTGATCCCACATGCCTGGGCTGGCCTGGCACACTACCCCGGGGGCAAGGGTCTCCTTGTGCACAGCTGAGTCATTGGATACCCTCTGGGCAGAGCTTCTGGTTTAGCAGAAATATTTTACATTCACCATCAAAAGTTCAGCTTCCTCTTCCCCCACTGCCTGTGGTGCCCAGGGGTGGAGGATCCCTGTGGTTGAGAGATGGCCTTGGAGTGCTCATCTCCTCTTCTGCCTGAGCATGTGAGCCTGGGATGTGCAAGAACACCCAGGCCTCCTGGTGATCCTGGTGGTTTTCTGGGTACTTGTTTGCTGGGTTTGAGGATGTTCAAAGGAAGATGTGGCTCATCTTCATTATAGCCGAGCTTGGTGAGGGTTGCCAGGCTCAGAAGTTGGTTTTTTGCAGAATGTAGAGTAATCCTGGTCGCAGGGTGAGGGCATTTGAATACTCTCCTGTGTCCTGGGCACCGAGTGTGTTGAAGTGGCTGCATTTTGGGTGGGCTGCAGAGTGGGTGTGGAGGGTACAACCACCCTGGGTTCCCACCTGCCAGCAGCAATGGGTGCTTCCTCAGAGGACAGGTCCCAACAAAAACCCTGGAACTCAAAACAGTACAAACTCATTAGAAGTTGAATGCTGGGTCCAAACTTCATGGCCATTCTCTTCTTAAGGTGTTGAATCTTTCTCCGTTTGAATACAGCCCAACTCTGAGCAAGCTCAGCTCCTGCTCTAGCTCTTAAACCAGGCTTTGTGGATTCAATCTCTCCTTTCTCCTGCTTTGCTCTGGACACATTTCAGTACTAAGCTGGAGGTCTGGTATAACTCCTTTACGGAATCACAGAATGGGTCAGGTTGGAAGGGACCACAGTGGGTCATCTGGTTGAACCTCTCTGCTCAAGCAGGGTCATCCCAGAGCACGTGGCACAGGATTGCATCCAGATGATTCTGGAATGCCTCCAGTGAGGGAGACTCCACAACCTCAACCTTTGCTCTGCTCTGGTGTGCAGGGTCTGGGCACAACAGGGGGAATGGAGAAGTGTCTGGGTGTCTGTGATGGTTGATTGGGAAAAGGGGAAGCCCTCAGGCCTTAATTTCAGGCCTAGTCTCTGGAGGGCATGCTCTCCCACCCTGCCTCCCTGGCACGTGGTCCAGGAAACCCCGGAGAGAATCACAGAGACCACA
>JAWWES010000038.1:7750633-7766669 GCA_035583135.1 Lophotriccus pileatus
TTCTTGTAAACATGTGTAAACAACATTAAACCCAGGATTTTTCCATCCTGTGTGTGTGGACTTATTGCCACAGGTGTCTGCACAGGCACCAGTGTGTGGGACAGTTGCACCTCACTGATGCAATTAGCAGGACTTGCTATGAACCTCTCTAATTACCATCTTATTGCTTCCTGAGTGCAGGCTGTGGCCATGCAATGTTTTTTGCTGTGGCAGCACCTCAGCAGCTGGTGGCAGGTCTGGGATCAGCCCCGTTTGCCCCAGGGAGCCAAGGGCTGTCAGGAAGCAGAGAGGAGAAGCAGCAGGGCCATGAGCAATGGCACCGCCCCCTGACACCAAACCACTCCTTGTGGCACCCCCAGCAGCACTGCAGTGTCCACCTCCAGGGAAAACAAAGCTACTGCAGTGGTCAGGCAAGACTCTGGAGTGGGTGAGTGTGGAGATGTGACACGAGTGGTGAGGAGGTCCTCGTGGTGGCTCATGGACAGCCCTGACTGTCCTCTCAGCACACTCCTCACTGGAAACCTGCTGTCCAGCCAACTGGTTTCAGAACAGCCGCAATACATTGGGAAGGTTGGGAGCACCCTCTGTCTGCCCCTCCTCCTTGTCTTCCCTTGTCTCCTTTTTCTTTTTCTTCCTCCTCCTCTGCCCCACCGTCAGTTTCTGCTGCTGCGTCTCACTGTTACCTTCAGCAAACTCCGCTCCATCCAGCGCAAAAGCAGCTCCGGCCCCGTGGCCAAGTGCAGGCTTAGAGGCAGAGCACAGACACAGCTCCATTAAGCCAGGCTGAGCCTTACGGGAATCATTCCTGGCCAGGGCTTGAAAAACAAATATAGCACGTTGGTTTGCTTTGGCTGCGCCAGGAGGGTCACGCAGGGACGCAGGTTTTCTCTTCTGATGGGAGGCAAGGTCCAAAGAGCAGCGTAATAGGCTGGAAAGCCATGGAAATGGTATGTCATTATTTACATGTCAGGGCTGGAGCCAGCTCAGGCTGGGGATGTGCTCGTAGGAACAGCCCGGCTTTGTGCTCACGCTCGTCACAAGCGGGAGGGACACAGTGCGTCGTGGAGGCTGGCGGGGTCTCAGCCACCTGCTCAACCCAAGCAGGGCCTGCAGGGCAGGGGTGGGTGACAGCCCGACCCCACCCTGCAAAGGGAAGGCAGTGTCCCATCCATTGGTGTTGGCACCCACTTGGGTGTCCCAACATGCGACAGCTCCGCGCCAAGTCAAAGCATCCGAAGGTTTGCTGGGTTTTAGCAGAGGTGTGACCACCATGAACCTGCCCCAGGTGTTTCTGCTGCCTTGGGGCCAGCAAGGGGCAGGTGTGGAGGTGCTGGTTGAGTCCTGGAATCTTTGCTTGGACACAGGATTTACTCTGCCCCTGGCCACACAGCCTGGGAAATGAGGCTTTTCCCCCAGTTTTCCTACACTTAAACTGTTTAAATTGCCAGTTCTTTGGGGTAGGAATTATTCATCCCTAAAGCATCCAGCATGTGTTGGTTATTATTTGGGTATGGTAGTATGAGTCAAATAGGCAGCAATAACTTATGCTGGAGCTGGAGCTGGAGCTGACCTTTGTACACTGGGGAAACCAACCTGAAGAGGGAAAACAGTGACGACATCCACTGTGTTTACTGACATTTTGGCTTTTTACTGGCATGTTTTCAAGCACCAAAAAAAAAGTCAATAAGTGAATTCTCTAAAAGTACACATATATGCAGTGTATAAACATGATGTATAAGCCTGGGGTTTGGTTCTGTATCTCTGTTGTGTCTGTGAATACATATTTATATACACATAAAAATGCAGGCATCATGTTTGCAATAGTAATATCTAAATGATTTTCTGTTTGCGTGCTTTCTGTTTATGACCAAAACATTGCTTCCTTTTCTTTCATAACCCAGCATTTAACTGAAAGACAAAAAAAAAAAAAAAAGCCATAAATCTATATTATATATAAAAACATCTCATATCATTTAAAGCTTAGCGGAGTCTAAGAGAAAAAAAAATAAAAGTTAATTTACCATTTTTATTGCTGTGCTTGGGGCGAGGGGAGGAGGAATATGGACTAGTACCAAGTTCAGTCTTTGATTTTATTTCTTTTCTTTACACCTCCTCTGGGTGATTTCAGAGGTGATTTCAGAGGTGGTTGCTGGCCCCATCCAGGAGGTGGGCATGGACGTGCCTGTGGGCACGCACACATGCACACCCAATCTCTCTCCTCTCTTTCATGCTCACATCCAACCCAGCCCATGGATTCGGCTCTTTGGCTGTTCACTCATCACCTTATAAATAGCTTTTCCTCCACGCACTTGGCCAAGTGCATAATGCAGTGAGTGATACCCAGAGCTCCTTGGATTCTGGTTGCAGGTTTGCCACTGAGCCATTGGGGGAGTTTAAGTTGTTGCTTTGCCCCTTAGATCCTAATTCATCCTTTGGTTTGCTCTTTTGGGATCAGGAATTGTCCAGGTATCAACATGCCTAGCTCAACCGGGTATTAATTGAATGTGATGAGGGCCTGGATATTCAGTCTTATGAGAAAAGGTGTGTGTGTGTGGATATACACGTGTATATATGCACAACATGCATGTATTTAATTATGACCAAAAGGAACAGTTCCCCTTCTTTCCTTCTAAAATAACTTGAAATATTCCATTAAATAAAATCTGCCCTTTACAGCCCCTGCCTCCCATCCTTGCCCACTCATAAAACCCACTTAGGGCTAATTTGGAGGCTTTGCTGTGCAAAAGTGAAAAGGTTTTTTTCTCTTCCTGACCTTTTAAAAACTTAATATTTTTAAACATCGGTGATTGTCCTTAAAAAAAGTCACTTTGAAAGCTAAAATTGCATTGTTCCATTCCAAAAAATGCCACAATGGGGCAGTTTCAGTGCTATCAGAGGGATTGCCTCACTTTGTTTCCCCCAAGCCAAAATTTCTTTGACTTCTGCTCATGTTTCTAAACCTGTTACTTTTAACCAGAAGGACTTTTTGTCTGGCCAACTGGTTTTGACCTAATATTCCTCACCAGTCCTGCTTGTAACTGCAGCCTGGTCTTTTGGGACATCCTGGAGTTCCTGGGGGGTGACCCAAGCCTTTCGCTGCAGATGGGACACCGATTTTGGGACCCTTTGAGTTCCCTGCCGGAGTTGCAGAGCAGGGGAGGCTCTCAGGCTTGGACACAGACACATCCCTGCCCACCTCCCCAGGCACTGGGAGCCTCCCTGAGCTGTGCTTTTCCAGGCAGAACTGGGCCAAAGACCACCAAGAACTGGCAGCTCCCCAGGCACAAACCAGGAGCCCCCCACGCTGTGCCAGGCATGAGCACATGAGTGCAGGTACCCGCCCGCAGCTCTGACTGATTGTCAGATGCTGTTGCAAGCCCTTCCCTGGGCCAAGAACATGTCCTTCTCCTCCTGTACCACAGCTCCCTGTTGGCTTCCTTCACCGGAGGGTTTTCATGTTTGCTCCTGTGGTCTCTCACAAGACAAAAAGGGCTGGGATTTCTCCAAGCCTGGGATGTTTTTGTTTCCTTCTGCTGTCATTTTTCCCTTTTTTTTTTTTTTTTTTTTTTTTTTGGTTTTGTTTTTGTTTTTGTTTTTTTTCTTTTGTTTGTTTGTTTATTTTTGTATCATCTTTGCAAGGTGAGCTGCTCCAGCTGACATGCCATGCCTTTGGGCCTCTCTACTTTCTCCCATCCATTCCTCGTGGGGACACCCCAACATCCCTCCCCGGGTGTCTGGGAGCCTCAGGAGCCCCTCTTGGCTGCCCCCAGCCCTGTGTCCTGAACGTGCTCGGAAATAGCTCCAGCAGCAGCACCTTTCTTAAATCATGTGTATTACATGCAGCCTGGATGTTCGCTGGGAGGCCACTGGAATGGCTGGGAGGGATTTACCAGGTCCAAATTCACTTGACAGAAAAACAAAATTCCAGCGTAATTTTAACCAGCTGTGGTGGGAGAGTGAAAGAGAGAGAGAGGCAAGGGGAAGGAGAGCTTGGAGTGGGGGGAGAGCGGGAAGGGAGGTGGGAGAGAGGTGGTGCTGCCAGTGGGCTGCTCCAGAGGAGCTCTGGGAGGTCACCATGGTGTGGGCTGGTGACAGTGGGGACTCTCTGTGTGCCTTCCCCATGGTGGCCGTGGTCTCTTTGCTGTCACAGGAGATGATGGCAGTGCCATGAGGAAGCACTGAAGTGGCTTCATCCTGCTGAGCCCTCATGGCATTTTCCTGGCCAGCTGGAGGGGTGATGGGCTTCCCCCTCTGCACCAGGCAGATCCCCACTGTAGTCATGCCATCTTCAGTACCAGGGAGGAGAGTGCGTACATCATGTTAAACACACTGCCTAAAAAGTTCTCCTTAAAAAGAGAAAAGGAAAAAAAAAATTAGAAAAGAGAGCTCCATGACTTCAATATCAAGCTTTATTTTTATATACTTTGGTATTGCAGGATGAGGATAGCGTGTTCTCCAAATACATATGGCAAACAAATATATTTAGTTTCAGTATTATTTCAATTTTAAATTTAATTTAAATAACATGAATATATATTTTACAGTGTAATAATATATTTTATGCATGTATATGTCCTGTGTACTTTGTAGTTATAATTGGAACAATGCAAATTTGAATTAAATATGAGCTACTTCTGAGTCTAACTTTGTGAGAATACATGTTCATGATTTCTTAAGTTAGAGAACTTACAAAGAGAGGGTTTTTTTTTTCAATAACCTGAAATGTTTATAGACATTTTTATTACATTTATCATGTTTCCCATCCCCTGTTTCCATTTTAAACTGCATGTACCAAGTGAGTCAAACATCTGATGAAGCTGGGGACTCCGGTTTGAACCCTATTGCTATGTAATAATTTTTCCAGATTCATAAAACATAAGCACGGCTTCAACCTCTCCAGCAAGCTGCTGGTGAAAAGCTCATTGAAACCAGGGAGATCTCAGGCACAAAGCTGTGCCCATGTTGAGATTTTGCAGGATGAGGGCAATGTGTTATGATGCATAAATGCTGGTAAAAATTAATTTTTTTAGGACATAAATTGAGGAGAATGTTCACACTGTTTACAAGAAAAATCTGCAGTGTTCATGCTGGTAAAAGAACCCAACTGAAAGCTGCCCTGGGGGGAGGGACATCCTGCTCAATTGAGGTGAAATTCCTTGGAGATAAACGAGCCGAGCATCCCGAGCTTCCCGCTGATAGCTTCCATGGAAGTATAACAAGTATTCTTATTTTATCTTGTTTCACTTTTTAAAGAAGAGCAGCACAGCGTCATATCACCACGTCTGGCTTTGAGAGAGCTTCTGTGGGCAGCAAACCTGGTGGAAGAGAGAAATGTGGTGTGGTGGGGCAGGGCTGGAGCAGAAGGGCCGTGCAGGAGGGCAGAAGGCTGGAGGAATCTGCTTAATCTGGGGTGCAGAAGGTATTGGGGTTGGGGGCAGTTGTCCTGCGTGTCCTACAGCATGTTGGGGTGGCTGAGAGTCCTTGTTCCGCCTGCTCTCCCCACAGCAGTGGTCTCCTGCTCCCCCAGTGCTGTTTGGGCTGTGTGATTTGAGAAGTTTCTTGTGCCTCTCTGCTGTTGTGGTAGTTGTGTCTGACATTTTGGAGCTTCTGAAAACCCCAACAACCACTGCTTGTGCCACTGACTTTCCCCCCTTAGAACCCTTGACTGTGTGCCTGCCCTTCTTTGTCTTCTCGACCCTTTCCAATGCATCCCATGGTTTCTGAAAGACCGTATGGCACAAATAGGCCCCATACAATCATTTTTACCCCAGTAGACGTGACTGACTTTGTTTCTGCCTGCTCCTTCGTGTCTGGGGAGTCATGAGAGAACTTGAGGAGGTCAGCTTTGTTGTACACAGGACTGTGTTTTACCTACAGCAACATCTGTTCTCAGTCCTGTTCAGTGCTGAATAGATTAGGAGCAGGGAGACCAAGAAGCGGCAGCAAGTGAGTTGGGATGCTGATTTCCCATTGTTTTCTGAGGTGCCCCTTTCCTCTGGCTGTCCTGGGGATGTTGACATCACCACTTCTGGAGATGCTGCTGACTTAAGTAAGATTTAGCGTGAAACAACTGAGCTTAGATGTAACATATCTAAAAGGATCTGCCCTCCCCCAGGAGCGTGGAGGTGTTGACTCTCTCTGATCACTCAGTCCTGGGCTCTCACCCATGGATAATTACGTTTTTCCACGGATAATCCTGAAGGCCAAGTTCTGCTGGAGTAGGAGGACGTGCAGGTGGGCAGTGGTCGGCTCTTCTCATGCTTTGTACAGCTGCTGCTGCAGCCACTCTGGTTTTCTGTCTTGGGAGGGTGAGATGAGGGAAGAGAAAACCTTGATGTAACTGTCCCTCCCTTCCCTGTTCGGTAGCAGCAGTGAAATTCATGATCCACTCCTGATCAAGGGCACTGAGCTACCCTTGATGGCTTCTCACAGAAGCCCTTTGGCTCAGTCCAGAGGGTGATACTGAGCAAAACACTCCATACCTCAGCCCATAATGATCCCTTCACTTGAGGCTGAGCTGCTGTGGTGACAGTCTCCCTTGAGATGCTTAAATCAATTAGACAAGAGACCCTTCATCTCTGATCTCTCAACTTTTTCCCCGTTGCCCTCCCCCATCCCATGTAGCTGCATGTTCTGTGCGGATACCTACCACTCCCAGCCGGTAATGACTTCCACATGGGGCTGGACCTTGTGGACAAATCCCCTGTAACAATAGGAAATGTTCCTTGGTCTCTCATTGTGTCTGTCTTTGGGAAGGAGGAGAAGGCGTTGACGACAAGCCGAAGAGCTCTAATATTCCTCCTGGACAGCTGATTAATTCCATCCTCTGCATCCGCTCTGGACCATCCCGCCCCGCCCCGCGCCTTCTGCTTTTTATTGTTCTCTCCACCTGGCTCCCTCTGGCAAGGAAACCGATGGGATTTCATGCCACGTGGAGCTCCAAATGGAAAAGCCGAACAGCCAGAGCCTCTGCTCCCCCCGCGGACCAGGCCCAGTGGCTCTTGCAGGAGGAGGAGAGGCTGCACCTTCCTCGCAGCCAAGACAGAGCGCTGGAACGGAGACGCAGCATTCCTCCCCGGCATGTCTGCTCCCACCTGGGAGAGACCAGACCCTGCCTTTTCCCACTCATTCCCCCGCCATCAGGGAAGCTCGTCTCTTTGCAGATAGCTGCAGACTCACCCTCACTCTTGGACCTTCCTCCTCCTTAGAAACAGCCCAGGTGCCCGCAGGGATGTGCCCGCCCTTGCTTGCTGCAAAGCCCCCCGGGCTCATTCCTTCCCCTGCTCGTGCCATTTGGTCACTCACAAGTAACATGGCAAATGCTGGGGTGGCTCCCACACCCAGCTGTGCTCATGTGTGCACGTGGGTTTGCACGTTCCCTCACACACAGCCAGGTTTCACCTCGAGTACTTGCCATTCACTCACCAGACTCATGCTCCAGCCTCCTTACTCAGCTGTGATCCATGGAAGAGGGGGGAAAAAAGGGAGACAGGGGCATTTTGATTATGATTATGGAGTTGATTTATTAGAATCATTTTAAAACACAAAGCCATCTGTGTGCCTCTTCCCCATCCAAGATTTATAAAAGACGAAACCATCCATCTGACCCCCAGCTCTCCCTCCCTTCCTCTTCCCCCGCCTCATCCTCGCCTTCCATTCTCCTTCGTGTCTCTCTTGCCAGAACACTTGCCCATACTTATTTCTCCTCCCAGAGAGACAATGCTTTGCATTCTTGTGTTGGAAGCCAAAAAAAAAAAAAAAAAAGACAATTCTATTCTGTCTCTGCTCCGCAGCTTGGTCTGCTGAGTTGCTTTCCCGAGAGTCTGTGTTTAAAACAAAAGAAGATAAAGACAAGTTGGTGCTGAAAGTTGCTGGAACATCACCATGTGGGGGTAATGTTTTCATTCACTCCACATATCAAACAGCCCCTGGCAGGCTGTCCCCAGGCAGAGCGAGTGGGACTCCAACCTCTTCCAAAGGGCTCACCTTTAGGGCGGAAAGACACTTTTGGACTCCGTCTCCCATCCTTCTATTTCTCCCTTTTGAGGGCCTTGGCTTAAGCCCCAGTTTTCGAGGGTTTGAGGTGTGCTGACAGATTCTCTGAGCAGGACGAGCCAGTGGCTGAAGTCCAGAGCAGGAGGAGAGCTGAGGTCCGAGTTTCCTGGAATTGCCTTGTGACAAGCAGGAAGAGGCTCTTCCTTCCTTTTCCTCCCTGCTCTGCTTGATGCTGGTCCAGCCTCCCTGGGGCGCTGACATCAGAAGAGCTGTGATGACTTATCCCTCTTGTCCAGGCCCCACCATGACCAAGTCTTTTCACCTTTCCATGCCTCCGTTTGTTCCAGATCTGTGATGCTTTAGGCATTTCTGTGGTCAGCAGAAGAACTCAACCAGCATCACCCACTGGCCGTTGAGGACTCTGACATTATGTCATCCTTCTTGCGAGCTTGGAAGGTCAGGAGCAGTGCTAGAGCTCTGGAGCCACTGGAGCTGGAGGGAGTATTAGCAAGCAGCTAAAGGAAGTTTGAAATTACCTAATGCATGTTTGGCCTTTTCTTATTTACACATAAGGGAAGCATTCTCCTCAGTTTCAGCAAATTAATTTGCAGCCAGTGTCCAGCATTCAAAATTGCAGTGATGGTGGGAGAAATCATGGGCGATGGTGATCTCAATCCTGAACGGCACTGGCTTGACTTTGATTTTTTTTGTGTGTGCTTGGGTACAAACAAAGCCTTTCTGGGTTTTGTAGCTGTTCTTTTGAACTTCATCTTTCCATATAAATCTCATTTTTATGTTGTTAGCGATTCCCATATGAGATCTGACATTTGTTACTTGATACTGGCAGAGGAGAATGAAACCTATTAGTGGAGGCTCATGGGTTCAACAGGATCCTAGGGAATAAGAGCAGGGCTTGTGAAAAGACCTGAGGATTTAGTGTCACTGTCATCTGCTTGAGCTTTTGAATCTCTTCGCCGACCCCTCTCTATCCACAGAATTGTCTGTCTTCAGTTTCCCTGGTTCCAGGTGTATGTTCATCGAAGCTGATGACTTCTCCACTTTGTTGTACACTAAATCACCCAAGTGCTGAGTGTCCTCCAGGACCTCTTCACGATTCTCTTATGCCTGCTTAGAAAAACCAGTCATAACCTCATGCATTTCTTTTGGAAAGAAGAAAAAAGGAGTTTTACTTAGAGCACAAAAGTGCTGTGCTTTGTGTGGCACCTCTTTGCCCTGAGGTCCCTGCCGCTCATCTTCAGGAAAGACATTTTGTAGAGGAAAGACATCACTCAGCATGCCTAAAATCTACCAGAAATCCTAGGAAAGGGCTAGAAGTGGTGGTCTTCCAGGCCTAGAGACAAATAAACCTTCTTAGGTCAGCCTGGCCGAGGGTCCAACCAGAGCATCCACATCTGCACTGAAATACTCGGGCACGAGAACGCCTTTCAGATGATCCTTCCGTTGATGGATCCCAAAATGAGTGAGGACAGTGAATGGCCACATCCCATGGATCTTCCTCTCAGATCAGAGTGCAAAGATCCCTGGCTGCTCCATGAATGCAGACTGAAGTAAGGGAATTTCCAGGCCGTATTCCCGGCATTGTCAGCATCTCCCTATCGGTGTCTCTTCAACGCGCTGTTCGTCTCCGCATCCTGTCCAGCGCCGCTGTCTCATGGATTAAACAGCTGCCACGTCCCACCCTTGAGGCAGCTGCGCCTCGGGCTGCCTGGGGAGTACAGGGCTCCTTGCCCTGATGCCAGTCCCACTGCTCCAGTGGGATGCTGCCCTGCAACGGGCACAGGTCTGGCTGGAGGGACAGGGTAGGACCATGCCAGGCCATCGCCTGGTCCTCCTGCACACTTTATAGTCTGGTGCAGAGGTGCCTTTTCTCCTCGATTTTTTTTCCCTTCCCTTTTTCTTCTTTATTTTTCTCTTTTTTCCCTTTTTTTTTTTTTTTTTTTCCCTTTCCATTGGTTGTTTGGATTAAGGGGCCTTAAAGGGGCCAGACATTTTTTGTGTTCTCTCATACCCTATAAATAACCGGCACCTCTCCAGTGCTCCAGCTCCACCCTTCAGTTGCAGATTCCACTGTCTAGCTGCCACCACTCTGCATGGCCTTTCATACTCTTCCTTTCTATTTAATATGGAAATATTAGTAAAAAAAACCCAACAAACCAACAACTTGCTGTCACCAATTCTCCAAGAGGAGGAGGGGGGGGAAGGGAGAGAGAGGTGGGAGGAGAGGACGCAACCAGCCAAAAAGAGTATCCGAAGGAATGTTCTTCTCCCTCCCAGGTTTACAGCAATGCCTTTCCATCCAGAGTCATCTGTTTTGTTTTCCTTCTCCCTCAGCCTGAAAGTGCTGCAGCATTATCATGTAATGTTGCTTAATGTGACCAAAGGCTTCGGAGTCGCCTCACGGACCGCAAGCATAGCCCGAATTCCAAGCCTGCGATGTCTTGATGCCTGCGGTGTCTCGTGAAAGCAGAGGACTTGCAGCCCTCTGTCTGCCCCATGACTGGTTGTTTGGGGTTTTGTTTTTTCCTTTTCCCCCCTTTTTTCTTTTCCCAAGGGCACTCGGCCACCCCTATCCGGGCAGGGATTTTGTAACCGCCGGCATATCTGGGAGGTATGTGTGGAATCTTTCAAGTGCTTGGTCAGTCCTCTGTGGTTTCCTTTGAGCAACTGCCCACCCTGCCAGCTCCCATTACCCCTTCCCAAGCCCCCTGACGTGCAACCGGTTGCGCCATTCATGCCGGAATTTCACATGAGAGTTGTCTCCTCCGGATTTCTTTGTGTTCCTTCCTCCTGGCACGTTTCCTGATGCCAGTGAAGCATCAGAGGGTAGGAACCCTGAAGACTGAAGCTGTCTTGAAGACCACAGAGGAGACAGAGATAAAGGACAAACTCTTACCTACCAAGTGTCCCAATTTAGGGAGTGAGATGTAAGCCCCACTCGGTGCTAGACGGTGTCAAGGATTTGAGTGAGGGAAGTGGGATACTCCAGCAGATGAAGGTCTGTCTGCTTTCTCTGTGATGTTACTCCATCAGTATTTCATGTCTTGAGATTCTTTTTCTCAGCAACCTTCTCTGGGACAGGGAATCCTTGTGATTCCCTTTTGGGGAAGGTAGAGTTGAAGCACACAGCCCTGGAGATCAGAGTTGGCTTGAGCATTGCTCTTTGCCTGGGGCTTTCCAGCCCAGTTGGTGATCACTGACCAGGGTGACGAGCTCTTGGCCTGTGGGTGCAAGTTCTCATGTACCAATGTCCATATGGCTCTGCAGGAGGTGTGCTGGTGCGTAGTGGGAACTGTGGGGATGGAAATGTGGACCTGTGGGATGGTGTCTCACAATCCTTCTTTCTAAAGTTCAGTTCACCTTTCAGTTGTGCTTCCTTCACTGTGTGCATGGTCTCTGACTATGAGACTGGTTTCCAACTCAGGAGAAGCCAGACAGCCTCTCTGTTGAATGTGTGTGCCTCACAACCCTCACAGTAAGAGATTTCTTCACAATATCCCATCTAACCCTGCCCTCTGTCAGTTTGAAGCCATTCCTCCTTGTCCTGGCACTCCAAGCCCTTGTCACAGGTCCCTCTCCAGCTCTCTGAGAGCCCCTTTAGGTACTGAAAGGCCAAATCCAGGTACAAATGCCAAGTCTATGCTCTTAACACTGTGGCTTCATAACAAAAGATGTAAGTTGATTTTAGTTTTCTGACTTTTTTTTTTTCTTTTTCTTTCTTTTTTTTTTTTTTTTAAAATAAGAAAAACTTTTTTTTTTCCCAGGTGTCTTGTTGGAATTGGCTGGGGTTTCTGCTGGAGGCAGATACCCAGTGTGGAAAATTTCAACCCAAACACTTAAGTTTGGCAGTGTTATGAGAGCTGAGTGTATGGAAAGAGCTCAGGCACTGAGCTGAGGCTGTGCAACCTGCTCTGCTCTGGGCATGTCCACATAGGTGTCCTGACCATAAAATACTGATTCCTGGGGTCCTGCCTGGCCACCTTCACAGAGATGAGCCATGTTTCTTAGTTCATCTGGCTTTCCACCTCCCTCTTCTTTTTT
The DNA here is from genome assembly GCA_035583135.1 of Lophotriccus pileatus. NCBI lineage: Eukaryota > Metazoa > Chordata > Aves > Passeriformes > Tyrannidae > Lophotriccus > Lophotriccus pileatus. Next base: position 7,762,688 of record JAWWES010000038.1, read on the forward strand.
ATTTCTGTCCCCAGAGTGTGGCAGAAGGCACCAGCCACTGTCTGATGTGTTGGGCAGCTTCTTTCCTTTGGGATGGTGCTTCACAGCCATTTTTTTAGGGTCCGGTTTAATTAAAAGTGGCTTTTGAAAATGGTTAAGTAATAATTTGCTAAATCAGGCACTGAACTGTTCAGTTTAACCAATTATTGCTGGATTGTTTTTTGGTGGGGTTTTTTTTAAGAATACATGCAAAGGAAAGGGCAGTTTAATGAAAAATGGCCAGGTTGGAGCAGGCTGGCTGTTAATTCCAGTTCAGTGTCACCACCATGTTCGTTGTCATGGTTTAGTCATGTCCTCCTTTACATGTTAATTAAACTGATGTGTCAGTAAGTGTTGTAAGTACAGACTTGGGTAGTGTTTGTTTTTTTGCTTTTTGCAGTGTTGCTTTTGCAACATTTGTTTAGTTTTCATTCAATGCATAAAGTATGAAGGGAACAAAGAGCTCATGCACATTGTATCGTGTAATTAGACGAGCAACCAGATGTTAATTAATATATGAATATCGTTTTTATTTCCAATCGTCTGGCTGTGGTTTGAGCAAACCTATGTCCCCCAGCTGTTGCTACATGAGACACAGCCAGAGCAAAAACAGAGCTCGAGTTCAGCTGCTCTGTTCCCAGAGCACAGACTATTACCCCTGAAAGAGGAGATGCCTCTGGGATGTGCTGTCCCCAGACATGACACAGCAGTGTGACATTCTCCTGCTATCCAGTGGAGGGCAACAGGGGACACGCTCCCAGCTGTCTCCCTGGGGCTCAAAGCCCTGCAGAAATACATCCAGGTCTTTTCACCTGGACAACCACAGTCCGGTGGGATTTCAGCTCCCAGGCAGTGATGATTTATACACCAGATATGTGGTTCATCCCTGGAGCTTTCCCAAATTCACCTGGATCAAGCCCCAGGGAGCCATGCCCTGTCCCCACAGTTGGTCCCACTTTGAACAGGTTGGACTGGAGGTAGTGGGCCACCACATTCAGTCCTTTGCTATCAAAAGGGTTTGATTCTTCCTTATTTCAGTTGGAAGACCCTTTCTGAGCAGATCCAAGAACTTCCTTTCCTTTTCTCAAGCTCCCATCCATCAGTAGCACATGGTTGTGCTGGAACCAGCCAGTGCATCCAGGCATTCCTCCTTCTCCTCCTTTGTTTCTGCCTATAGAGGTTCCTGCTAACAAAAGAACTACTTTAATGCCCATCTTAAGTTGATTTGCATTTTTAAATATTAAAATCCATTCAATTTCATTGCTATAGCCCTCAAGTTACTTTAATTTCTTTTGACTGATCCTCTGATCTTCTGTTCACTAAAAATGCACCACTTCATTGGTGCTAAAATCGCTGCTGTATTTCCTGTGAGAAATAAGACTGATTACAAGGCTGATTGTTGAGGAGCCCTGCTAGTGATAACTCAGTTCCCAGCACTTTCTTTTCAGCACAGCCTCTTTCATCTGTCCATACTCAGTCCCTTACCTGCTGTATAATTTGTCTGCTAATTTCCATCTTTTCAAGCTTACCTAGTTGTGCCATGGTGTCTCTGGATAACTGGATAAATTAGATTGTACCACAGTTCTTATGTCTGGGGAATGAACTGTCTCTGAAGACATACATCAGGTTCATCTTGCACAATTCACTAAGCCTGGGGTTGCAGTTTATTCTCTTTGTCTCCATGTCATTAATGATTCCTTCCTTTAAAAGATCAAAGAAAAAAAAAAGGGTTCTATAATGAGATAATTTTCTCTCTCAGAGCTACACCTGTGCCTTGAATATCAGCAAGAAAGGCCAAGCCATTCAGCCTCTTTGCCCAGCCATAGATACACTGACTTTCTCAAGGCATCCCATCTTCTGCTAAGCCAAGATGAAAGCCCGTGACTTTCTCCAAATTGCCTGTGAACTCCCTGAAACTCTTGCTTTGTTTCTGTTTTTCCTTCTCTCCTCCCTCCCTCCCTCCCTCCCTCTCTCTCTCTCCTTCCTTGCTTCTCAGTAGCTGGCACAAGGAGAATAACAGTGGAATCACCCACATTGCTGTGGTCTGAGCAGGTTTCTCTCACATTATGTCTAAATAAATATTAATATGAAAAATTGAATAAGAGCTCATTGACAAATTCAGCAAATATTTGCCCCTGCCTTCCCTTCCCAGCCATCTGGCTCCAGCAGGAAAGTTTTGCCCTTTCTCAGACCAGAGCAGGAAATAAACACTCAGTTTATTTTCTTGGAGGAGGAGGAAAATGAAAATACCATTATGGGGCCTGGAGCCCACATCTCAAATTTTGGGTGGCTGGAAGCAACTTCAAACTGCTGCCATGAGCGATGGCTTTTGTCTGGTGCCTTCCAGTGACAAGTTATCACAGAGCTGGCCAGGATGGGCTGGAAGGGCACCCATGGTCCCACCTGGATGACCTGGAGTGCTTTTCCACACCCCTGGAGGGACTGTGTTTCTAAGAAGATCCCAGAAGAAAGAGACTGAGTCTACAAGCCAGTCTTTGCACTTGAAAAATTGAAACATTAGTCTGAGCAGCAGCAATGGGCAGAAGGAATGAAGAGAAGGAAAAACGAGGGTGTGACAGTGCCTGCTCACGTGGGGATGTGATTCAGGCAGCCATAGCTGTGGTAGTTGTTTCTAGTCGAGACCTGGAGCATGGTTTTTGGAAGCAAACTCCCACCTAAAACAAAGGTGTCTTTTGGGCAAGGCTGCTTAAGGACCTAAAGGCTGCAGGGTCACCCTGACTTCCAGAAATGACTTCAAGGGTCAACTCTTTTTTTGCTTGCTGACAGCTTGGGCAGAGGCTGTGCTGGAGGGCAAGAAGACAAAGCTGAGGAGATGAAGCCCAGGCCGTTGTGTTGTGGCAGTGCAGGATCCAGTGGATCTTGGTCTCTTGGTGGGGTTGTGTTTGTTCCTGCTTTTGGTTTCTGGGTAGAAGAGGGGCTGGGGTAAACAAGCAGGGATGAGGCAAAACAAGATGATGGGAGGTATGACAGTGACTCAGGAAATGAAAATAAGTTAATTGTCACTTTGATTTCTATGCTGGTTAATTGGATGCCCTCTGGGAGAGGAAAGTCTGTCAGGGGAATAAAGGGGATTCAGGGCAGCAGATCCCACAAATCAAGCAAATGCTGCGAAAAGGCTTTTCTGGAGAACCACAAAATCCAATGTCTGGGACATTCTCTGGGTGTTTCTGTTGTCTTCTGGTCTTTTTGCTCGGAGGAGCTGCATGGTTTAGAGCCAGGCTCTCATCTGGCACAAATCACTCCATTCCCACTCGTGTCAGCAGAGCTGCTGAGGCTTATCTCCGCCTGTGGCAGGAGCTTCACCAACAGTTTTCTCTGTGTCTCTGTTTCTCTCTCCTCTGAGAAAATGATCTCTTGGTGTGGTGGTGCAGAGGTGTAGCAGAAACAGTGGTGACCTTCCTTAGTGCTCCAAGGATGGAGCAGTGGATCCCGCAGTACCCTTATCAAGACTAATTATATATTACAAAGGAGTTTACAGGAATCTTGAGTGGAAACTTCCCCCCCCCAGGCCATCTAACACACACCTAAGCACCCCAGTCTGCTTTCAAGGCACAGCACACGCCAGAGCAATCAGATCTGCTGTTGGGAGGCTCCAGGAGTGGGACCAAAGCTGGTTTATCCCTCTCTCTCTGTGACTGTGTATATATATATGTGTGTGTGTGTGTATAAAAAGTGCATGTGTGTGTGTGTGTATTTTACTATGTTAAGCTATAAACTGTATGGGTTAGGTATGAATTAGAACCTTATAAAATGTGTTTACTCATTCAGTGTAACTCAAAGCAGGGATTAAACAGTAGGAAAAATTGACCGGGAGAATTTTCCAAGCAGAAAAAGTTTTACAGCTCTCATTGTGAAGTGCAGAGAGAGGAGGGTTTTTTTCTTTTTTCCTTTTTTTTTTTTTTTTTTTTTTGTGTGTGTGTGTTTTGTATTTTTTGAATGCCAT
>JAWWES010000038.1:7774697-7823488 GCA_035583135.1 Lophotriccus pileatus
CAATGAGACAATATAATAACCCTGGCAATACAAGGAACCAATGAACGACGAGTTTACAAACTTCCAAAACCCCGACACTCTCTCTGTGCTCCCAGCCTCCACATCTCACCAGGCCTTTCCCAGGGACTTATATTGTTAATGAGTTTGGGAGTTAACTGGGTTAAAAATGACTCTTTCTAGGATCAGGGATCAATAACTGTCAAGCTTGAACAGAGCCTGTCCCGCCTGTGTGCGCATCCTCAAGGTTTGGAGATGTCGGCGCTGAATCAATCCACCTTTGGAAGCTGAATTGATACAGATTTCTCAGTACAGCAGCATAAAGTCCTTTCCTTTGGCAGGGTGGGCAGTGAGTTGGGTCTCTACCATGGCCCCAATACACAATGTGGGGGGTCCTGATGGAGCAACAACGGTGTGGGGGCAGCAGAGTAGGACCAGCATGGCTGGAACTGAGGGGAGGCAAAGGAAAATCTGAAAAGCTGGTGAGCCAGAAGAGTGCCAAAGGACTGCCATTAGTGATCATCAACTGAAATGCCCAGGGAAGCTGCCCCTGGCTGGGGCAGGTGAGCTGCACAAGTTGCTCAGGGCTGAGCCCTAGGCTGCTGCAGGCTTTGCTGGAGCTGCATCTCCTCCAGCTAACCCTCCTCTCCACAAACACCTGCTGTGGCAACAAAAAGCCACACTTCTGGTGTTGTAGGACCAAAAGCTTCTTAAGCCAATTCAGGTTATTTCACACGTTAGCAAGACCTGACACTCCTGTTGTTGTAGTCCAGCCCGTTCCCTCTGGACCTGTTGATGCCTGGGGGCACAATGTGCCCACTGCTGTGCCCACCAAAACCATGTTGTTGGGTTGCAGTCTCATTCTCCAGGAGGAGAGACATGCATCTTCAATGCAGGTGAGCCAGCTCTGAGGAGGGGTGGGGACAAGGTCAGGCTGTGACATTGCATGTGTGTGCACATGTACATGTGTGTACTGGGCGCAGGGCTTTATCATCACCAGACGTGCACGGGCTCACTGTGCACACCTTACAAGGCCTTGGTCTGGCAGGGGGTCTGCAAGCCCAGCTATCTCTTCACCACTGGAGACTGATTTATCTTTGTCTGTTTTCTCACATGCCCAAAGGCTCTCTGCATTCAGATGTTCAGCTCTGTAGCTGCACATAGTTTGCTTTCAGCCCTCCTTCCCTCCTAGGAAATACCGCTCAGCCAAGGCACATTCCCACCGGGACTCATTTTCTGGATGACCATGTTCCTCATGTGATGGAGAGGATCAGCAGAAACCATGGACAACTTGAAAAAGAAATCAAGTTCTTAAAATTAGAAGCATTCAACCTTCAGATTTTCAACTCTCTCACACCCAAACCTCCACCAAGCACCAGCCTGGCTTGAATGAAGCAGGAAGGACCTGAACCACCTTCTTGGAGCCAAACCCATGGGAGATGAAACGGGCTCTTGGGCTCGCATGGCTCTGGCTGGCGCTGCCTCCCTCCGTCCACTGTCAAAACACGGCAGTTTTCCACACCCTTGCCCTAAAGCAAAGACCTGCAGGACGTGGACAGGGCGCTGTGCAGCTGTGCAGCCAGATGTGGGACCCCACAGCCACACTCAGTTCCCCCACGGGTACCCGGCGCTGCTCGGGGCCGGCTCGACCGAAAGCAAAGGAGACGTGGCAAGAGCGAGGGGTCCAGTTCAGAACTCTTTAATACAAGCTTATATTGTTTGTGTTTCTGATTCTCTGTTCTCCCAACATCTGGGGACATTAACCCTCATATGTGTGTGAGCATGTGTATGAAGATATATACAAAATCACACAGTTAAATATTTAAGCATACAAGGTATTATATATTTATATAATATAGAACTTTAGGGTATAGGAATCAACAATGGCAAAATATTTCTGATGAATCTGACATAACTTTTTTCTTTTTGGAGTGAAACATGACCTGTTTTTGAAAGACCAGAGGAAGTTGTTGCTTATTAAAAGAAAGAGAAAAACCTGTATAAAGAAATTCTGTGAAAATGATTTAAAAAACATCATGAACCAAAAAAAAAGGACAACTGTTAAAAACTGTATTGAAAAAAAATAAATTAGATGAACAATTGTGTAAATATAAATTAAAAAAGATGACAATCTTAATAAATAAGCTTTACTATTTACATCTTTATATATTGCTTGGAGACTTAAATTAGATCCGTTAAAAACAAACGAACGCAAAATAAAACCCAAAATCGGAGCAGCAAACGTACAGGCGTGAGGTACAGAATTAAGGGTTGAACTGTATTTTGCTTGTTTCTTTTTTTTTTTTTTTCATTTCTCTTTTATACAGTAGACCAGTAGAATTCTTGTGAAAATAGATCCTCAGCACTTCATCGGAGTATTGGTTGACGTGGCTTCCAAAAGGTGCCAAGAAAGATTCCATAATAATAATAATAATAATAACCATAATAATCATAATAATTATAACAATAATAAAAAGATACAATATGATACATAAATATGGAAGAGCAGTTGGTAATATGAATACATTTTTCTCTAGACGAGATCACAGTTTTATTTGTAAATATTACACTGATATATATATAATATTACACACATAATATTATATATATATCATATATATATTTATATATATATTTATATATATAGTACGGCTCAATCCTGCTCCCAGGGAAGTCAACAACAACAACAAAAACCTGTGTTGACTTGATGGGAGCAAAATTCAGCCCATCATCTGCAGACAGGTACGTAATTACAGAGGCAGTACAATGCAAACTCCGCAATGGTTCCAATTCCCTCTTGGATTGCTGGTGAAATGTTTCTTTAAAGCCCTGGTTCTTTGCACTCAGAAGATGGAAACTGGTGGCTGAATTATGGCCTCACCAAAAGAATGAAAAAAAACCCAAAAGACTAAACTAAGCCAGAATGGGAACCAAAGACAACTCGGACTTGTTAGCTCCGTATCTCGACCTGACAGGACTAACACCACCAACAAGTAGCACCAAGACTCCTCGTCGAACACCTGAAGCCAACCCAAGCTCTTGTGTGTGGCCTCAGAGGAAGTGATTCTCATCCTTAATGAATCTTGGATGTGTAGATCCGGTGAAAAGGGGAAAGTTCAGTTTGCCAAACGAAGACAGAAACAAAACATGAAGCCTCACTTTGCTCCTGCTAAAATGAACTGAGATCTGAACCCCCCCAGGTGGCAGGAACAGCCCAACACCAAAGCCCTCTTGCCCACATTGACCGTAGCTCCAAGGAAATACATCTTGGGCCACCCGGACCTGGCCCTGCTGATGTTTTCACTGTGCTCCCACTGAACTCAGTGGTCAAGGTCTTTCAGAGAAAGGGGACTATCCCCAGGGCTTCAGTTTGCCCAACATGTAAGGTCAACTGGAGGCAGGAGCACTGCTGCATCCCCAGCAGGGAGATGGCCTTCCCCACAGGATGGGATGACATGTTAAAAAACATAAAGCAAATCCATTCAGCTGCACCACTGAGACCAAAACGGGGCCCATAACCATGGAGATACCTGGAGTGTATCTGTGCCAGGCATGTGGTCCTCTCCCAGTGGTGTGAACGTGCCCATTAACTCTCACTGGGGCCTCCAGGGATCAGGCAGGGGAGGGCAAGATGCTGCCAAAAGGCTGGGAATTTCCACGGCACCCAAAGCAGTTCAAAGGCCACACCTCCAGCTCTGAAACCCCTCTGAGCATCCCAGCCTTGGCTGACTTCACCCCATCCCTTTGTGTCTTCTAGTTTGGCCTCGAATGGAAACAACCAGCTGGAGTGTGGGAAGGGGATGGTTGGCACCCCGCTTCCCACCTTTGGGAATCACCTGTCTGCTCAGGTAGCAGCTTTCTCCTTCCCCACTCACTCCTAGTCTCTCTCAGCTCTCAGGGATTCAGACTGTGCAGTGCTTCTGAGTGCAGTAATTAGAGCACAGTGAAATACTGGTTAAATGAGTATGTACAGTTGGATAATGTAAAAATAAGCACAAATACACACTTAAAAAAATAATCTGGAAAAAAAAAATTAAAACAACAAAAACAAAACCAAACTCCGCCCCCCCCTCCCCCTACAAACAACAATATACCAGGGGAAAAACCCCTCAGCCTTAGTTCCTGGATTTATCACAACGCACGAGGAAAACAAAACCAGACAATGTTATAAAACCTCACGGTACTTCTAGGGAAATCTACACTTAGTATCTAGCTGTCTACTCAGCTGGCAGAATTGGTGTTTCCCTTTCAAACACACAAAAATAGGCTTTGCTCTTCTTGGATTTGGATTATGCAGATTTTCTTTTCCTTTTCTCCTTTTTTATGTGTTTTTTTTTTTTAATTTATTTTTTTCCCCTCTTTTATCCCTCTTTGTAAAGCCTCACTTGTTATTTTTTTTTCCCCATTTGAATCAGTCGCAGCAAGAAACTTATGTTGGCTATCGGGCTTTCTTTTTTTTCCTCTCTTTTTTTTTTTTCCCCTTTTTTTTCCTTTTTTTTTTCTTAAACACAGGTAAAACCTCGAACAAACCGACAGTTACAACCAAGTGAAACCAAAACCGGAAGGGAGGTAGCTGGAACCCGATTCCAAGAGTCCTCTGGTGCCATCCTCCTTTCTCAGCCTGGATGGGACAGCAGAAGATGCAAGAAAAGCAGGAGGACACCAGCTCAGCCCATCTGCCAGAGGGTGGGGAGGGAGAGGGGTAGCAGCTGATTGGAGTTTCCCACCCCACCACGCACCATTCACCACTTTCCACTCCAGCTTTCCCTCCCCCTGGCCGTGGACATCACCCAGAGCCAGGAGCTGGCTGCTGGCCCCAGGTAAGGTGCAGCACTGGCTCACTATCTGTGACAGAGAAGATCTTGGCACTAATGTGACCTGATCTTTATGAGCAGCTGAATTTCACCAGTATGAGCACCTCTTCTCTTCCCCCAGACTTCTGTTTTGATGTTGTCCTATACTGCTGGCTCAGTGAGTGATGTTCCTCTCACTTCCCACCCAATGGCCACCAGGGTCTTTCCTAGGAGTCCACTTGGCATTCTGGGCCCAAACAGTGGTAGATGCTGCAAGGCCATCCAGCTGGCCTTGCCTAAGGTTGGGAGCACAGGGGACAGGAGCTGAGCAGTTTTCTGTGTCCCATGGCTCCCCCCTCCACATCCCTCTGGATGCATGCACCTGAAACACAGAGGGCAAAGCTTTGCCCCAATGGAAAAAAAAAAGTCATTGGATTTAACGTGACTCAGAGCAGAACTTTTCCTGCTCCCAGTCCTGTCAGCCCCGTTGGAGGAGATGGACAGTGCCAACATGGTAATCAGAAGAAAAAAATCAAATAGCAGCATGGAAAGCCTGCCTGTGGGAAAGGGATTTGGGGCACCCCAGGACTGCAGGAGTGAAGCTGAGGAGGGAGGCTGTGCTGATGAGAGGCCATCGACTCCCTTGAGCTGAGAAGGTCTCCAGCTTGGTGAGCAGGGGCTGGCCCTGGCTGGCCTGAGGGGCTCAGCTGGCCCTGAGCTCCTGGGAGCCCACAGCAGCAAGTGGCAATAATGCCTGTACAGACCTGTCTCTCCTGGGCACTGTCCGGGGCGGGAGAAGCAGATGGGAAACCTCCTCCACGCTGAGCTCCGTAACTGGGAAAGGCATTTTCAGGATGCGCGCAGGACCTGAACTGAGGCTCTCTGCCAGGGTGAAACCCAGGTGGAGTGGAGAGGGGACACCATGCCCAGATGCCTCAGGCATTGAGGACATGATGCTTTGGCAGCCTGACAGGCTTTGGGAGTTGTGAGCTCTTCTCATGGGCTGGATGGCACATGAACAAACTGCTGACCAAAAAGGGGATGGTGACGGGACCAGAAGAGAACAGCAACCTTTCCACAGTTATTTGCTTCCCATGTTAGATGGCAAGGGGCAAAAGTGGAAGTTTATGTCACTGCTGTCTATGCTAGAGGATGCTCAGTCTGACTCCATGGAAAGAGCCCTGATCCCACTGCACCTCCCTTTCCAGTACACCCCTGCGTGGTGGGGGCAGAGCCATCCACATAGCTCCCGTGGCCAGGTCTTCTCCAGGAATATCTGGAGATTCCCAACAGACAGCTCCTCAACCTTCTTACAACAATCACCTCTCCAGGCCTCTACATTTTAATTCTTGAGATTCATCTCTGGTTTATTCCAATAGAAACAACCCCAACAGTGGGTACCAAGAGCCTGGCTCTTTCCACCTACCACTCTTACCAGTTTTCCATTTCTAGCTCTCCTACCCACTTTTACACCCATGTCCATGAGCCAAATGACCCCTCCCCTTACCCTTCTGCCTTGCTCCAGTGCCTAAATGTTCAATCAAGCAGGAGTAGGGAAAAATCTTTCCAACCTGTCCTTACCTAGTAGACTGTAAAAGTCAGGAGAGTCCCAAGGAACAGACAGACCCAACACTTTGGAAGGATATTCTTTTGGATGTGTGTTCTTCCTACCAGGAGCTGGAAACAGCAGATACATGCCCAAGCCACACTGGAAAGACCTCTGGGATTTCCATGGGATGGGTTGTAGCAGCAGTGGCAGCACTAGATGCCCTGGGCGTCTCAGTGACTCTGTGTGATGAACCCTGCGATGAAAAGAATCACCAAGGATCTGGCACAACAGGAGGATGACAGGGAAGTGTGAGGTCTGCTGCAGCTAATGCCCTTTTGTCCGGAAGATTACAGCTAAGCAGCTAAGCTCCTGGTCTGTTAAAAGGGTCTGACCCACTGGCCTGGCAGCTTAATACTGACAAATATGGCCAAAATTCTAATACTGTCTCCTGTGATCCTTCCCCCATGGCATGTGTCTCCTCCTCTTCCCCTCTCCTGAAAAAACAGGAGCATGAAGCAGTTGTCAGATAGAGACCACCGTAAGAGTGGGGTGGGAGAGGTCTAGAGAACCACTTGGCTGGGTGGAGACCAGAAAGCAGATTCCCTTGGCTGGCTGGTATCCTTTTTTCTTGCCCCAATGCTGAGGAAGAGACCAGAGGGTTTGAAAGGCAGGTTGTAGGTAAGCTTTAAGGCAGACTGTTTGGTTGCATGGGGTTGTTTTTTACCCTGTCCTGACACAGTAAGGAAACTAGTTGAATGGGACATAGCAGCAGGAGTAGCAGCAGCAGACATGCTCAAATGACAAGTGCGGGCGCGAGTTACCCTCTCTGCTCCTCAGAAGCAATCATCCATCCACGTTCCTCAATGCCAGTCCTTGGACTCCCCACTCCCTGATTTCACCACGGGACCACCTGCCCATCTCCGCACAGAAACGTCCCAGAAGCCCTGCAGGCTACAAGGGGGCTTTTTGTTGGCTTTTTGAGGGGGAGGAGGAGGAGCTGTACAGAAAGGCCACTGCAGTCTGCTGAGCTCCCTGGCTGGAAGTAGCATTCCTGTGAGGAGCAGATGCATCCCACATGTCGAGCTGGCTGGGCGTCCGGCAGGTCACTTGCCAAGAGGCCCAGCCCTGTGGAGATCCTACCCCAACCTCAGTGCCCCGAGCATGCGATACCTTGGCATTCAGCATCAGAAAAGGCTCAGCTTGGAGTCCTCCAAGAGCACAGCCTCTCCCATGAATGGTCTGAGTTGTGAATGCTGGGGAGGGGAAAGTGTTTTTGCGTTGATCATAATCTCTCACTCCTTCTCTCTTTCTCTACTTACTTCTATAAATATGTGTACATAAATAGTTTGTTTCTCGCCTTGAATCTAGATATGAACTGTTCAAATTAGATGGGCATAACATGCTGTTTTGATACATGAAAGTCTTCTCAACTTGACTCTTGGTTGGTTGTTTCTCATCATCACTATTTAAGATATAGTTAATACATAAACCCCTACTTTAGTTCTCCTTGGACAAAAATTAAAGGCAGACTGGTTGAACTCTAAGGGTCCCTGGTGCAGAAATGCCATCCAGTTGAGCAGCTAAATGTTAAAAACGATACCAAAAGGGATGTGGTGTCTCTCCTAGCCTGCCTTGAGCAGTGTGGTCCTCCATTCCACGTCGCTTGGCATTACCCAAGACTGAAGCCACGGAGGTCTTTCTGGCTGTGCTCTTGGGCGTTGGGGTCCCGGCAAGCACACTCTCCTTGTAGGTCACAGGACATAGGGAATGGTGTAACCTGGGGAAGGAAGCCAAAGACACAAAGACGTGAAGGAGGGAACACACTTACAGCAGTCTGGAGAACAAACGAGACCTCTGGAGTGAAATCTTCAGAGGTTAGCTGCAATCTTCAGCTATGTTATTTTTTTACAGTGATTTATGTTAGTGCTGAGCTGGTGGTTCACTGAGGCCTTAGGTGAGCTACCTGCCTTACATGAAAGGCTGTGAAAGGAACCTGGTCAACTCAGATGATTACTTGCCAGCATATACTCCCTTAATAGTTCCCATCAAGCACAAGCACACAACTGGCTGAGGAGACAGGTATTTCTCAGGCAACTCTGGGGCTTTTTGGGGTCCTTACCACAGTGCTTGGATCACATTACAGTGCCAGCTTCTTCTGAAAGCTGGCCTTACCCCAAGGGCTACAAACACTAAAGCACAACAAGCTTACAAACCCTCAGATCACATTACCAACTCAGATGTTCACCAAACACTGCTGGGTCTGGCAGGTCCCCAACTCCAGCCCCCTGTAGCACTCCTACCCACCTCCAGCATGGGGGCTTTGGGGAACCCTACTCCTGGGACTTAATCTCCCCTCTGTAGGGCATCATTCTACAGAAGGCTGACATGCCTAACTCCATTTGTGCATTTAACTGTGGATGTTCTGGATTTCAATTCCTCAGGAATGGAACCATTCCTCAGGAATGGTCTTGCAGATCAGTGAAGTTGGAGTCCAGGAGAGACTTCTCTGAACACCTCTTGTGTTAGAGGTCAGGAGATGCAGCTAAGGGACACTGAGGAACTGCAAAGGAATGCAGTAAGATGCTGCTATGTGCACTGGCTGTCACCTATCCATGATCCCTCTGGATAAGGAGCTGAAAAAACACCCTGCAGTGCCTGGCTAGTGAAAGTTGATTTTGGCCTATTGCATCATAGTATTTATCTGAAAAATAAGAGGTGGCAGTGGAACAGTGTCTCACTTGCCCTGAAGTGAATTCCCAAGGATTTCTCCCATCTGCACAGAGCAAATGAGCTCATTCCCCTCCTTTACACTCCTTCCAAGGCAGTGCCACAACCTGCTCTAATGTTCCCAGCGACGGCTGCACTCACATGCTCCGTCTGACTCCCTTGGCTCTGCTGCCACACGTTCACTCTCATAAACATTTTCTCCAGGCTATGAATCCTGAGTCTGCCTGTTCCCTGTGTATCACCCCCAGCACATCTAGGAATGTGGAACCAGCACCGTGCTGTCATCCCCACCTAGACACGTGTCCCTGCATGTCCAGCATGTCTTTCTCCTGACGTGCACAAGAAAGGGAAGGAGGGGTGTGGAGCTTTATTTCACAACTGGGGAGCCTAAGGCAGGGACATGCTGACAGAGACATGAAATAGCCAAGGCTCATCACCAAAGCAGAGCTTAGAGAGCCTCCTCCCTTTGCTTTTGACTTCATTCACACAAGACATGGCGCTCCAGGTAGAACAGGGTGATGACTTTTCATCATGGCCTTGGTGACTTGCGAACTAAATAACCAACCGCTGAATAACGCGAATCTACAGATTGCACAAATGTGGAGGTTGCAGAGATAGTCCAGAAAGTTAAAAGCAAATGAATTCAAATAATTGGCAACTAAGTAAGTTTATAAACTGCAGAAAACAATAGGAGCTTAAGGGTCAGTTGATCCAACAGAAGCCAGCCTGAGCAGGACTGCCTTGTATCACAGTGTTATGAATATTCTTAGATAGGAAAACAGAGAAGTCTGCAAACAATGGGGTTTGAGGAGGAGGCTGAAGAGGGTTTGTTTAATGACTGAATTAAAATACTGTAAAGGAAAAAGAAAAGATACATGAAAAAAAATTGAGTTTTTCTGTTCACTGTAGAAGGAAACATTTTGGTTTAGATTATCTGCTGCATTTCAGATTTGACCTTTCCCTTCAAGACAAACAAATAAAAAAGACTATTTCACAGCAAACATTATGTCTTCAAATAAAAACCGGTTTCACTTAGAAAATGCTCAAACAAAATGTTTAAATATGTCTGGAGTTTTCTGCTCTTTTTATTTTTTTTTTATTGAATCAGTCATTTCAGTCTGGATTTGGCAACGATTTTGAATTTAAAGTTCCTCCCTGTTGTACAACAAAGCTACTAGTTGGAGGCGAGACCTGGGACTGATTCCTTCATTTGTCTTGATCAAGGTTTTTCCTCTCCCTGGCCTGGATTCACCGTCTTTGTCTGTCACAGCCTGACAAAGGTGATTAAGTGGCCCCTTCATTCAAAGGGGAGACAGGGAAGGTGGACCCACCCTTTGCACTGAGCACAGGACAACCACACACCCAATTCAGGCAGTTCAGTAAAGTGGCTGAAATTAGTCCTGACAGCCTACTGCACTTCATCTCTGCTGCTATCCATGCTTAAGTGGGACATGTTGCAGGCACAGACATCTCAGACGTGTTCCCACTTCACCTGCAGGAATATCAGAGCCAAGAGGGAAAGAAAGCCCTGCATGACTGTGTCTCCAAATGACCAGCTCATGTTCCCCTCACCTACCCTGTGGGCTGTGTTCGAACAGTGGCCACAGACACCCAAACTGGCATGAGTTTGATTTTGCCTGAACTGACCTACCTCCTTTATTCCTTCTCCAGTTTCTCCTTATGAGTCCCTTGATTTCCCCTTGGCTTTCTTTCAGCTCACTCTAAGCCTGTGCTCAGCAGTGGGGTGACCTGAAAAGGTGCACATGCAAGACTGGATCCCTACTGCATTACAACCAGCTCTTGGTGAGATGCAGCCACTAGAGGACAAATGTCTTGATGTGTGTTGTCCTTCAGGACCCCCCTGGTCTCCTAATAGTGGTCATGGACAAAGGAGCAGAAGCTTTCACTCTTGAGGCAGAGCTGTGGCCCCAGGAGCAGACAGCTCCGTGGCTCAGCAGCAGTTCCCAGCAGTGGGTAGCCTGAGTGTAGGAGGGTTTCCTCCTGATCAGATCAGTCTTATTCATTTTATGTCCCTTACGGAGGCTTTTTATGCAATTCGATTTTTACAGTGCTATTGTCCAGATAGATGAATTGTTTTGTCTTATGGCAGTGAGCTCCAGAGATCAGTTTTCTATTATGTGAAAAGGCAGAGATTTCTATGGGTAATGAGAACAGCTACAGTTGTATTAGACATGACAAAATTCTCCAAACACTTCACAGTAACGCAGGGTTTCCACTTTAAACAACATTTACAACAAATACACATCTGAGTTCCCCGAGGACCTGATTTCCATAGGTATTTAGGGAATCTAACCCACACACAGAATCCAGTGGGACTGTCAGAAGTACCCAGCTCAGAGAAGATGTAAAATCCCTTAGAAGAAGGACTGTCGATTGCCTTGGGCTCACACAGTGACAGCCCTCTGGAGTGCACAGCCATGAATAAAGCTTCTGGATGTGCTAGAAATAATAAATGCTGAACCTTTTGCTGAATGATAGCCCATTTAGGTGTGGAGCCCAGATATACATACTCCAAGATTAACTGCCTATTTTCTTTTTAAATAGGTCTGTGAAAGCCCGACTCATTAACAGAATATATGGCCTGCATTGAAATTCCCAGATATACCCATTGTAAGCCCAGTAGTAAGGAATCGGCTCCTCTTTCTTCCACTCGCCAAGCCCTGCATTTCACCTACATCTATCTCCCTGAAAACCTGGCAAATACCTTGGAGGGCAGGAAGATAAAAATTCAGCTTACAGCGTGGATTGGACATTTGATGCAGCCGTGCAAGATAGTGTATCCTCAGACTAACTAAAATACGTTGAAAAAGGCATCACTGAAGAACACAGCTCCACATGCCCACATGCACCCACTACACACACACACACACACACATCTTCTGGAGACAATCCAGAATGGCCATGGAGTGGATGGACAGCACTCAAAGGAATGTGAGTCACCCCAGAACCACACTGGACCACAGACCTATCCATCATCAAGAGAAAATAGACACAACTTACATCATGGCCATCACCCAGAGCGTACAGGGGCACCCTGCTCTCAACCCAGAAGAGCAAGGACAGCATGTGGATGAGGGGCTGGGCCGGATGATGGCATGGATGTCCTGGGTGTAATGCACAGGAGATCCAAGATGCTATCACCTCAACCAACTCACCACCCGTGCTGCACAGGACATGATCGCAGACTTCACCCTCCACCAAGGCATGGGAGCCCTAAGAATCCTCACCCACCCTAAGCAATAAGACTTTGGGTAAAACCCAAGGTGCCTCATGGAAACAGGGCTGGATTTGTCCTGGGTGCCATGCTCCCAGCTATGGGAACAAAGACGACGATAACAGACCAGCACAGAACTAGGATCCAGGTCATGGAACAAGTGAGAGGTCACAACTCCTCACTACACGCATCTATCTGAAGAGGCTGGTGACATCCCAAGGCAGATCCCTGCTGAGAAAGGCCAGTCCGTAGGGAACTGGTGGGAATGTTGACAGGAGAAATCCCAGACAGGTACAGGGAGGGATGGGAAACAGCTCTGCAAAGGCTGGGAGCTCGTCCCTGACAGAGGCTGGTATCAGGCTGACCTGGCTGTGCCTCCTGCTCAGCACCTGGAGTTGGCTTACAGCAGCACCAGGGCAGGCAGGATCGGTCCTAGGGAGGGGAGGAGGGGTGCAAAGTGTTGGGAAACGGCCTGTTGTTAGATTTCAGCCCTGAAGTGTTTGCGAAATCTCCCAGACAGTCCCAACTGGTGCTATAGAGGCCCCAGAGCAGGCACAGCCTCTGCGGGCAGCGTGGCCTGTCAGATAAGTGTGGCACCCTGTGCTGAGTGTCACGGCCCTGCACCTCCCAGAGCCTCACAGCTCAAACAGCAGGGAGTATTCTGTTCCCTGACAAGGCCCTTGTGGGACAAAAATGCATCTTTAAGGGTCTTCTCAGTGTTTTTTGGCATTGAGGTCACCAGCTTGAGATAACAGACCAAGAGCGACCCCCCTTTTAACTCTGGGTGCTGGTATGCAGGTTCACACCTAGGGCACTGCTCCACAGGGCCTGGGAAAGGCAAAGACGGAGCTGGTAGGAAACCTCATCTCCCTGCAGCACATGCAGTTCTAAAAGCTTGAATCTGTGTTAACTTCCCCACCATAAGCCGAGCCTTGCCCCACTGAAACCAGCAAACGTGGTGTCTCAAGATGCAGCTCAGCTGAACCCAACAGATGCTCCGCTCTCTCCATCGTGTGTAAATTGGGAGCAGCCTCTCCAGAACCAGTGGAAGGAGGATGGCCCAAAGCCAGCGGGGATTCCCGGGAAAGCGCTGCCCGCATGGATCCCCGCATCCCCGCCTGCCCGCTGAGCAGAGCGAGGGAGCCCGTGTGCCAAACCACATGGAGCTCAGTTGCTCAGCAATCAGCTGTGCTTCCTACCCTCGTGCTACTGATTGTGCAAACATGAATGTAATTAGTCTAAATAATCACCAAAGATTTAATAGGAGCCAGACCACCCAGAGGCCAAATAGCTGGCGGTGGAGCAGGGAAGGTTTGTTTGCTGCTTTTTGTAACACTTGCTAATGAAGTGAGGTCGGATAGCAAAGCAAACACCCTCCACTAGCACATCCCCTGGGAACGCCGTATGTTGTGGGAAGCCCCATGTCCCTTGAAGCCAAGAACGTTCTCTCTCAGGATAGGCAACATGTGCTACTACCATCACTGCTTTTAATTTATTGCCGCCTGGAAAGCCTCCCTGAACGATTATGCAACCAAGCTCTGAGCCCCAAAATAAGCTCCCATCCCAACCCACCCTGACTGAAAACGCTCCTCACATGGCAAACAGCTACAGCCTGCGACCAACAGCTCGTGGGGAAGTGAGTTCACCCACACGTCGGGGTGAACCGGCGTGCTTGGAGCGCTCACCCGCTTCCAGAGGCATGAAACAACACTCCACATTGTATCCTTCCTTCCTCCCTGCTCACCCACCATTCATTGTATCTCCCCTGCTAATTATAGAGCTGACAAACACACCCAGCTGGGGACATTCAAGTTGTTGGGAGCAGCACTGGAGCATCACTTCTTGTGGATAAGCAGAATTTCCTCAGCCGGGGTGGTCACTCAGGCTGCTGATGGCACCGACTGCCTCAAAACCATGTTCTGTGAATTTGAGATTCTCCAAGACAGGTCTGGGTTGCAGTTAGAGAGCTGGGAAAGGGCACTTATTTCTCCAAGAAGCGGTTATTTCTGTTGGCTTAGGGGTAGGAGTGCAGCAAACCCCCCCTCTTTTCTAGGGAGACAGGGACAGCCTTTGGAAATCCCTGCTGGAGCCAGCAGCAGCCCCTCCGTTCAAGGCTCCTTTCTTTAGGCCATGAATTCTCGGCCATAAAGTCTCTGAAGAGGTTTTGATAACTTGCCTATCTTTTAGATAAGCAAAGCTTTGGATGAATCCCACACAGCCCTCTATCTACCACAAGTCCTCATTTGTTTTCCGCCGAGGCACTCGCTGGTTTTCCTCTCCAAGGTGTTGGGCAGAAATGTCAAGAGGCTGAAGGGACGGGACAATTTTTCTCTAAGTGCTGGGGGGCAAAGCAGTTGAGGGAAAAACTGAGTGATAACTGAGTGAGGCAGGTTTTTCTCATGGGAGCTGTGGGTTTACCACTTATGTGACAAAAAGGAAAGGCAGAGAGGAAAGACAGATGAAAGTTCACCCTTGCAAATAGTTGAAGCTGAGGGAATTTTAAAGCAGCAAATTCATTGTATTTTAATCTGCAGAGACCAGACTAGAGGACCTTCAACTAAGCAAACCTGTGTTATGAGTCTGGAACAAAGTGCATAAGCAGAGCCTAAAGAAAGACATTTTTGTGAAGCCTTTCTAGACAGCCTTGTCCAGGGAAAACTTATAAAAGGGAAGGGGAAGAGAAAAGAAGTGGAGGAGACAGTGACTGGGGAGAAGATTTCCTGAAATGAATCAGAAGGAAACAGCCAGATCCTCTCCCTGTAATGCTGCACACCCCACCAGCTCCTCAGAGGCAGCCAACAGCCCAGAGACAGCCAGTTATGCCCAGGTTATTTATTTTTCTCGCTTTGGCAGTGTCACAGATGTAATGTTTCGTTAAAAAAAAAATAAAAATAATTGTATCTTCTTTTATCTGCGGCAGAATACAAAGCTAGAAGCTGCTTCTTAGAGCAGCCAGGCAGAAGGGAGCTGGCAACCTGTGCTGGGTCAGGAGGGGAGGAAGATTAAAAGGAGATGGGATTTTTGCTTTGTCCTTCATGGAAGACTTTATCCCCTCCAGATACACAACAGAAGCTTTCTCTCCCTTGGAGGTTTGCCGGCAATGGCCTTCCTGTCTCTCAAAGATGCTCCTGGGTCACGCACAGGGTAAGCTCTGAGCAGCACAGCCCCGTCCTCTCTGCCCCAACGCCCTCAGCCCCCTGCTCCCCACACAGCCTGCCTGTATCCCTGCTTCCTCGGGTGGCACTCATCCCTGTGCCAGCCCTGGCGTCCCGCCCGCTGCAGGGCGACGCCGATCAATTAGCGCACAACAAATGATTAAGCTGATGAATGTCTCTTTTTCCCTGCTTGCCGACTGCACTTGCCACGAATTTATGCCCAGAATATGACTGAATTTATTCGTTGCTGCTTTGTAGCATTCAAAAGAGGTCTTTAATGATTTCTTTTAAGCTCTCCAGCCTGATTGTGAACGGTGCAGGGCAAATACTCATTATTTCCTATCTAAGCAGCAGCGCTGATTAGCTGGCGGTCGGTCAGATAAGTCACACTGCTCCGTTCCCCGCTCGCTGCCGAAAAACACACAAGGTCATTCCCTGCTAATGCAGAGGGAAAAACATGGGATAAGCGCCTGCTGCCTGCAAGTCCCTCGTGCATTTTGAGGGCAACAAAACAGGAGCATGGAAAATCTCATGTTAAGAGGGCTCAGAATTAAAGGCAATATGGGTTGAAGCGTTTTGCTTTCAGGCAGCCTGTTCACAGCACTGTGTGCAGCTGAAAGTGTGCTTGGGAGGGTAGTGGGACTGCAGTGAAACTTAAGTCTTGACAGTTTGCGGACACTAAAGATCTGAAGCCAGCTCTTACTCGACTGTTAACTCCTGAATCTTCACATGGTGCAATGTTAATCTTCAGCCCTTTCCTAAAATAATGTGCCGAGTTGCTATGTTCTGTTAAATGTGAACCATGTGTCACCTCAGCGATGGCTGCAGCGGGGAAAACAAGATAAATCTAAAGCTTTTAAAATGTCCTGTGACATTCTGGGAGAAAAACAGGTGTTGCATAAATGTTGGACATTTATGGGTAAACTTGCAGGGGCTTTAAAAGACTGACACATTTGCCACATAGTATGTAACCCTGAAAGGAAAGGAGCAAAGCAAGTCTCTTTCATGTGTCTCGCTCTTTCTACAACCGTATGAAAATACATCCTCATCTGGTATTAGAATTAACAGAGTTGGACTTGCCCCTCCCTATGTCTCCTCCAGGTTTTTGGCTTTTACACCCGATGTGTATTTTAAAACTGTGCCTTTTTAAGTAGGTGGCAAACTGTGCTGGAAGGATTTGGTATGCGGAGTATTTTTATTCAGCTCCCTTTTCTCTCACCTTTCATTGTTTTTCCCTTTGGAATATCTCCTGTAACGCTCCACTCATAAACCTCTTCAAAGGGAGGGCTGTATTTGAACAGCCTTGCCTGAAATCTGGTCTCAGTCAAAGGCCTCAGATGGGGGGGAAAATAACTCGCAGAGCCAAACCCCACGGCCCCACGGCTGCTGCCGCAGGTGTCGGCGGCTGCTTTGCAGGAGCGAGGTGCTGCCTGCTGCCTCATCGGCTCTGACCTCACAGCCCCCCTGACTGGGTTATTATTCCCCCCTTTACCCTATAAATGTAATAAACTGGGACTTAGCATCTTGCTTTTAGTGTGGAAGGTCCAAGGAGAAGGTGGTGGTTTTTTCTCGCTTCCCCCCCCCCAGCCCCCTGAGTGTCTCGTTCAGCACCTGCAGTGTTGTTGGTGTTTTGGGAGAGAGGAGATTTTGGAAGCTGAAAGTGTGCTGGGAAAGCTCAGCCCTGTGATCTCTAGGATGGGTGTTCCTAAATTACCAGCTAGAGCAAGTCTAATTCCCCCAGTTGCAGTGATCCAGCTCCCAGTGAAGTCTGTGAAAGCAGAACTTACTTCCAGAAAGCTACAGAACCTCCCCCTCCATGAGGGAAATCCATCAGACGTGTGACCAGCTGCCCGTCTCTGACCATTTGCCCTTTGCATCAGGCAGTTTTAGCACAGAAACCAGTAACCCACTGGGCTACAAAGTGCTTCCCCTCCGTGGGAGGTCACTTCATTTCTGGGTGGCAGTGAAGCCAGCAGATATTTTGAGCATGAGTCGCCTGGCTGGTAAGTGTTCACGACTCTGTGCAGATCCTACTCTGCCTCAGCTCCCTGCTCAGCAATAAATTCTGTTCCCAAACCTTAATCCTATCCCTCTCCCCCCCCCCAATTCAGCTCTCACATCCCTTGTGTTTCAGTTCCATCCCCACCCCAGCAGCATGTTGTGCCCTTAGCTCCTGCCTTGATGGGGCTGGTTTGGGTCGGTCTCCTCCCAGGCACCTCACTTCCCCTCCTCTGGCACTGCTTGGGATTTTTCATCGCCTGCTCTCAAGCCCTGAGGCAGTGAGATAAAGTTTCCCAGGCAGTCTGTTTTGGGAGGAGAAGACCTACACCATGCTGAGCCACCGGGCACTTCCAGCTCTGCCCTCCTGGCTGGTGGGAGGTCAGTGAGCAAGCTGTGCTTGCCGTTGGGCTGCTCCTCCCTGGGAGGTGGAAAATCAGACAGAGATAGGAATCTCCTCTTGGAGACAACTGAAGATGAGCCACTGCCTGTCACCCCGCTCATCTCTGCAGAGGTTGTTTCAGCAGGGAGACCTCTCTAGGCCTTCGGTGCTCTGCTCCACCCCTGGGGAGCAGAGGAGCTCACCTGCCTGTGCTTCCCTACACATGATTCCCAGGTTCTCTCTCAAAAGCAATACAGGGGAATATTTGTAAAAGAAAAAAAGAAAAAAAAAAAGGCACATTTAGACAAACTACCTCTTCCTCTGTGTTTTCCCCAGTGGAGAAATTCACTCCTTCCACTTGCCAAGACACGTCCATCCCCCTTCCCCAGTGTTCCCAGATGGGCCAGAGACAGCCCACAAAGCTGAACCAAGAACAAGCATCCTCCAGCCAAAGTTAGCTTATAAAGGAACTGCTCCCTGCAGAGGACCTTCTTCCTCAGTTGGGTGACACAGATGGTGTCACAGGCTGAGCCCAAGCTCCCTCCAGTTTGGTTGTTTATTAACATGCATCAGTTACTTAATGTAGCTAGATTTTCATTCTGTTCTACACTAAAAACTTGAAGATAAGGTAAAATATTCACATGGCAGAGGATAACATTTGTTTTCTTTTCTTTGGAAACAAATTCAGTGGTTAGAAACATATGAAATGCTGTACTGCTCCAAGCCACAAGTTCTGTCACTCCAGTCACCATCTCTAACACAGTCAGAAATGGGTACTAAAGAAACATGAAAAAGGGGGATGTGTGGAGGGACCCTTCCCCAGTCTCAGGCAGTCAGTGTTTTAAATATTCCTGGGCCAGAAACTGCATCCAGATCACAGTGTTTAATAGCCACTGACAAGCAAGCCTCCACAAATAGGTCCATTCTTTTTTTGACTTCAAATATATTTTTGTTCTTAATAATAATTCTCTGTGGCAATGCATCCTATCGCTCAAACACACATTGTGCCAGTAAGGACGTTCTTTCATTTGTTTGGATCCTGCTTCCAGGAAATTACCACTTCACCCCCTTGTTGCTGTGTGATAAAAAACAGCGGATTTTACTTTCCTAAGAATCCTCCCTGCATTAAATAATGATTTTACAGGTCTCTGTTACTAACACGTCTCCTCTTCCAAGGTTCTTGTCTATGTGGTCTCTGTGCAGAAGATATTTCCATCTCCACTCAGCCCTGCTGCCCTGCTCCACACCCTCCTGGAGGGATGGGTGAAAAGAGAAAGGGGCATCCCTACCTTTTTGGTCTTGACTGTTGAGGCGCAGCAGTCCCCACCGTCATAGTTGCAGAAGGCTCGGTTGTTGATGGAGTCACAGTAGTTGTCCCCCATGAAAGGCTGAAAAAGGAAAACGCAGGAAAAGACTGAGACCATGGACATGGATAAAATGAGCACCTCCCCTGTGGAGACAGGCTGGGAAGGTTGGGGCTGCTCAGTCTGCAGAAGAGAAGGTGATGTGGACACCTCAGAGCACCTTCCAGTGCCTGAAGGGGCCTACAAGGAAGTCAGAGAGGGACTGTTCACCAGGGACTGTGGTGAGAGGACAAGGAATGGTTTCAAACTGAAAGAGAGGAAGTTTAGGGTAGATATGGAAGAAATCCCTGGCTGTGAGGGTGGTAAGACACTGGCACAGGTTGCCCAGAGCTGTGGTTGCCCCTGGAAGTCCCTGGAAGTGTTCAAGGCCAGGTTGGACAGGGCTTGGAGCAACTGGTCTAGTGGAAGGTGTCCCTGCCCATGGCAGGAGTGCTGGAACAAGATAATCTTTAAGGACCTTTCCAACCCAACCCATTCTATGATTCCACAACTCTAAAACCTGTAACATTATTTCAGAAGGAAATCATGAAGGCTTGAAGGAGCCATATAGTTTGTAACATTACCAACTGCCCTGAAAAAACAGAGATAATTATTCCCCTTTCCCTTCAAAGCAGACCAAAAAAAAAAAAAAAAAGGACAGTAGATGGAAAGGAAATGAGCCCTTGTTGGCTTTTCACATCCCACATAAGAGGATGCTTCAGGAATATTAATTTGGCTAGGCCCAGAGACAGCATCCAGGCATCTAAAACTGTGGCACCTTTGATAATTTTAAGCTAACCTTCCAGAACTGTGTGGGATAAGAAGAAGGTTATGTATCACAGCATATATGCTTTTAATAGCTGTGCTTTTCACCACAGTTCTCCCAGCTATGCAACACGTGTCAGCAACGAGGGCACAAAACAAATCACAGAGAGAAATGGAAGTGGTCTGAGCTCAGCACAGGGACCATATGCTCCTCTTGTCCAAGCAGCAGTGACTGTGTGTGACCTTGGCCATGACACATAATCTTCCTCCACTCCACAGCTCAGAGCTGGGATAGTGGCAATTCTCCAGAGGGGTGTCATGGAGAGCTCTGAAGTCAGATTCATAAATCACCTTGGAGAAGAAAATGTGGTCACTAGTCTGTGCAAAGGGATCACTAGTCCACGTGCTGCACAGGACCTGAACAACAACCACGACTCTGAAGGAAAGGCTTGAAGTCTGGTCTTTCTTTACACATTTACACCTCTTGGTCAGCAAGTACAGAAGTCTTTCTTGGAAGTCAAAAGTGTGTCTGATGGTAAAAAAGACCCGCTATGAGAATCCCAGGCAGCAATGAGTGCTCAGAAAAATGGGTGCTCAGCAGAGAGCCCAGTCATACCTCTGTAACCCTGCTTACACACACAGGCTCACGGGGCCATTCGCACTTCATCTGCTCTTTGGAAAATTTGTTTGTTCTTCACTGAGAGAAAACAACAGGGGCTTTCTGACGTGAAGACATCACTGCAGAGCAGGTGGGGTGTCTTGTGGAGGTTTCCTGGAAGGATTTTGCAGCAGCTGCAGTACCAGAGTCTCCCTGATGATGGATACCTGAAGAACCAGCCGTGAGAGCTCATTGTGCTCTCCCCAGGGCGAGCCATGGCCATGCTCATCAGTATTGAAATGGACTCTCTGGAGTGGTGCAAATGCACACTTTTACTGCTGATGTGTTGCAGATTTAAATATTTCTATCAGGTCCAGGAAATCAAACCACAGCAGGACTACCAGGAGGTGACTGATTCGTTGTGTGACAATTGTTTAGTTCCATGCAAATATGGCAAATGTTGACAAGGAAATCAGACTTACAGCATAAGGCTCCTGTCCCTTTAAACTGCCTTAACTCCACTTAGTTCATCAGATATTGACTTATTTATACAGGCAAAGCCTTTGACTTGCAAACGTCCTTCCAATTTAATTAATATGCTAAGAGTTAAAAGGGAATGATTTATAAATAGATGAAGAGATATTTTGATGCCAACATGGTCATATTTAAAACCATGAACTTTGCCCAACCTCCCAGGAAGTTTTGTTTCCCTTGTGTTGCCTGGCTGTGTCTGCTTGTTGAGAAAAGTTTGACTTTAATTTTCCATGCCTGTGCCTGTACCCTACACCTGTGAATGCTGGAAAATCAGTAAAAGAAGCTCATGGAAGAGTTTGCTCTGGCACAGACTAGGCAAAGCCAGTCCTTTGGAGGGGAAGAGTAGGACAAATAGCATCTATTCTGGTTTGGGTCCAACATCCTATTTTTGGAGACCCTGGCTGTGGGTGGTGAGGGCTCTATATCTCTTCCTGCATGTCTTAGTGCTCTGATATTTTTGAAGGACTACACAGGCAGTCCAGAGGGACTAATTTTCTACTGAAACACCTAAGTTAGGTGCTGAGAAGTACGGGGCTGACTCAGAAACCTCTGTTCCTGCCACTAGGGAGCGACAAAAAATCACATTGCAGCAGCAGGCGGGGTTCCCACTGCGATCACCAAGAGTCAAATAATGCCCCACTTACAGCCTCCTGCTCAGGGAACCCTCCCTAATGCTAAGGATGTCCATACGTTAGGGACTGTATCAGCTTAATGGCCCAGTATGATTGAGCTACTGGCTTATTAGTCGCTCTTTCCATAGTCGTGGGAAGGAAAAAAAAAAAAGGCTTGGTGAAGATGGCATTTCTTCTGAAATCTTAATGCCAGAGAACAAGCTCTGGCCCATCCGTGGATCCTGGAAGCATCATGCTCTAAAAATGATGCTAGAGGCCATTATCAATTGTCTGGGCAAAGCCTTCCAAGATGATAGATTGTGATGCAGTGACACTGCTGAATGAATGTTGAAAAGAAGAAAGTTCCAACTGATGCAGAGGGCTCTGGCAATTAGCAGTGATGGAAGGGAAGAAAATGCTGAGAAGAAGCATGTCAGTAATAATGGCTTCTGGTAAATTATTACATCAGTGCAAAGTTTGCCTCAGTAACAACTATCCTTAAACAGCAGGAGAATGGATACCCAGTGGTGCATCAACACCTGAATGGCATTTCTTAATGGTCTCTGGATGTTATTTCAGCTCTCTTTGGAGAATGGGGGCTCCCAGCCAGCCTGCATGAAAGCAATGTGTGAGAGGGCTTATGACATTCAGAGCACTGACAGCAGAATGCTTTTCATTTAGGGAACAACTAGACAGAAACTATTACATTGTTGGAGAGTTATTACCCTCTTGGGCCCAACATTTGTATGCGAAGGAAACCTGTCTTTCACTTCAAGACAAATCCCACCGCACAGCAATGTGGTCTGGAGCTTTGTGTCAGATTGAGGAATTCAGTCCCATGTGCTGCCACTTTGGGCAAATAATTTCAGTGGGCCTGTAAAACTGGGTTACTGGGTGCTGAGAGCACAGTCAGGGCAGCAGAAAGTCAGGAGGTGTGGGGGGAAGACACAGCTCTGCCACTGCCTGTCCCTGGAACCAAGGCAGCCAACTATCCCTCTGCCTGTGAGCTATCCATTCCTAAAGTGGGATTGGAGCTTCCCAACTTTGGAGAGGTACCACAAGGAGTGACTTCTTGGGTGAGATGCTCAAGGGCTGGCACAATGGGAACCACAGGAGTGCCATGATCCAGACAGAGGTGCTCCAATCCTGTTTAACCACTGGAAGCATCTTAAGTCTTCTCAGGCTTTTCAAAGACTGCTGCCAGCAGAAACATCATCCTTCAAACTAATTGCTTTCTTCAAGTAACACGCAAGACTGTAAAACTGTATCACAGCTGAAATGTAACTGTGTGTTTCAGATTATTTTTTTCTGGTTCAGATAGAGGTTCAGTGGAGGGATGTGCTCTTTGTTCACTGTCCAGCTGTGCTGTCCATCCACTGGTCTCATTTCTGTCTCTGGTTTCCCTAAAGTTTCTCTGCACAAACCAATGCCCAAAGCTTAACTGGCCTTGGAAAGAATTGCCCCTCTAATAATATGTCAAAATCAAGGACAGACAACTGAAGGTTTTTGCAACTTCCCAGAAACTCCTAGATTCTGGGAAATACTTTTGGTCTACCAGCGTTTTTGAGCTACTTGATTGTTGTAACTCCTGTGAGAGTCACCCAACCATCGGCTCCAGGAAAACCACCAGTTCCACTACCGAGTGTCAGAACTGATGCAGGCAATCACAGCCTGTTTGATTGGATGATCAGGGCAAAGTCCTGTTTGCCCCTCTTGAAAACCAGCATTTACAGCCCACATGCCTGTTGTGACTGTTCCTGTAGGATTTAGGAGCCGGCAAGGCCACCTAAGCTACCGCCAAACTCACCTCGCAGCCCTTGACACAATGAATCAGGGAAGGGTGAGGATACCACTTGAGTCCTGCCGTGCAGACAACGCTCTGGAGGGAAGAGGGAAAAAAAGCAGCAGGTTAAGACAAAGAAATCAGTGTACAGAAAGTCAGAGTGCTGGCTCCTGTGGCTCTCCTGTACTTAACCAATGAAGTTCAATTCCTAACACCTCTTGTGTTCTCAGGACCTGGCTGTCCTCCAGGTATTTACAAGAAGTGTTGGACTTGACACTTGCAATAACAGAGCATTTGAGATTAAAATAATATTTAAGGTTCTCCTAAAATGCCATGTCCAATATTTCACTCGTGGTGGGGGAACGTGGCAGGGAAAGGCAAAGGCACAGGTCCACTGTCTTGCTCTTGGGCAGAGGAGGGACATTTTAGGAATTCATTTAGGGATTTCTTTGGTGCTGCAAAGCATTGGTGTCTTTCACTGCCCATTGTACCTGGACTTCTTGAAGATGGAAGCAGCTAAGTGTGGACTTTCAGATACATTTTAACATCATCTTAAATAAAAGCACCTCCCACCACATGCCTTCAGAATAACCCCCAGATAGGACAGCATCATCTGCTACATTTTATGAGCATTATAGTAATTTCTCTACCAACTCTGTCTACAGATTTTCTAGGAGAAAAAGTTGTGTTGCTTAGTTTTGGGCAAAAATAATGACCAGGCTCCTCAATGATGACACAGCCAGGGCAGCCATAGACATGGACACTTAGATTTTAAGAGTGGATGAAATCTTTGACCAGTCAGTGAAGATGATGGTTCAATACCATAGAGGTCCTGGAGATTGGACTCCCATCCATTCAGCAGGACAGCCACAATGTTCATTTTGGGTTATCATCCATGGATGGAGCACTACCCTGTCCAGTTGGGCAAGATGAACACATAGGCACTCACCTGGAGAGAGGGGTTGGGGTTGGGTGGAGGCCTGGGGAAGGAAGGGATTAACATTTGGGAAGACCCAAGGCACAAGCCACCCCCTCCCCCGTTTATCTGAGGGCCCGTTTAATCCATCTGCAGCGGAACCTCGGCATGTTTTTACAGTTTCTGTCAATTGAGGCTTACCTGGCGTGTGCTAGAAAAAGGACTTTTATACTATCTGACGGCGGCTGTTTATCTTTCCGATGCTCTCGGATTTTCCACTATTAGTCAAGCCCTGCTTGCCCCACCTGCCTCGCAACAGGGCCCGTCTGTGTGAGTGGAGAAGCGGCCAGGAGAGGGGGAGGATGTTGTTTATCCCCCGGGAGGGAGGCTGCAAGGTGCGGGCGGCCCTGAGGTGTCAGACATTCCCCGAGAGCTCCTGACAGACAGCTGGAGGTTTCCAGGCTGTTACCTGCCACAAATGGTGAGGGGTTTGTTGTTTGTTTTGTTTTTTTCCCCTTCCTCTTCTGTTTATTGCACTTCAGAGGGAAAAGAAAGGAAACTTTTCTAGGTTTGAAAATAAACAAGACCAGTCAACAGTCCGGGAGCGGGGAGAGTAAAGGAAACAGTTCAAGAGTGTTTGAACCCAAGAATTAAAACAAGGTAGAAAAACTCAGGCATTTGTCTCCTGTGTCCAAGGCCAACAGACAATAAGTGGAAGAAGGGCACTTCCAAAGAGCATCTCACATTCCCCTGGTAAGAAGGGTTTTACAAAACCTCTCGCTATGTGTGAATGTGTGTGAGCACGCAGAGCCAACAAAAGGAGCTGGGGAGCCCTGAATCAAGGTCTGAAGAGGAAAGGAGGTTTCCAAGTGAGAGCAATCCCTCACGGAGGATGCACTGACTGCTTTCCTGACCCTCCCAGTGTTAAAAATGCAGCACCACCCTTAGAAGAAGGGGTGGAAGGGGAAGTCTCTGCTTCTCTGAGCGCTCAGTCAAGGTCATCTTCAGTGCCAAGAACTGCACAGCCTTTGGCTGGACAACCTCCAGGGAATGGGAGTGCAGCCCCAGGTTGTTCTCTACAGTGTAGGAGAGCCAGGTGACCTTGTGCCAAGTTAATCACTGGGTCAGTGGGACATTCCCATTGCTCCTGAGTGGCACCTGCCAACAGCTTCATACCTGTTACTTCACCCTCCCTTTGGATGATCCTTTGCTAGTGGAGCTGAATTCAATCCTGCTAACATTCACAGAGCTGAAAGCAGAAGGAAGGACCTTCTGCCACGGTCCTGGTTTCTCTTGCTGGTTTTCCAAGCCCTCAGTTCCCACTACCCAGCTTATTTGTACCCTCAAGCTGCTGCAGGTGCTGTGTGCAATGCAATGGGAGAGAGGCTTTGGGTAGAGGGAAAGACTGGTTTAAAAAATTGAGAAATTGGGAATGATTTGGGTTGCTGGGCATTGTTTCTGCCTCCTGCAGTGCAAACAGGCATACAGGTGCCACAGGATGCTGCATGGGGCCACTGAGATGAACAAATGTATAAAAAGCAAGCAAGGATGGGTGCAGGTTGTACATGACCACGACCTGATGGACTCAGTGTGCACAGAAAGCGAGGTGGGCTCAGAAGGCCAACACAGGCTGCTGTAAGAGGTGGATGGAAGGACCACATCCACCACGTGCCAGGCGGTGTGCGTGGGGAAGGCCCATCTGGCCACTGCCCCTGTGAGCCCCGTGCCCTGTGCTGCTGTGGTGACATGTGCTGCCCCCGTGGCCCCAGCTCCCCTCACACCCTGGGTTTTTTGCAGCACATCTGCCCTCCCACACGGGCAGCCGGGCTGACTGACTCCAGCCCCGTCCCCATCCCAGAGACACCACCCAGCCACATCTCTGGTCAGTGGCTGGGATTCCATTTGCTGCCAAGGGAGAGGGAGCAGGGCTGCGCTCCCACAGCAGGTAACAAAGAGCCAAGACAGCACATCAGGCTGTTGTCATTTTCTCCTTGTGAGGGAAGACCCAGTGCCTCTGGTCACGGCGCTTCCCTCCCAGGGTGGGACTAACACAGTGATGTCAACCCCTTGTGGGCTGCAGAGGGGATTGGGTTTCCCCCAGAGAGGCCAGAGGAGATCTCTCCTCCACCTTAGATGGGTCAAGTGTCCCCCAGGGCTTTAGCTTTAGTCCCCCGGGGACTGGCATCTACTGGCCTCAGCTAACTCGCTCCTCAGGCACTAAATGAACGCGACAATTAACCATGGGCTTAATGTGGCTGGGCTGAGGGGATCAGCCAGGAGAGGGGAGACACGGCACTTTGGGCTGCTCCTTCCTGTAGCTACAGACGGGCTGGGATCTCCTGCCTTCCTGGGTTCTGAGCAGCTGCTCTGATGTTGGTCACATCACTGCTCTGTGATTCAGTTTCCCTGCTGCAAAATGAGCCCAAAACTCATCAAAAAAAAGGTAGATGGGAAGGAAGGAGGAAAACTGCAAAGCTTGAATGAATAGGGGAGTATTTAAGGAGTGTTCCCATTAATGATTTTTGGATATTTATAATCCCAAGGCTCGCAGTGCACGTGGAAAAACATGTCACCAGCAGCTGGGCTGTGTCCCTGGGGTGCAGAGGGGCCATGGTCACACTCAGCCCAGCAGAGTCAGGGCACACCAACCCTTTGAGGGCTTCCCCAGGCATGCACATGCCTGCATATTGTTTGGCCTGTTCCTACTCAGCACAAAGGCAAGAACCCAAATTCAGACAGCCTAAGAAATTAGGTGTCTGCCCTGTTTCTCTGCAGTCAGTGGGAAAGAGCTGTCAAAGCTGTCTCTCTGAGCTATTTCCCTTTTTTTCTCCCTACTGCCTGCATAGTCAGTCTTGGCAGCTCTATCCATGGGTGTCTTCAGCAGCTCAGAGCCCCATGACACTCATAGTGAAGGGGAAATCATGGGGACAGCAGTGGCTGCTCCCAACACGGCCCACTGCAGAACAACAGAGGAACAGAAGATTTCAGGTGGTGTTTTTTTCTTGCTGAAAATACTGATTTGGAAGACACTGCCAACTTATAGTGATTTCAACAAACTGTTTCAGACCCGACAAAGCAACTCAACCTAAACCAGTTCTGCAAAAACCAGTAATATTTAGACATTTTTTGAAGCGAATTATCTGTTGTTGTTGTTGTTCCTTTGAGAGGACATTTAATTTCTAAGGGTTTTTTGTGGTTTGTTTTTTTTTTCATTTTCATTAAACAAAAGTTTACAAAATCTCCTTGGAAATGAAATGCTACGTTATGTTCAAACCAACATGTTTTTTCCTCCAATTTTTTGGTTCACCAAAAATCACAACAACAAAAGAGTCACTTTGATTAGAGAAAAACATTTTTTTTTTTTCAAATTTAACAGAACTTCGAGTGAACCGAAAAATCAAGTGATTTGCACAGCTCTGCTCTAAACAACCCCCAGAGGAGGGATAGTCCTTCTTCCCACTTTGCTTCCATAACAGATGTTTCTTGAGCAGCTACACACAGATATATCTTTTTCCTTGCCAGCTCTGCCTGTGTTTTCTTGTCCCTATCCCCTCAAAGCTAAATGCCACAGAAGGGTCCTGGCTTTACCTACTTCCCATCCTGCCCTGATTTGTACTTCACTTGTGCCTGAAATGAAGTAACTGAAAGTGCTTCCTTTGCGTCATTCAAGTGCTGGGAGATGTACAAAGACTCGCTGTGTAAATGCAACCAGCTGCTCCCTTCGCTCGTGTGGCACAACAGCCAACAGTCACTGACCATAAACAGAGACACGGACTATTAATGATATGCAGCACATTGCCATGGGGACCTTCCCCTAAGGCATCCCAGTCCCATGTCTCCAGGGTCCCTCCAGTCCCACCAGAAGCAGCGTTTCCCCCAGTGGAACCCCACGAGGCTCCGCTCCCTGTGGGTGGCATCCCCTTCTCTGAGGAGCTGAGTAAGATGGTTGCTTTATATCTACCAAAAAACTCCCCTCTGATGTGTCTCAGCATCATCCTCCTCGTCTCCTAAAGGCACCCCTCCATCTCCCAACACAAGTTTTCAAGCCCAAATCTCACCCTCTGCTTACAAAGCGTGGGGTCAAACTTGCATCTGCTCACAACCTAAAGCTCTTGCAAGATCCTAACCATCAGGGCAAAAAAAAAGGTCTTATTTGCCACTGTGCTCTTGGAAACCACGATTTCTCCTCCATCCCTCACTCCCCTCATCTCCCCCTTTACTACTCTGTGTTTTCCCTGCTGCCTAATGAGCCCTCCAGAGACCTGCAGGTATAAAACTCGTTACAGCTCCCTCCGCGTACCCGCGTCAATAAGGGAAGCAGTGCAGAGGGAACGGGAGGGAAGCTGTCACTTTATTTCCCCATGAATTACAAACCACTTTAAAGTCTGGCACTTGGGAAAGGGCCGGTGAGAAATTGCCCCTCACACAGAGATAGGGGTTTTCTTTATGTTTCATGCCAGAAACTTGGCAAAGCCTCGGCTTAGGCAGTCACGGAATTTTAGGGTCTGGAGCGACTGGGGAGCTGGGAAGGACACTATGAGCTTGTCATATTCTCTGGACTTAAGTTTCCCACTCATTTCCAGGATTTATTCTCTCGCTCTGTGTGAAATAGGAAAGTATAAAGTGGTGGAGATTTTTGGAGCAGCTCTCTACCCACAGCCAAGGCCAGATTTCAAAAATCCCAAACCCTGGGCTCACATTTAGTCATGTAGAGAAGCAAATAGACTGTCAAAGCTGCTCAGGACACGCTGGGGCTGTGTTGGCTGCTTGTTCTCCTCCGTAATGGAGTTCAAGTGTGTAAAACAAGCTCCTGCAAAGCCAGGGCCAAGTATGTAAAAAGCCAGCAGTGCTTGTTCACGAACACCAGCAGCAACCTGGTGACACCTGATGTGTCAGCATCTTCCGACAGCTGCTTGAGCGTGTCCACTCAGACCTTTACACCTGCAGAAATACTGCGTGGGCACAAGCACCTGGTGACACGAATTTGCAGGCACGTGAGGGTTTTCAGGATGAGGTGGATGCGTGTGTCTCCCACCGGAATCTCAGCGTGGGCATGGAACCAACAGCTGTTGGGCGAGTGGGCGCGCGAGGTGCACAAGGGTGGGCACACGGGTGGGCACATCCCCAGCAGGGCACGCTGGCGCTGCTGCGTGCTGGAGGACGCTCAGGACGGAGAGCTGGGAGCAGTTAATGCTGGCTGTGCGTTTGCAGCAGGCAGGAGTGAGAAGTGGTGACCTCTGGAAGGGGCTGTGCTGAGCAGGCAGCTCTTGCATGCGGGCAAAGGGGCGGGGGGAGCGCTCAGCCAGCTCTGCGGGGTTGGGAAATGGAATACCCTCTGTATCAGCTTCTTTTGTCATCCAAAAGCAGCACAGAAAAAAAGCCAGCCCCTGCCACCCAAAGAATGCAAAACACGGAACAGGAGGAAGAAAATAAAACCTGGCCAGTGCCCTTTCTCTCTCTGTCTGTCACATCTTCCTGTGTCATGAATCCCATTTTCAGATCAGACCCCACTGATCTGAGGCCTTTACCTTGAACTGACTTTCAAGGGGAAAACACAGAGAGACAGCAACTCGGAGAGAAAGCCACCCCATTGCCAGAACAACATGAAAAGACATAACAAAAATCGGGAATTCTTTCCTAAAGGGCAGCATTCCCCGTTTTTCTCCCCTCATCAAATGAACCACAGGTAACACTGCTCATACACATTCAGCAAGGGATGCAGTTAGTGGAGTTGTCAAGCACTGACCTTCACTCTCTGAGGGTTCATCCAGTGCTGGATGTCTTGCACAGTCTCATTCACGCGCAGGAGGATGGGCTCGTGACTGTGATCCAGACATGAGGTGGTACACTCTGTGCCTGCACAAAACACGGGGAGGATAAAGTTAAAGGATAAAGCTAAAGGATAAAGCAAGCAGCTCCTGACCCTTCCAGCATCCTTCCAGCTGAAGGACAGGATTACAGCTCGTTTTTCCTAAATTGCAATTAGCAGTCAACCATAACTATCACATATCTCCAAGCCACACATGAAGTGCTGAGTACAACCCTGCATTCAGCAGGAGAGCGTGGGGGTGGCACATATTCCAGGGCCTTTCTGTATGAGCTGCAAATCTAGGTTTTTCTCTGGCTATTAACTCCAAGAAGGCTTTGCAATTTTTTACATCATCAAGAAAACGGGAAGGTTTTTCCATTTCAACTAAGCTTTCAAGCAATGGGACTGGTTAGGCAGAGGCTGTCAGACTCATCTCACCTATGACATGACAAAAACCTACCGTTTGATCTGTCCAAGTTTGCAGGCCTCCAATAATAATCTTTCAGAGGGTGACTGAGCCTAATGATATTGGAGATGAACTATCACCTAAGTCCCACAGTCGATAAGAAGTATGCAGAGAGGTAATGATGGCTTTGTTCACACATAAACCTGCTTTTTCTCTGATTAACTGTCATGCCCAGTGGGAACCCTGTCCTTTCTTTATTAAAACATGCTGGGATACTCTGCAGCAATATCCCAGAGCCCTGTGGTGACACAACCGTAAGCCCTAGTGTGTAGGACCATTACCATTTCCCCCCTGGAAAATCACTCTTGAATGGCACAGCTGCTGCAAACATGTCATTAGGATTTTTGCACTCCAATCAGCGCTGGGGGAGGAATTAATCTCTGCACTGGTTTGGAGAGCTGAACCTTTGGCTCAACACACACCTCAGCCTGGAAGGGCAGATTGGTGTCTGAGGAATTACCGAAGGTGTGTGGGATTCACGGTGACCACGACTGGATGCTATTATTTCCCCCACCTGCTTCTGCCTTCTCACATTCTCCACATGGAGGAGTCAGTGGGAACAGTCAGACCTGGGCTGTTGAGCCGGGAAGACCGGGAGCACTTGGAGTTTGTTTTGCTTTCTCAGGGCACGTGGTAGTGGCTCCACAGACCTGCTGGATGAGGCCTATTGACACCACCCCCATGGCAAACGAGTGGCAGGAGAGCACCTTCTCAAAAGGCCATCAATCAGGCTTCCAAAAATGCAAAGAAGAGAGGAAAACCCCAACATCTGATACCAAAAGGTGGTGCTGGGTGAGCCTACAAGGAGTGTGGTATGTCTCCGTCTGCTGAGGATGAGCCAGAGGCTGCTGTGCCCTTGCTGAGCTCTCCAGGGAGAGTCATGCTCTTGTGGAGGGTCTGCCCCATGCATCCTTCACCTCCACGATGCTGTGTGGTCCCATCCTGGGATCAGGCCCACCAGTCCTTGCACTTGGAATCAGCACCTGCTGACAGCAACTGGGAGAAGAGCGAGAGCTGGCGAGCACCCGCTGCCTGAGCAGCCCCAGACCCTCCTGCTTCCAGCACTGAGATGCTCCTCACCAAAGCAGGAATTGGGACTCCTCTCCTTGCAAAAACCTGGCTAGGCCTGGGGGATAACCTCCTCTCAAGGGTAAAACTCCTCGCCACATTAAGAGTCGCCCGCTCTCCCGCGCTCAGCCACACTCTGTACGCTCGTGGAGAGGAACAGGTCGGAATTGTTTTGATATATGATCTGTAATTGGCATCATTACAGAGTGGTGATCTCATCCAGGTCGTGTTCTCCTCCCCGGGGAGGGAACACAAGGAGGCTCGTGGTCCCTCGCATGGCTGCGATATAATGAGGGAGCCGTGCAAGGAGGAAGTTTCTCCAAGTTCAAAGGGACAGACGGAGGGAGGTGGGGGGATGGCAGGGGCTGGGAGTGGGGCTGCAGGAAGGGGCCTCGCAGATCTGTGTGGGCTGCAGCCTGTGCAGCTTCCACTGCAGCCCTTACAGCAAGGAAACCCCAAAAACTGGGGCTGAAAATATGATATAGGGCTGAAAAGGCAAAATGCAGTGTGTACAATTCAGTGTCTGTCCCTCCCCTCTGCCTGGGTGTCACAAAGCAAAGCTGAGTGTGTGAAGTCATCTCCGCTTACAGAGTGAGCAGGTACCCCAGAAGAAAGGGGGAAAATACAACTTACAACAGCTCCTAAACAACTGTCCTACCAAAGGGGATGCTCAGCTTGTCTCTTTCTGGAGAGAGCTGAATTGTCCTGGTGCTGCGCTATCCGGTCACCTCTTTTGCCTTTCAGCCTCTGGAGTGAGGGTGTGTGCATGTGGTTGAAGG
Organism: Lophotriccus pileatus; assembly: GCA_035583135.1. Classification (NCBI taxonomy): domain Eukaryota; kingdom Metazoa; phylum Chordata; class Aves; order Passeriformes; family Tyrannidae; genus Lophotriccus; species Lophotriccus pileatus. Next base: position 7,807,206 of record JAWWES010000038.1, read on the forward strand.
AGTGGGACATTACAAAAGCATACAGGTACAGTCCCTCCCTGCATTTTGCAGGCTGGATGTATCTCTGGCACAGCCTGCCGTGCTGGCTGCCCCCGAGAACCAGCTGGCCAAGAAGGGACACAATGAAACTGGAAGCGCTGCAAGGAGCAGGCAATCAGAGCATGTTACTGCCCTCTCAAAGATTCATGTTTCCTAAAAGCAGTTCCCTGAAAAGCTTCCCATAGCAGCCTCTCACTCTGGCAAACAGGTCTGCAGGAGATGACTTGAAAGACTGCAGGCTCCTTCCTCCCTCCCTCCCTGTCATTCCCAACCTCTTCCTTGCCTCCTGCTCCCCTCAGAGCTGTACTGCAGGTGCTGGGGGAAGGCTCACACACCTATTCCGTAGCCGCCGGCGCACTGGAGCTTCAGGTGGCTGTTGAGCTGGGTGGGCAGAGTGCACTGCCCCTGCATCTCCCTGCACAGGTGGAAGGAGCCGCTCCACGTGCCATCCTTCCTGCAGTGAATCACGTTGCTTCCACGGCCCTGGGGGTGAGAGAAGGAAACAATGAGGATGGTCACTAAAATGCCATCAAGGAGAGGCTGAGAGCTCTGAGCTAAGCTGGGAGCAAAGTTCTGCTGGAACTGGAAGAGCCCCCAGTTGGGAGGGGCAGCCCTGGAGGGCAAACTGGAGTTTTCTTCCAAAGAATTAACAAAAAAAAGGGAAACACCTGCACTGCAGACAGACAGACACACACACACACTCCTCTCCTGTGCAATGCAAGGTCTCTGCAAGCCCCTTGCAAGGTCTCCACCTTACAACAGCCCCACACCAGTTGCAATAAAGGTGCCTTCACCCCGTTTGCCTTCTTTCTTGTTGTAGAGAGGTTGGTGTTGAATGCAGACAACCTTTTCCCTCTTCCCGTTCTCTAACCAGTTACATCATCTTTGTCTTGAAAAAGAAAGAATCCCCAGTGGCCATCTGAAGGAGGAAGGAGAGCGGGACACGAGCAAGGATGCTTAGCAGGGCAGAACGTGCTCTTTAGAGCTCGTCTGCCTTGAGTGACAGCAAGTGAAGAGGTTGAGACAGACACGCACAGAGGCAGGTGGGAAGGAGGGAAAAAAAATCCTCTGGTGTGGGAATGGGCAAGGCATAGAATATGACATTTCTCTTATAGAAAAGATTCTCTGTATGATACTGAAGAATGAATACCAAAGTCCGAGGGGAAATATCATGCCCTTTAAAAACAACAAAGGAGCGCACAGGCAATCTTTTGTCAGATCTCTCCTCACGGCATTGGGGATTTCTGTGCAAGCTGTTCTGTGGGATCTGCGAGCCCGACTGCCATGGGGTAATGTGGGATATTCAACAGGAGCATGTCTGGCGGGGCTGGGCTCCAAACCTCCTGTGGGGACCTTGCTGGGTGGGAGAACCATGCAGGATCTCTGCTTCTCCTCACCCGTTTTACATGCCAGGCACGTTGCCTGCAATCTACCCACCCTGCTCTTGGAGACTGTGCTGGGTATCTTTGGGGCTCCTTTAATGTGCTGTCTGTGCTGGGATCCCTGCAGGGCTGCTGAACTTTTCGGAGGAGCTCTGCCCCCTGACCCACACCCCTTGTTGCACAGGGCCCTGCACAAGCCCCTGGTACTGGTGTGGAAGATGTCACAGCCTTCAGTGTTAGTCTTGTCCTTAATATCCTAATGCCTTTTTTTTTTATTTTTTGCTCAGCTTCGTTGATGAACACAATGTTTAGTGAGATGCAAAGTGGTCTTAGTGGCAGACTACTGTGTGGGACCTGCTTCCCTTTCTCTAGACATCTGGCCATTGCCAGAAGTAATAAGAAAATCATATGAAAGGATAATGGAGCAGATGGACTCAGGGTGTGATCCAGCTTGGTGATTCTCACCTAAGGGTCAGTTTGGCAGAGACTGATTAATTTAGAGCTGACTGTTCATATGATTTGTGCACAATATTCAGAAATGGAAGACCCTTGCTCTGGTGCCCGAGGAGGTACCTGCTTAAATGACCATTACGTTCCTGGTGATTAAGAGATGCTGGGTGTACAGCCAAGTAATGATCTTTCAGCGTGGTGACAAAGTCAGGAACAAATTGCTAAATGATAATTAAGCACAATTTGCTGGTTTAGCAAGTGTGAGGCACTTCCATTGTAATTTCCATGCCAGGGTTCAAGCATGATTCTCAAAGGTGAGCCATGAAAACTGATTTATGTTCCTGGAGCTGGCTATGCTTGAGGGTACTATTGTATAGTTTCTGCAACATACTCAGAGATCCCAGGATATCCATTGCTATAGTAACATACTGTCCATCATTCCCTGACCTGCAAAATCTCTTGTGAAAATCCCTGCTGGGTTTCTTGCTTGGATGCAACGTGTATTATCACCTTATATAGCTGAGAGAGACTTAGTGGGGTTTAATCCTTAAATAATTAACACCTCTCAAGTGGTTCTGGCCTGTGCCAGAAGTCCTCCCCTCTTCTTCTGTAGCCTATTTTCTGGGATATCTGAAAATACCTTTCTCTGCAAATCCCTCTCTCAAGATGTTATCTGCTCCTTTGCCCAAGGTGCTTTCACAGCTGAACAGTCACTCACAGTGAATGCAGACATAGCTGGATCTCTCACTTTCTAGAGCTCACTTCATTACTGCTTTAACCCTGACTCCACTACTTGCTGCTCTTTGTGTCCACCTCACTTAAAAGCAAACACAAGCCCGTTACACCGGTGGGGATTGCCCTGGAGGGCCCGGGTTCCCTGCACTGGCAGCGATGGCACCCAGCGATGGGACACGGCGTCAGCCACCCTGACCAGTCTGAGCAAGTGGTAGATGCACAAAGCCACAGCCGTTGTGTCCCAGAGCTCCCACCCAAACTGCACCCACACCTGCAACTTCTCCTTTCACTTCAACTCATAACCTCCCTGTAAGAGTTATACAAGGAAACCTTTTCCAGATGCCCTGAAGTGAAACACTGGGGCTCTACCTGTTGTCCCCACGGAGAGGGCAGGCCAGCCTGGCTGGGAAGAGGGGCAGACAGGGGCTTTTAACATTTGGACCAAGTATCAGAGGTGTCTTTCACATAATTGGTAACTTTTTAAATGACCTCAGAGTCTGGAATTATATTAAACCACCTATGACAGAGCACTCCCTGCTTCCTGCAGTGCCTGTAGTACCTGCAGGTACCTTCTACATCCCTGCCTTCTCTTCCCAAGACTATGGAGCAGTAGCAGTACTTCTGGGAGAAGTTACTTATCTCACAAACTATAATTACCTCTGGTGAGGAAACCTAGGCATTTCAAACAAGGTAGTAAAGGGCAGACCTTCTTGTGTCACTGAACACAGCTCCTAGGACAACAAAGGCAACATGTTTATTTGTGCCATGTGAGGATCTGACCCCTGATGCCAAATGACACCTTCACAGCCAGGAAAACATGGAAGTTTAGAGATAGTTCACCTGAACAGTTGTAATCCCTATGGCATTAAATTATCATATGGCACACAGAAATATAGTAAGAAGAATTGGGGGGAAAAGCGAGGTAAAACAGAATGAACTAATGGGATAAGTTTGGTTAACTCACATCCTACTTACTTTCATTCATTGATCCTTGTTGTCTAGCCAGGTCATAGAGCCACTGAGGCAGATTTTTTAGCTGCTTATTGTCCAGAAACATTAAGTCAGTCACTGCTAGTCCTCTACAGGTAATAGTTAATACTGCTACAACTGTCATAAAAATAGTATTTCCAGACTCTTCACACTCTCCCTCTACTTTATTTTTCCCTTCTCCATCTCTCTGTCTCTGCTCTCAGAAGAGCTCAGTGGCACTCTGCCCCTCCAAGATCAGGATCCTCAGGGAACACTTTTGAGCTGAGATAATTTGGATAAGAGAGACTCACCGCCTGACTGTCATCGTCCTCGCACTTGATCCGGCACTCGCTGTTGAACTGGAAGCCGTTGGAGCACTGGTAGAGCCCGTGGAACTTGGAAGGTGGGGGGTCACAGGTAACGGGCACACAAGCACCTGGCAGCCACGTGCCATCCTGCGTGCACTGGATCTTGAAGGCTCGCCTTTTTGTGCAGGAAAAAAAGAAAAAAAAGACCCTTTTGTGAGTGGCTGAGTCAGCTGAGAGCCTCTCCAGCCTCTGAGCTCTGCTAGCAGGTTGCAGGGGATGGGTGTGCTTGTGCTTTTAACACTCAGGGAAACAAGTTGTGAATCTGCGTCATGAGGTCTCTGAGCAAAAATAATGATTATTTGCAAAGCCAACATCGAGCTTCCCAGCCCAAACTCCTCTTTTGGCCTCGGACACACTGCTCAAGAATTCGGCTTCCCAGGTTTGTGGGCTGTGGTTGGTTTGAAGTGGGTTTGTGCAGAGTCAGAAGTATATGACAGCACTAACCCTTTCCTGCAGGGTTTCAAAGGGGACTCCCCAGGCTGCATATCAAAGGGGTGTTTCTAAGGTAAGGTCTGTTTTTTGAGCACTGGTCAGGATTTTCAAAGAAGCCCAAGTGAGCTAGGTGCCTAAATCCCCTTGAAGCTGCACAGCTATCTGCGTGAAGGAATTGCTCCGTGCTATTCCCCAAGGCACATATAGTCTGTGATAAACAGCCCATCCCTTTCCCAAAATCATTTTAGCTCATGGCTTTCTGAACCAGACTGACTGCAAAGCTTTCGTCTTTCACGTACTTTCTCGATTTTCTGGAGGATCCAGGGACATGGTAACCTGGTTTGCATTTGTACTTGCAAAAGGAGCCCACTTTGTGCTTGTCTTCTCGGCAACGAGAAGTCTGGAGATCTGCATTCGGGACGACGGAGGGTGCTCGGCACATCAGCTCACACAGGGCCTCTGGAAAGGACCACAGCCCATCCTCCATGCAGGTCAAGTTGCTGTTGTTTCCTGAGAAGAACAGTGAGCAAAGTTAACAACGTTCAGTGAGACTGCTTTCTTTTGAAATGTCCTTACACCCGTCATGTATCAAAAGCCACCTCAGCCGGTTTGACAAATTCAACTGTGTGTGTCCTATGTGCTTTCTCTTCCTAGATGATGGCATTAAATCATTAAGGGCTCTGTTTTCAGATGACAGGCAGGCAGTGCTTATTTCAGGAAATGCTATAGCATAGGGGAAGCCACACGGGCTTTGTCATCTTTTGTATTTCTCTTCCTTATTTTGTTCCTCTCTGAAAGGAAGCTTGTTTCATACATCAACCCCCTCCTCTCCAAAGCCATCGCTTTAACAGGGGGTTTGGTGCCATCACATTCTTCAATCTGCTTCTGTGTTATATCTCTTCCCTAAAGCTGTCCCTTTCATTTCAATTTGGAGCCTTTTGGAGCAGCATCTGTTAGTATTAGAGTCACTACTCCAACACAATGAGGAGCCATTCTCAGCTGGGGACTCTCAGTCCTTGGGGACTACTGTGATAAATACGAATCATAATACTCATTAGAGACTCATTTTCCTCAGGAAGCTTTCTTGGCCAACACCTCAAAGGTAAAAGGTACAATAGATCTATTTGCCTCTGCTATGACCTACTTGACTTCAGAAGGTTAAGCTAAAAGTAGCCTGGTCTCAGTGTATTTTACATTCTTTGTTATTTCATACCATATGTTGAAAAGGAATAAGCTTTTCCTAAGAAACAAAGCACAGCTATGAGCCACTAACCCTTCAAAAATCCCTAATACTCCATTGAAATCCCTGAGCATTGCTGCAGGAACTCTGCTCAACCCACAAGGCATATTTTCAACAGTGAGCCAACTTCGGAGTTATCCGAAATAATACTGACAAACTGCTAACCCCAGAGCAATGCCATCTCTCTGCAAGGGAAGGAAGAGAGCCGGGGCATGAGGCTGGAATTCAAAGAAGAAGAAAACAAAAGGCTCTGGAGGGCTCAGGAAGGTATGTGGAGGAGCCCTCCTGCCCTGCCCTCAAAGATAAGAGAAGCCGCATTAAATCAGCCCTGGTTTTGTCTCTCCCCTCCCCAACTGCAGATGATTGCAGAGGTATTTTGTGCAGAAGGGAGCTCTTTTCTGGAGCACCAGCATGTTCCTCTGCTCTGACTCATGCAGCAGCTCTGCAGACCAGCCTGGTGATATCATACTTGCCACTGCAAAGCGATAAGCTGTGACATTACCAACAGTGGCTGTCATGACGTCAGTGATTGAATTAGGCATGAGTCATTCTCCAGAAGCTTAGTGGCAACATCTATTAGTCATCACCGATGGCTGGACACCAATGGTGCTTTTACCTCACAGCTCTCGGCGTTTCTGGACAGAACTGAAGTGATGCTGCACACCAGAGCTGCACCCCCCGAGCTGGGGCTCGGTTATCACCCCTCCAGCTACCCCTGCCTGAGTCATCCAGCTCTTGTTGGTCGTGATCAGTATCACTGTTCTCACTGTCTGCTCAAAGAATTTAAAGCACTTTAAATGAAAAAACATATTTTGTTAAAGATAACCCTCTTGGTATATGAACAGAAAAAAGGAATTTTTTGGTAAAACGTAGTTTTAACTTTCCCTTAACTATCTTTTGAGTAGTCTTAATTTTCTGCTTCTGACTGTCTTCTGTCAGAGTTAAAAAGAATTAAGTGATTTGGTTATATATGAAGAAATCAACATATCCTTTCACTGAAATGAAGAATACTTTCCATGCCTTCCTTTTCTGGGGTTTGCAATGAGTCCCAGTAGAAAAGGTGATACTACAGGTACAATAATAAAAAAAAAACCTTTACAGAATTTGTACCTGAGTTGGCAACAGCAGTTAAGACTACTCCACTGCAAGATGACAAGTTAATTTGGGTCTAATGTTCCTTCAAATTAACAGTGATATCTTTTCTTGTTTCCTGAGGATCAGACCAGAAAGGGTGATGTGCCACTGAGCAGAAGAGTTGATGGTGCTGAGAAGAGGATGGGAATGTTAGCAGAAAAGCAGCAGGGAAGAAGATGAAGGAGAAAATGAAAGAAGGCAGCAGAGTGTGTTATTTCTAGGAAAAAAAAAAAAAAAAGAAAGAAAAAAGAGGAAAGTAAAGACTCCCAAACAAGAAGAGGAGAAAACGTCAGAGGTAGAGCAAGATGAGTGTGGAAAAGGAGAGAGGTGATGGTGGATTAGGAAAAACAGTGATGGGGATCTGCGCCACTGGGACATGGGGCTTTTTAGTCTTCTCCTGCCTTTCCAAATGCATGGAGGAGGCATAGGAGAGAGACAGACATACAAAACAGAGAAGGCATGGGAAAGAAGATGAGAGAGTTCAGTCAGATTTATCCCCATGACTTTTCCATGTTTTGGTTGTATGGAAGCACTGCCCGGCCAGCTGCGATCAAGGAAAGGTCAAAGGAAGGTAATAGAGAGATGCAAAGGAACTTAACTTCTAATATAAATAAACCTTCCACAGAGTCTCATAATTCTTCATACTTAAAATATCATGAATAATTCTAAAACAACAGCAACAGTAACATATATTACTAAGAGCAGTCTGTGTTAGTTGTGCAGCTCTCCCCAGGTCACTGCACAGACACCCTCTGGTACCTTTCAGAAGAGCAGGAGGTCGGCAAGTGAAGGAGCATTTCTTGCCAAAGGTGGTCCCCTCGCTGCAGTTGAAGGTGGCTGGGTAGACGTGGTACTGGTCTGGGACACCGCAGTCCACAGGCTCACAGGTCACCTGCTTGTTCCACTTCCCATCCACGCAAGTCATGGTGATGCTGGACCCCATCTGGAAAAAGATACATGCCTACAGCCACCACAGCCAGCAAGGGAGAGAGAAAAACCATTTCAAGCCTAGCAAGAACCATTACTTTGGCTGACAAGTTAGGCAAAACCATGCCTGACCTCTACCATCATCTTTGGGACAGGGCAGCAGCTCCTAAACCCACCCAAGTGCCACAAGAAACAGTGTCAGAGAACCAGGATGTATTTTTGTCACCTCTGCAGTGAGACACCACAGCGCTTCCATATGAGGAGTAGAGCACTGCAAATAATCCAAACTCTTGTCTGCATGGCCTCCTGAGACAAGCAGGGCACATGCTGTGCTGCCCTACGTTTGGGAAGGAGCACACAAGCCTGAGCTGTTGGAGCTGACAGCTGTCCCCCATCCCTGTCTCCCCTGCGGTGACACAGCCACTCCAAAGGGATCCCCACGTGCTTCTGAGTCAAAGTCGCTCTTGGGTTTGAAGGAAGAGCCAACCTGACATGAAACCATTTGGGACTCCTGTCTGAGGCTCTCCTGAGAGGTGTCAGTCACCCTTGGCTGGGGGTGCCAGGGGAAGTGCCTTGGGCCGCGTCAGTGTTGTGTGCAGATACTGACAGCTGCTCTTATGGCTTCTCTGTCAGGGTGCCCCAAGACTCCACATGAAATCAGGGCCCATGGACATGCAATTCTGAGAGACAGAGCTTTTCCAGGAGGAGTTTGCCATCAACAGACCCAGGAGCATCCTGCCCATAACTGGCACCTGGCACTTGAGAGTCAGTGCCTCTGCTGTGACTTCCCCAAAGTCACTCTACTGTCACAGCTACACTTCTGTGGATCTGAGGAATAATCCAAACAGTACAGCAGACTGAAATCCTGAAGTGCCAGGGGCAAAGGAGGAAAAAAGAGGGGGGGGCTAAAGGAGCCACCCATCCAAAGCTAAGACGATAAATTTACTGGATGACTGAGGGACAAACAGATGTTGGCAAAGAGAACTGAGTAAACAACATATCCACTTTCTAATTAAAAATGGAAAATTATTAAAAACTAGAAGTGAAGAATCTAACTCTTCCCTCCACACCAGAATAAAGAGAGGGACAGAAGTTTAGAAATGTGAGAAACCCAAACACGCGAGGGGGAAGATGCTGGCGAGGAATTTGACCAAGCCATACAGCAGCACTCCTCTGCCTCCAGGGAATATTTTATTCAGGGCTGGTATGCTCACAGGAGATTTGCACCGCCGACCATTGATCTGGGTTTATAAAAGGAAGGGGAATGTTTCTAGCACACATCAAAGGGACCTGGATTCCCTTTTTGCAAAAACACCCTAATGGTTTCAACAGAAGTTCAGACCTGTCTCTCTTTGATATATGGTTGCATACAGAATGGAAAAAGCAGTCCCAGAGCTGAGAAACTGGACACTTCCCTAGTGGGCACAAAACCCCTTTTTTAGACCGTAGAGTTTATTTAAACAGGGAGCACTGCTGATGGAAAAAAATGTCTTTTCTACAAGTTTAGAGTAGCGCATTCTGGGATTCTCGGAGCGCTCAGGTGAAGTGACTCTCTGCGTTCTCATTCCCAAGTGGCTGTTAATTCTGCCTTTGCTGCTTATCAGAATATTTGATAACATTAAAAAGCGTCTATAAAATGTAGGCAGTGGATTCCTTGAAGACCCCTGAGCTTCCAGGAAGCCACAGTGTGGTGGCCACAGGAGAAGGGATGATACAGCGTATTCCCATGCCTTGAAAACCATACAGACACATTCCCTCTCCAGGATGAGCTGCTCCGGCATTTAGCAAAGCCTCCTTTCCCAAATAACACAGCAGCACTGTGGCTGCTGGAACTTAAAACATAAACTCAAGCTATTGATGCCAATAAACTTAAGCTAATGATGTCAGAGGCTATCCAAATGTTATGGAAAAGACATAGGTCTTGCACAGTATCTTGCTGGATGCTGAATCCTTGCTGAACATAGGGAAGCTCTATGATAAGAGGTTCAACTCCAAGAATTAAAGTATTAGTGTTGGTGCAAATGATTTTTCTATGACACAATACTGGCTGCACAAAGGAGTTTCTCTAATGACAGGGTTGCACATCAAATGTACCTCTACATAACACCAAATAAACAGTGCAAACTCAGAAACAGAAATGTAATACAAATATTTAAAGAGAGGCAATATCTGTGCACAACAGTAACATCTTACAAAAAGGAATGTTTTGCCTGAGTTAACACTTGTGAGAGTATTTCAGCTGCAGCCATGGCCTTTAGTAGCAGAAAGCTGCAGGACATTAGAGCCTGCTGGAAAGTGATGTGCCTGGGATTCCCTCTCCTTGGAAGGGATCCCTCACCACAGCCATATTCCCACTTTCCTTTATTTGTCCCCATGTTCCAGACCTTGATGTGAAAAAGATAATAGTTAGTGTCTCCACGTTTTCATCTCTGGCTTTTCCCCAGTGGTACTTCCCCCACAAAAGCACTAACCTAATCTGTAAGAGTCCTTCCAGACCCATATGTCTTTTCCTGCTCCTGGCACACTGGGAAGACCATTCCTATGCAGAAAAGCTGTGCCCATGTGGGTAAGACCCTGGCTTCTCAGCTTTTTCCTAGTAATTTGTTCCACACTTTGTATCACGGATGCTGAGGTTTTCAAGGTCAGACATTATAATGGCACATTTTAGAGCATGTCTATCATGTCATCACTTCAAGCAATAGGAGCACATGGAATTCAGCAGCAGAACATAACAGAGAACGTTCTCTGTGATGGAGAGAAAGACTGGTGGCTTTGATTGGAAGCACAGAGGACAAACCTGCCACAGAAATTCTTGCAGGTGGCACCCACCAGCTCTCAGCTTCCCCCTGTTGTGGTGTCTCACCTGAGGGTGGGATCACTGCAGTGCCCAGGGCAGGACCCCCAGAGGCTGAGCAAGAGCCCACCTCTCCCCAGCTCCATGCCACACCTCAGGGATATTTCCAGTGGACTCAGCCTGAGCAGTGCTGCCTTTGGATCCAGCACTGGGCCTTAGTGGCAGCATCTGCATCTGCCTTTGTGGATCTCCCACCCGGAGCCGAGCAGGCACGTGCCTGTTTGGCCTGTCTGATCTGACAAGGTCACCCAGCTCACAGCAGTCCATACAAAGCACTTGGCTTTCTTGTCTGGTTTATTAGCTGTCACTTTGGGCACTTTGTGCTGCTTTGACTGGCATCACAGCAACTGCTTCCCTTCATGTCCTGCTTTCCAAAAGAGGCTTACACAGGGAGGGAGGGTGGGCAAGGCGAAAAGAAGGGGGGTGGAAGTAGGGCCTCCAAAGATGCAGTGTGCAGTACAGTGAAGAGGGTGCAAACTTAAACAAATCTGGTGCCAGAAAGATTTGTTCCTTGGGACGTTTAACAGCCTGGGAGAATTCATGTCTCCTTCCTGCTGCCCAGGATTCCAGCCAGCTCCTTCTTCAAGCGATGCTTCACGTGTGAAGTTTCCTCTCCTTAAAAATGAACAGCTGTGCCCTCCCCTCTAAGTATTCTTCCACTTCTGCCCACTACTGTGCCTCTAATTGAACCCACATGAGCCGTGCTTTCTTTTCCTGGCATGATTGATGATGCCTTTGCACAACATTAGGGAGCTGCTGGGTTTTAAATAACACCTCTTGACCAGAGCAGCAGTGGTGGTGGCTTCAAGGAGAGATGACAACAAGCAACTGAATGAGTGGGTCTTTCAGTGAAGGACAAGGGGGAGGAAAGCAGCAAAAAACAAAGGGGGGAAAGAGGGAGAAGAGAAGAAAGAGCGATGGAGTTGTCAGGGTAGGGGGTGGGAAGAAATTGGGGAGGGGGAATGAAAACATCCCGAGATCTTCTTTGTGAGAAAGATACATGAAGGATTTTGCTCCATCACTATGCAAAGCCCTTTGTTGTTGTTGCTGAAGTCCCTAAATGAGGATGAGAGAGAGCCCAAGAGTCTTTAAACAGCTCAGCTTTCTTTTTCTTTTCAAGCAGCAAACAGTTTGCACTGCACAGAGTGCTGACGGGTTTTAGGGTTTGGTGATTTTATGGAGTTTAACAGAATTTGGGAATGGGAGTTTCTCACAGGGGGAATGAATGAATGTTTTGCCCTAAGTCTGATTAAAATGGTGGCTTCAGAAGACATAGAGGCCAGAAAGTGCAGAAACTTCTAAGAAGATTTTCAAAGACCCCTTAGATGTAAAAGATTGATTTGAAATGTGACTTGTGCCCCTACCTCTCTGAGGTGCTTTTGAAAATTTTGCTTTTAATTCTCTCTTCACCCTTTTTTTTTCTGTCTTTCATTGAAATACGGAAGACAAATGTGGTTCAGATGCTAAAACAAGGTGTTTTCACTGGTCTATGAATCATCTTCATGAGCATGCAGTGGTCATGGGCCACTGGTGTTCAGTCTGCTCTTTGAGACTTTGCTCCTCACCTCAGCCTTCTTCCTACCCAAGAGTGTGAAACATCGTGTATAAAGCTGCTTTCCTTCCTTCTCTTCCTCATACAGCTCCACACACTGACAGTTAAATGAGAAAAAAAAAAAAAGTATCTCTAGATCCTCAAATCAGTCAAACAGGCAAAATATCCAAGTAGATGACAACAGTGAAGCAACCAACAGCTTTGTGCAGGGTTCCTCAATCACAGCAGCAAGTCCCTCTGACCATGGACAACAAGCCACAAGCCCTTTCTCACCCCAAAATGCCTGTGACTGGAAGAGGAACTGAAGCTGGGAAGCAATTGTGGAAGGAGCACAATGCAATTTGATATGAGAAATCCAAACCATAGATTCTGGACTTTCTTAGATAATTCATATCTTGCCTGCACATTCCACAAATTCTGCCTTGAAGCACCTGACACAAAGAAATAAAACAAGATGATAGTGAAAGAAACTGCCTGTTCCTTTTCAACAGATCTCTGAAGAGCACAGATAAACTTTTAAAACACATGGTTCATGTGCTTAGCTGACCATGAGTATCTTTAGGATGCTCCACTCCTTTCCTGATTTGAACAGTGAATGCACAGCACTGAGCAAAACAAAGCCATTGGCCTCAGGGGGTTTTACTGGTGGAAAAAAGAGGATGAAGTGCAATAGCAGACCAGGGTGAGAGGAAGTGTGTTGTAATAGGCAGTGAATCATGTTAGCTAGGGGTGCTAAAATCCTCCCCTCTTGTCATATGAGTCTGATCAAGGCTCTGAAACCAAACTTCTCAGGGCAAAACCATCCACAGTTGGCCGAGCCTCCCCAAAAGGTGATTCCTGCACTGAAATAACACGGTGCTGGGGAAGCATGTTTAGGCTGTTTTATTTGGTTTGGGACCCCTGTGTGCCCTGTGTACCCCATGTACTGATCCCTTCCATTCAGGCTCATTTGAGAGCTTGTTTTCTGCTCTGTAAAAATGCTCAGCTGGAGCTGGGGTTCTGGTGCTGATGCCAATTAGGATGGAAGAGGCCCAGCTCGTGGGGTCCTGTATTTATTTTGTAATTGAGTTGAAAGGGCTGACTCATTCCCCTCCACTCTGTCTGCCCCCTCTGCGAGCTTATGAAGAGCACAGTATTTCACAAATACAGACAGGCTGCTGAGTGCGGCTGCCCCAGCCCCAGATGTGTGTGCTGCCCCAGATGTGTGTGCTGCCCCAGATGTGTGTGCTGCCCCCACAACTGGTGAGAAGGTGCTGATGGGGGAAACCACCCCCACATCACTCTCATGGGATCTGGAGCAGCATTAGAGGTGAGAGCACAAGCTGGGGTGTCTGCACCCACCTATCTCGAGCATCCTGCTCCCAGGGTCATGCCAAGGCCGGGCCATGCTGCACGTGCACCTCATCCACCTTCCCCATCCTGAAGTACCTTCATTTTTTTTTGTGTCTAAAGACTTTTATAATATTCCTCATTACTAGACATGCTGCTTTTGTAGGACATCTTCTCTAATCCATGCATTTATAGAGAGGATGGGGAGCACTGCCTGCCCCACCAGGGGAGGTTTTTGGTGATTGTTTGGAAGCAAAAAGTTTTGGGTGCTTTTGTCTATCCCCTCCATACTGTATGTGTCAGAGTGTGGTTGGAAGCAGATGGACTGAAACACTGCAAAGGAGTTAAGGCATTGTTAGCCTCAATCCCAGGACTAAAAAAGGAGGTATTTTGCCCAGAAATTGGTTGTGCAAAAACACAAACACCCCACTCCCAAAACACCAGGTCTGAGAAACACTGTTTGGCTGAGTAGAGCTAGTGGGATCAAAGAAAGACTGAACACACATTTAAACTTTGTGGGTTGAAAATTTCTGAAGTTGGGGAACATCTGAGCTTTGTTCATTGTCAGTATCTTTTCCTACAGAGTCAGAAGGCTTCTATTCTGATGAGGAGTATTTGGACACGACTTTGTCCCAAGGCTGAGCTGAGACTTTGGGGTTTCATCTGGGTTATTTCTCAATTTCTCCACATCTGTTAGCTCATCCCTTGTCATAAAAAGCCCCAGCAGGACAAACCTGGCTCTTGACGAGATCATCATCCCTCTGGACGTGCAGGATGTGGCCGGTCCTGCAGCTCACGTTGCACTGGGCCCCGTTGTACCAGCCGCCGGTGCAGTTCAGCACCGCGTTCTCGATCTCCAGCTTCTGGCAGTCCGTGGCTTCACAGGAGTAGTGGACACAGCTAGGAGGGGGACAAGGAGTCGTATTTTTAGTGAATTCATTTAATTCATCCCACAAGAGCAAGTGTGTCTGACCGACAGATTCGTCCCTCGGAAAATGCGCCGAACCCAGCCCGGCAAAGGGCTCCACACCCTCTTGTTGAGCCTTCAGAAGGACAGGGGGCAGTGGCAACAGAGAGGACAGTGAAGGCAAATTACAGGTCTTGTGGCAAAAGGGAAGAGCCTGCCAATTCTGCAGAATTGCTTTGCGTTCTGCAATATTCATCTGCACTATGACCTTCCTACTGCTGTACCATCATCCATCCATCCATCCATCCATCCATCCATCCATCCATCCATCCATCCATCCATCCATCCATCCCATGAAAGCACTCTCCCTCCAAGAGCAGTCCTTATGCCACATCCAATTTTAAATCTGCTGAATTCAGGAGTGCCTGATATTGGTGGTGATAAGTGCCTGTGTGTGTGTGTGAGGAGGGGTTTCTGCGATAGACACTCTTATCTTTGAGAAACTCGACTGAAATCATCACATTCATTTTATTCCACTTCACAAGGAACACCAAACATCAGCTGGGTAGCTGTGTTGATAAGCTCTTATCAAGCTCAGCAGCATGCTGTCATTTCAGATCTCTCCTGTTGCTGTCCTGCCATCCATAAAATGTTTTCCCGGATGGAAACTGTCTGTTCTCCCTCCAGAAAATTATTGTAACATTTAGCACGACTTGTTAAAAAGGGATTCTTTTTTATTTTTATGTACACAGAGATGTCTGGTTGACACAAAATATTTCACCATCTCTGATGACCTGAGTCAAACATCACTTGTTCAAATATAAGTATGGGGCAGTCCGTCAACTAAACAGCAGTGAAAATGCTGAGAGTCTTAAGAGCACAAGGGGAGATTTAGACTAGATAGAAGGAAGAAATTCTTTTACAATGAGACTGGTAAAATACTGACACAGGTTGTCCAAAGAAACTGTGGATGCTCCATCCCTAGAAACATTCAAGGCCAGGTTGGACAGGGCTCTGAGCAACCAGATCTAGTTGAAGATGTCCCTGCTCACTGCAGAGGGGTTGGACTAGAGGGGCTTTAAAGGACCCTTCTAACCCAAACCATTCCATGACTTTATGTGCAAAGACTTTTTCTGGATTACAGACAAAATTTCTGGGGTTAAGGACTCCTACAAGGTGATCTGTTTTGGCTGAAAATTAAAATGAATTTAATTTAAATAGAGATAAATTAGTTCTGAGGAAGGGAAACATTGACTTATTTCACCATCCACGTGGGTAGGGAAGAACCTGAAACGCAGAAAATTACAGAAAGAAGGGAAAGTAAAGCATCAATACACACATTTTGAAATAGTTTACAAGCAAGCTATTCCTGTGTCCTAGAAAAAAAGGGTTAACAACCACCCAAACCCTGTCCAGCTTAGTAAGCCCTGACTTAGCACGTACATGGTGTTTTGCTGTGTTCAAAACACTGTGCAGACATTATCTAATTAATTTTCATGACACCCCTGCGAGACACCTGGGCTGGTATTGTTATCCCCATGTTACTGATAGAGAAGCACATCTGCACATGTCTCTACTGAGCTCTAGATCAGATTAAATGACAGTATTATGTACCTCCACATCTCATTTCTGTGTCCCAGACTAGTGCTATATGGGAATTGCCCACTGCTGGTAATTTAAGGTTGTTTGTTCTGTGCCGGCCCTTCCCTGGCATGTGATGAGCCATAAACCATTTCTACATTCAGAAAGACCTTATTTCCTCATGGTGCACAAAGTATGGCCACTGATGTTGCCCCAAATAGGCCAGTAAGAACTGCTTAGAGACGATTTTGAGTCCTTAAACAGCAAGGTATTTATTCACGGCGCGCCCGGGAACCCTCTGGCTCAAGCCAGAAAGAAGAGCTCCGCCGGGTTTGAACAAAAGCAGGGTATTTATACAGTTTTTGAGCATGTTCACATACATAT
>JAWWES010000038.1:7823588-7857400 GCA_035583135.1 Lophotriccus pileatus
AGTCCTTCAGAACTCTCGCATGTCTATCTCTTTGAGGCCCTGTTAGGGCCATTTCTTATGAGCCTTGCCTGGCTTCACTGACAGGACTGAGGGAGGAGAATTCCACCTCTGTGTTGGCCAACTCCACACCATTGTATGCACCAAACAGTGACCTGTCCATCAGCACCACAACCCTGATGCTCATCTCCTCTGCAGAATGAATCATCCTCTCCCAGAACTGACCTACCCAGAGTGATCCTGCCTTCAAGGAGGAGCCCCACCCACCAGACCAAGGGTTTCACATGTTCTCCAGTCACTGCAACTCACAGCCTGACACACTGCCACGGATTTCACTTCATGCTGATCAATAAGACTGTGGATGAAATGCCATAAAAGCAAGTGGGCAGTATATCCTCATGCCCAGATGGGCCTCAATGAAAGGGAAATAAGGTGAGGAGAACAGCCACGTGCAATTGCCTTGGAAATGCCCAACACAGGAGTGTGAACTACAGACTTTACTCTGTTTCAGTAGCAGCTCCCCAAGCCCTGCTAATCTGAATTACAAACCTTAACAACCTCATGGCACTGCCAGTTGAGTAAGTCCTCAGTTGACATCAAAAAGAATATCTGAAGTTGGATGTTGAGTGAGAGCATAAGACAACAAATGATGTGTTGTTAAACCCTCCCATCATGTCCCAGTCCCACTGACCCATGAAGGCAAACTCTCACTTTGCTCCCCTCCATTTTTCAGATGGTCAGGCTGCAATAAAGTTCCTCCCATGCCAGGGCTTCAGCAACAAGTAAGTTGACTCATTGAGGAAAAAAGCAAGCACTGTTGCCAAGCCAATCTTCTCAGAAGTACATATTGCAAACCTTGACTGCCCATTGCAAAACTCCCTCAAAATCTGAAAACTGTCTTCCACTAAAGTTGGAAAAATAAAATAATAGCAGACTTATTTAATCTAATACTTATGTGAATTAATGTAGCACTGAATTTGGCCTTGAATGGCTTCAGAAGGAGGGATGAGCCTAAGGAAACCTTTGCAATTTGCACAGAAGGAAATCTGGAGCAACGTCACCGCAGTCAGTGGCATCGCTTTTCATTTCCATCAATGTAAAGGAGAAAAAGAATCTGGTTTCTTGGGTTCAGATCAGGACACCAGATGAGCAAGCCTGGGCTTAAAAGTCCTACAGAACTGAAACACCACAGACAAAGGCATTAAGAAACACTTATTGTGATGTTCTTCTTTCTGTTTACAAGTCCCCTTGTGGTCTCCTGAAATGGCCAGGGAACATTTTTAGCCACCTCCTCCAGGCTCCAGATTATGCCTTGGTTAGCAGATCATCTGGGCAGCTCTCTCTGTCTGTAACTCTATATGAATGACTTCAGTGACAAACAATACAACCATTCACTTTTTGTAAAAAAACAACCACTGCCACCAAATGTTTCCAATTTAAATATTTCTGGTTCTCTAGCTACTGGTTCCAATTTGGTATCAGCTACTGTCAGCCATAAATCCCAATGAATTTTGAAGTCACGATCCGGAATTGAGTTCTGCAAATGCAGAATTAAGAAGGAGAAATGAATATCTCCAAGTAGGAAGTTTAGACAAAGAACCCATCACATCCATTTGTGGATTACAGAAGCTCTTGCATGGGTACTGCCATTTAACAGTGGTCAGTCATCACATGTTCCAGAAACTGTGCATTCCTCGGGAAAGAAAGAGTATAAGAGTATCTGAGAAGGAAATCACTTAGGCTTTAACTCATGTTGGTTCCTGGCATAAGAGAGTTTATCTTGTTTTCTTGCAATCAATATTGTGTGACTTCATCAAAACTGCCTATTTCAGGTCATCCCTGGTCTATCCTGACTCCCCCAGATTCCTGGACCAAAGCAACTCAAGCGACCCAAGGACCACTCTAATGATTTACTTGAACCAGTGTTGGTGTCTGGGATATTCCCTGACAAGTGTTTATTTTTCTAGGTCCACTTCAGGATTCACTTGTTCCTTTCCTTCCCTGGCAGTGTATGATTTCCCAAAACAACATCTTCACACCGAGGCGGGTGCAAGGAGCAGTGGATTTCTTGCACTCATTCCATTACATGTTAAAAACAGATAAAGGCAGACTGTTTCAATGAAGTAAAAAGCCCTGAATTGAGTTAGCTTCACATGTAGGCTGAAGTTCCGAGCCAGTTCTTTATTCAAATCCATTCTGCCCATCCCTAAGCTAAACGAGCTCAGTCATTAGGCTCTAAATCTGTATTTCTTTGTGCCAATATTGGCCCCAGTTCAGCAAGGCACTTAAATGTGTGCTTAACTTCAAAAGCACAGTTAAGTCCCACTGATAGATTTGACTACAGGGGGGTGTAAGCAAATAGCTGAAGGCTTTGCTAAATTGGGGCCTTAGTGACACAATCCTAGAAACATTTGTATTTTAACATGTTTATAGAAAATTATAACAATTAAGTGGAACTCTTCCTTCCTCACATAAAAACAATCCAGGACTTCCTCTTTCAAGAAGCTTACAGCAGACAAACTTTCTTTTCCTAACCCTGGGGTCAAGCACTTTTCCAAGAACTCATCTTAACATGGTGCCTTAATTATTTGTTTCCTTCATGAGAGCTCTGACACATAGATATGACAGGTGAGCATAAAAGCTCCCTTGTTATGAGAAGAGCCACACTGTTATCTCTTGTATATGGGGAAAACTCCCTTTTTGACACTCTGGGGCAGGCTGGGCTGGAGATCTGAACTGCAACTGGGTTTTGTTCTAAGCCACCATACATTCAACTCACACATGTATAGCCTTCTGAGGAGTTTCCCAACAGATTTATCCTTACAATGGGTTTGTTTCCCCTCTCTAGAGGTTCCTCTAAAGGCAAGAGCAGGTTCTTTCTCTCTAAAACAAACTTACATGCAGTATTTTGAAAAGCAGATGTTGCTAACCCCATTCCTTGCTGTAGGAATAAAAAAAAAATATGAACTGCAAAGGTGGCAATGAATTTGTCTTCGTCAGTCTTCAGCTAAAAGACATTGTCTCTTTGTATTAACACAAAATCTCAAAGAATGTCTTCCCAAATCCTGTGGGCTGGGTGGGAATTGGTGAACCTGTGTCACTGGAAAGGATCAAGCCTTCTCCTAAAGAGGTGTCTGCCTTCAAATCTGGTCCATGAGAGCGACCAAAAGGTCTGACAGCAAAGCCCTACTTCAAACTGAGAGAGTCAGAATGCAGCTACAGGCAGAGATTTACAGAAAACACTTCATCCAACCCCAGGTAAGCTCTGGGGGAAGGAGAAGCACAAGCCAGCAAGTCCCCATCAGTGTCAGGGCAAATCCTCCTTGGGGACCAGCTCTGCCTCCAGCCTGCCTGCCCCCCGTTGTGTGAGTTATTCCTGCCTGGGGGGGTCCATATTGAACTGATAAAGCTCTCAAAGCCCCGCCACCCTGCCAGCTTGGAAGTGGGACTGTGTCCCTGGGCGTTTGCAGCCCCACAGGTCTCCCTGCCAGAGTCTGTCCAGGCAAACAAAGAAAACGCATCGCCTTCCGCTTTAATAAAAGCCAAATGATGCCGTTTGCCAATTACCAAAATGGGGCGAAGGTTAAAAACCCATTGAGTTATAACACATGTCACGGACCAAAGCTTCTATGATTAACAGTTCTGTGAGAAATTCATTAATTTCACCCGAAGCAAGCTGACAGAGATTGTGCTTAATGACAGAACGCAGGGCAGGGGAAAGGCGGCCGAGCCGGGAAAGAGAAAGCTGCATTAATTCACAACAAAAAGAGACGAGGAAACCCTTTTTTCCCCCCTTATAAAAAGGAGAAGGAAAGAAAAAAACACAACACAACTGGAGTTGTAAAGAGTGGTTGCATTTGTTCTGCTGCTGAAGATTTATCTTCATCATTTCTTGTTGGGGAAGCAGACAGCAGGAGAGAGCAAGACAAAGAGAAGGGCTGGAGTGGGCTATGTCTCCCTGGGGCTTGTTTGGGGCAGTGAAGGGTGAAGCTTGGAGAATGGCTCTCCATGGAAGTGAGGGCAGGTGATGGTGTGGTGGCCAGAGGTGGGGCTGGTCCCCCCTGTAGGTGTCAAACACCCAGGTGTGCACACGCATGGAGTTGGGTAAACCCAAAAATCTCCCCTGCAGAAGCAATTTTGAAGCCATAACAGCGAGTTTGTGCCAAGATTTAACCAAACAAAGGAAAGGGAAACCCTTTTGCTGCACTGACTAGAAAGCACAAGGTGCTGCACCATGTGGGGCGTGAAGACTGGAGTGCTGTGGGCAGCCAGTGGGGCTTGTCTTCAGTAGGAACATGGAGTTAATGAGGGGTTAGGAAGATGGAAACTCCTGAAACTCGCAATTCTGACAGCTGAATTGGGGTGTCTACCTGGGATTTCATGCCTCCTGCAGTTTCCAGGAGAGGACCAATGGCACCAGGTGTGATGGAGAAGAGGACGGATCTGGTGACCACAGCAGGGAAATGCCACGGAGGGGAAGCAGAATTTCACAAGAACTGCCCTGCCAGGGATGGGAGACCCTGTGCAAAAGACAAAATCCTGATTTTTGAGAACTGCTGTCAAAGGCAGCCCCAGTGCACCAGGGGTGGGAAATTACACCTCTGCTTCTTCACACCCAATTACACCGTCCACGCCAGAAGGCTACACAGGAAATCATGAAAGTATAATAATTTGGGATATAAAGTGGAAGAGAAGAACTACCTAGGCCGTTGTATCTGGCCTGAGGATGCGATGTGGAAATAAAGCCTGTCCTTTTTACAGCACATCTCCAGCAGTGAGGAAAACTTCTGCTGAAAACAAAAAAAGAGCCCATGGTCAGTGGCAGCAGAAAAAGACAGCAGATGGAGAGTACAGAGTAGGGTTTTTTTTCAAACTCTCTATAAATGTCTTTAGGAGGATGGAATGGATTTTCAGAAGTAATGATGACTGAGGGTACCTATAAAGTTCAATGGGACTTTTACATTTAAGCTCCTTTTTCTCTAAAATATTAACTACAATACATACTTCAAGAAAGAAGAGTGAGCACATGTTTTATTTTCAGTTATTAAGTTTTCACTAACCCATAGGAGGGATCCATTCACCTTCAAAATAAAGGCTGTGTTAACTTTTAAGGGCTGATATATTTCTTTTCCCTCTCAATTTTAAAATCTGCACCCTTGCCTAGAAGTGTCTGTATCTGGCTATAAATCCTCTCCAAGCAAAATAATTCTCCTTGAAGAGAGAGAAATAATACCTCTTGTAGAGAGAAGCCAAAAGCAGGCAAAAATATCCATGTTGACCTAAGGAAAATGAAAGCAGTCAAATTGATGCTTACACATAGGAGGAAAAGTTCCTTTAAAATTAAATAAATACTCTAAAAATCGTATTAGGCAAATGCAACCAGTGGGGAAAAGGGGAGAAGGAAGGATGGGCAGTGTAGAACTGGCACTCCAAAGATGGGGAGACCATGAGCACAGGAGGCAGAAAACCCTTATCCAGCTTCAGAGCTGGTTAAGAATAACTTTTAAAAAAATCTCTCCTCTGTTCCTCCTGGATTGGGTAAAATATCTAAGGAAAAGGACAGCAGTGACAGTAAAGGTGTCACCTATTTCCTGGCTGCACAACTTAATGCACAGCTTTCTCTACACCTTGTTCAGAAGAAAGCAGATATGGTCACCCCAAAGGATCTTATCACAGGGCAAATTGGGGATTCTCCACTGTACACTGTCACCAGGGGAAAAATCCCACTGTTTTCCATGGCCTTTGGATCAGGGCTTTACTTCAGAGAGTTTCTGGTTCCTTGACAGACATGGGAAACTTTATGACGAATCCAGAATTGAAATGTTCCTTTGAACAAGTGAGGCTCGGATGGAAGTTTTTGAGAGCAAGGGGCTGAGAGGGTTCAGTGCATCCTGAAAACAAAACAATGCCAAAAAAAAATCAAGAAGAAAAATAAGAGGCAAAAGGCGGGTGGTTCTTCCCCAAGAGATTTCTAAAGGTTGGTTTGCTGGGCTGCAGAGGCTCACTGAAGCTTTGCCTTAGGGGAATGCATTTTTTATTAAGGAAATAACTTTCTAAACACAGAGCACTTCTAATTCCATAAGTGAACAAATGGTTCAATTCCTACTGAAAACTTGAGAGGGAGGAGGAATGTGGTCCTGTGTCTCAGCCCTCTCGAGCTCCCTGTTGCTTCTCACCATCCCCTTCCAGTGGGTCTTTCTCATTCCTTTTTCTGTCCCAGTCCCGCACTGGGAATTGGCCAAACTTCCACAACCAGACTTCTCATCTGAAACTTGATCCTGCTGTCTTTGGGCCTCTGAATTTATACAACCTATTGCACAGAATGATCAGATGCCTTGAATCTAGGTCAGAACACACTGACTGGATTGATTTAGCTATAGATATGCTCCTTTTTTTTTTGTATTTTATTTTCTTTTCCCTTCCCTCTCCCCTTTCTCACCCTCCCGCCTTTCCTGGAATAAAAGCAGGTCCTCAAAACAAGCCAGAACATTATCAAAAAACCTGACAGCTTGCTTAGGAGGCTGAGCAGAGGTTTGCTGGGATATGCAACTTGTTTTACTATTGCTGCCTCTATGGTATGACGACTGCTCACAACTTTGAATTCACAAAGGAAGAAAAAAAATATTCTTTCAGGGGTTTTGCTAAATTCTCTCCTCTTCTTTTCACTGCCTCGCTGAAAGGATCCATGAAGCTGCCGCACCAGAGGCCAGGAAAGGTCACAATCTCTGTGGGATGCTGTAAAGCAGAGACTGAGAGGGGTTGGTGGTGATCTATTGATGTGTCTGTAATAACAACAAGAATAAAACGGTAGCCATAAACCTTTCATCCTGGGGGGTCCCACAGAGCTTTTCAGAACGGGGGCCAGATCCAGAGGGGTGCTGAGGGCCCTTGCCCGGCCATAAAAGCCCTGCAGATTGCCGATGGCCACGGATCTGCTGAGCCCCTGGCAGGATCCGGCCCTGCTGGGGCACAAGCATCACTTTGTTTCTGCGCAATCTCTTCCGTGGGAGGTCCCCGTGGCCCTTCGGCAGCACAAAGGGGGTCGAAGCGGTGTGCGAGCGGCCAGAGCGAAGCTGGGCTGGGGAGCGTGCGGAGAGTTAACTGGCCCCCCAGTTCCGAGCTCGGGATAAAGGAGGGAGGAGAAAGGAAGAGGAAATAATTCACTAACGGCATCCCCACGCGGGTTAAATGTCCCATCCATCCCCATCAATGAGAACACTGCCGGTTTTTCAGCGGCCACACAAAAGGGTCAGCAGGGTTCAGCTGCTGTGCTCCTCCTGCCTCCCCCTGACCCCCGGCCGGCGCGGGGGGCGGTGGGTGGCGAGGCAGAAGGAAGCGGGATGACAGGCTCACCTCTGCTCCGCCGGGCTGTAGGTCTGTCCTCGCTGGCAGCTGCTGATGGTGATGGGGTCGAAGTTGTGGAAGGAACGCAGGGCCACCCCGGAGATGGCCACAAACTGGGAGCTGAAGCTAATGAGGACAGCCTGGGTGTGATAAAAAGGGTGACTGAGGTCATGGATGACGGGGATAATCAGGGGATTGTTCCTGCAGCTCAGGACGTGGACACCTGCCAGAGGAGAGACAAGATCAGAGGAAGGGTCAGACTTAACACAATTGCTTCCTGAAGCCGTGGGCACTTCAGAGGCATTTCACCCACAGGAATGGCCCTATAGAGCTGAAAAGTTATGGTAAGCTGCCTGGAGGGGCTTCCCAAATCACTCTGGAGAGCTTAGTGGAGAAGTATATCCCTCCAGACAGCTGAAGAAAGGCTGCCATTCTCTCCACAAGCGCGGCACAGGCTCTCAGAGCCATTTCTTTAGACCGCAGCTACGTTTCTATTGTGCGCCGTTAAATCAGGAGCAACCATCGCGGAGGAAGCGGAGTTGCACATTGTCAAACTGGTCTGGGAGAGGACAGTTGGAGCCTTTATCGGGCGCATCAAACGGTGCCGGCAGGCTGGGTGGCTTTGTGCACCAGGGGCAGGACACCAGTGGCTTGTTTGGAGCTGTGCATGTCATTAGCACTCAGTGGTAAACTTCTTTGCATGAGCTCTACACTAAATGTGCCCACTTTTGATTTTTTTTTTTTTTTTTTTTTTTTTTTTTTTTTTATGGTTTTGAGCCTTAGGGTATCTTGCTCTTGGGTAGAAAAAGCAAAGATGGTGATGGAGAGAGAAATGAGGGTGATGGTCCCACTGAGGATCTCACTTGAGAAGGAAATAGTGCCTTGGGAAAATAAAAATGCCTCAAGGTTGAGGTGCACAGAAACACCAGAGAGCTGGCAAGGAGACTTCTTAATCCCTTTTCTCCAGCAGACAAGGCACTCAGCGACAGCTGGGAAGAAATTCCCACCTTCAGGTAGAGGCAACCTGAATTCAAATGGGCCAAATCCATCTCGGGGGTAAGGCAGAGGACAGACAGCTGTCTGCTGGCCTCAAAACTCATTAATTGAGATTCATGGCCTGACACTGCCTGCAAAGCCCAGCCTCTGCGGCTCCGTGGCACCACTCCGAGGATCAACCTGGCTCCAGATCCATTTGCTTCACTGGAGCTCCCCCAGCAATGGCTTTGGCCCAGGCCCTTTGGCTACCCTGATGCACTTACAAATGTGAAAATAAAGTAAACTCTATTTGCATGTTTAACTGGCTCAGGGATTTCTGTTATTATGATTATTTTTTTTTCCCCAGTTCGGATTTCTTGACTCAAAGGGGGAAGAATAAAAAAGTTTTCATTTTTCTCCTTAGAAAGTGATTTCCTGTGAATTAAGACAGACTTTTGACCACGCTCTTTAAACTTTTATCTCCCACCCTCTACTTAAAAAAAAATCTTCCTGTAATAAAAAAATAAAAAAAAAAATAAAAAAGCAACTCTCTTTTTGTTTTGGTCTTCACCTGACCCTGGAATAACCTCCCTGTCTACTTGCCTCCCACAGGTCTTTTGATATCAGCTCCTTGTGGAACGGTGCATGTTTCTCATAAACAGGTGCAGTTAATACTCAAAATCCCGGGTTCCCAAATTCCTTGGAAGTTTTTGCCTTCTCTGATGGAAAGCCAAGAAAGAACTTATGGTATGAGGCTGTTTATTCACTTCCATTTCATTCCTTGCTCTCAGGTGATGTCCACAACCAAACAGACCCTCAGAGTTGCGCTGTACTTGCTGGTGCTTTCTGACCCACATGAGATAAACAGGAGCTGAACAGGTCAGGATCATGTAACTCACCTGCCTTCAGGAACTAAAGACCTCTCATGGTGGCCATGCAGGGGATCAGAGCTGCTTCATGATCACCCCCATTTCTGGAGCTCTGCACCCACCTGTTTGATGCTCAGCAGCTGAACCCTGGTGTCTGCAATGGCTCTGAACTAACAGAGCTGAAGTATTTGCCATCCCAACCTTTCCATCTCCTCCCAGGACTCAGAATAAGCTTCACATTATTTTCTGGGAGTCCACATGGTAAAAACTTGTTCTGATCAAGGTGGGAAACTGCAGGTCTGGATAGGATGTGTTTTGCTCATGGGAGTGTCTTTAGCACACCGAGGACTGATGGAGCTTTAAAGTATTGCTACTTCCTTTTGGATGTACTTTTAGTTTGCCACTAATTTCTACATAAGACTGATTCACTGTCTGAAGTCAATCCTGCACCCAGTGCATGACAACACTTGCATCTTGGCTGCAGGCTTCAGCTTTCCAAGGTGACAATTCAAACACATGAAATACAATATCCAGGAAAAGGACTTAATGCCAGAGCCAGAACTCAAACAAAACAGCAATGGGGAGCTCTGCCTGAGTGAGAACTGCTGGGTAGTCTACCTACACCTCTCCCCTGCTCCAGGCAGCCTCTTCTGAAAGGTCAGAGGGGCTTTTCCATGATGAAGGCAGAATTTCTGAGGATGTCCAGGCATCAGGATGAGCCCTGCCAAACTTATGTTGCAACTTCATTGAGGATTTCAAAACCTAACCCTTAGTTTCCTCTTTGCTCCTCTTTCTTGTTCTCTTCCTCTCACAATCTGTCTGTGTGTCCTTATAAAATGTCACATTAAGTATTTGTTTGCAGCTCGTGTCTCCATCATTTATTTCTCAGAGGGAAAGAGTTATGTGCCACTATTTTGCGAAAGGAGAAGGACAAGATTAATCCAAGGGCTCTGGCAAACTTGGAGCTATCCTGACTCAACCTGCACAACTTGCTACGAATTTCAGTTTATTCTTGGACAACAGGCACCACACATATTTTCTTTCTTTTCCTCCCCACCTCATCTAATTCCATATTATCCTAGATACTCATCCAACACCTGCTGCTGTGTGTGTCCCTTCTAGCAGGAAGCTCATTTGAGTTTCAGCTTGTCAAAACTGAAAAGTTACGATAAAACAGAAAGTTGGTGAGTGGGAGTTGTGTTTCCTTAAAAACTGCTCTCGAGGTGACCTGGCCAGCTTTCTTCCCAATGAGAAAAAAAAAAAAGGCAGGGAACAGCAGGAAAGGGATTATGCAAGTCCTGCCATGACACAGAGTAGGGAGCTAGGGAGAGGTCCATGGTCCTGGAGCTTAAATGCAGCCTGAATCAATTCTCCAGACACAACTTCCCCAGGTTCGGGGCCCTGTGCCAAGGGTAGAGACAAAAATGATCCATCCTGGCACTTCAGCACAACTGCAGATCCACAGACTCTGTCAGGCACCTCTGCTTCAGGTTGCACTGGGGCCCTGGTGTGAGAGCTTCATCAGACCTGAAATACTTCACATGAAGAATGTTGGCCACTAAATAGCTGTGGAGACCTTCCTGCAAGCAGGACTAGAGATCACCCAACACACCCTGTGAGGCAGAAGCGTTTGCTGCAGCAGCAGCTGGAGCAGGACCCTCACTCCCTGCTACCAGGGGTTCATCTGTATCACCATCAGTGTCTCTCCAGGGTAGTGCTGGTGTGAAGCACTGAGATAGTGCTGATTTTAATGACTAAAAAGGAGCTAATCACTTCTGAGCACACATTGAACAGCTATGGAGAAATGTCTGCATAAAATGATGCATCATATTCAACAGACTCTAATGAGACTCAGGGCTTGGAGCACTAAACAAGCACATTTTTGTCTAATTCTGAAAAAAAAACTGAGCAGGAGTACTGGTCAGTTTGTGAACAGGGCATCATCAGATTAAGCAAGCAATAAGGAGGGGGTTTAATAAAATACAGTCTTACCAAGATCGTGGCTTTGCTCTTTGGTGTCAAACAGCTGCACACCGATGGTCTCCTGCTTCTGATCCAGGTAATAGGTGCCGTCAGTGACCAAGTGAACTAGGACTGCTGCAGCTACCATAGGCTGGGAAAAATAAGCCTGGGAAAACAAAAAACCCACGAAGCCTGAGGTGGGGAATTGTGGTGGGCTTTAAAAAATCCCCAGGAGTCAGTCCAGGACTTTGAAAAGGGCAATTCCCATCCCAGGTCACACAGAAATCTTCTCTTCCAATCTTTCCTACACAAACTAGATAAACTGAAGTCAAACAGCCCTGCAGCTGTAACCCCTCAGAAATTCAATAGCCTCATCACATGGGAGGGGACTTCACCACTGAGTCTCCAGACATTGCTCAGAGACATTGTTTTGCTGTTTTGCTCCAAACATACTTAAAGAAAGGAGCAGCTCCGTCCTGGGAAGGCTGTCCCGGTGATATTTTGCCTGTTGGAGAAACTTCGTACAGGCAGGCAAAGAGGAAACCCCTGAATAACGTGCACTTCCTACCTTGAGCCAGAAAATGGTCTGTGTCATGTGGGAGTACTGGAAGTTGGCCGTGCAGGGGTACCAGGCGTACTGGGAGACACCGTCGTTCAAGTCGATCACCTTAGTTCGACACATCTGGAAAAAGAAGCACCAAAACAGACATAGATGACAGTAAGGAAAGGTTATGACTCATTAAAGTGGGGGAAAAAAGTCCAGGTGCACTGTTAGAATAAAATAATGCACCATAACGACACCTCTGAACACCTTGAGATTATTCAGAAGTTAAGTTTCCAGGTCTTCCACCTCAATAAGAAAAACTGAAAGGTGAAAAGGAGCTGAAGACCCCCAGCAGCTGGATGGCAGCCAGCAGTGTCCTCTGGATTTGGTACGAGGTCTTTGACAGCATTTAGAACAGCTTTGCTCCCCACCCAAATGGACCACAGCTCTTCCTACTGGAGTCAAAGTGATGATCACTTCTGAACGTCCCAGCTCACAGCACAGACAGTCTGGAGGTGCCTTCACAGGGCTCCAGCACTGCCCTTTTTAAACCTGGTGTTCCTGTAACCCCAGGGGAGTTAGAGATGGGTATGTAAACTTGGTAGCCAGGACAGTCCTGCCTCTACAACCCAATTTGAGCAAACTGGTTTCTTCTTTTGCTGACTGGTTCTGCAAGTGGAATCACCTTCTTCTGCACCTTTCCATGGCAGGCAGCAGTGAGACTGGAAGCAAACTGCTCTTTTCAGTAAAGAACAAGTAGACGAATCCCAAGTGCTGTCACAGATGAAAAGCTCAAAGGAAGTGCCAGAATCTGAGTACCAGAGAGCCCTGCAGTGCCGTCAGTGTGTGAGATGTGAAAATGAAGCTGGAAGGAATGGTTCAGTGAAGCTGCTTCAAGAAAGAAACATGCACGACCACAGCCTTCACCCCCACAGCAAACATGAGAAAAGAAATGCCCACCATGCAAACAGTTATGCCTGCATTAGAAGGCTGATTCCTGCTGAGGCTCGAGGAGCACCTGAAGGGTGAACCTGTTGGGATTCACAACACTTCGGTGAACTCACTGACTCACCGCTCATGGGGATAAGAGGAAGTTCCTTGTGGTCACACAGAGTAGTGGCAATGGAGCTACAACTGTAACCCAAGAGGCCAAACCATCCCCAGCACTTGCGCTGGCCACAGGACAGCCTAGGATGGATCCCACAGACCACCTGGGCTGGGTGCTAACGGGAGTAATATTGTCTTGGGGATACTCTTAATTTTCTTTCCAAGACCAGAGCCTGAACTGAGCAATTAGGTGGTGATGTGCTGTCAGTAAAGCTGTTCCCCTAATCAATGTCCCTGATTATTAAATCAGAAAGAAAACCCTGAAGTGAAACAAGACAATTAACAGAGATGCTTTTCACCATTCAAAATCCTGCGTCCACTCGATAACTCTGCGTGGAAATGCCCCCTTGGTCTGGGCAGGCAAAGTCTGGGCAGTGCAAAGAGAGCCTGGGATGCCTGGGAATGAGAAACCAGATTGGCTAAAAGTGAGGTAATCCCCTCTATAATCTGCATCCCTCAAGATCCAGCACAGAGGAATCTATGGGCAAAACATAAATCAGCTTTAATGGGCTGGAAGAAGATTTTTAGTTTATTTATTTTTTGAAACAACTGGGACCAAACTTCATTGAGGCTAGCCAGTGGATACTGTTACATTTTAAAGCAGAGCAAGGCTTTACATAAACTATCTTTGGCATCTGAAATCCAGGCCAGCAATTCGACATGTACCATTTCGCAACTCTCCCTTCTTGCGTTTTCAGCAGCCTGTCTCTTGTTGGGAGCGTGGTTTTTATTTTAATACCTCTCCAGCTAGAGAATTTATCTAACCCACATCTGCAATTTATATGGTCAGAGAGCTCTTCAACATGAACAAAGGTCTCATTACTTTTATATGATTTTGTTCTTATTCTTAAATCTCCTCCTGCTCTATTGGTCCAAAAAGGTGGCTGAAAGAAACACAAGTACTGACGTTCGGCGCTTTTTAAGTGCCACTTAATGGATGAGTGAAAACCTGTATGAAGAAATCACCCAGACCTTCACCAAAAGTTTGAATCTAACCCAAAATAAACCCCCACTGAGGTGGGTTGGAAGTCTCTGATAACTTTTAAATGCCTTGTTTGATTTGTGTGAGTGTGTGAACTCCAGCACTTTCTGCTTCTGCCTGGGAATATTAGCAAAAATCTGGGCATTGCATAAAGAGCCTGTGTTCGAGCCACGTGAGCTGAGGTGTGTGGACTGTCAGACTGGCCTGGTTTGAACAGGTTAGATAAGCTTCCCCCTGCTGAGGCTGAGCCATCGCTACCCAGATAAGTGTTTCAAAGTGGTCCTGGGGTAAAAGGTTCTTTTAGAAGAGTATAATTGAGAAGTGTGGGAGAAGTCTAGCAGAGATGAGTGGCTACAAGAGCCTCTTCTGCACTAGCTGTCAGCTAGTGAACTTAGCTAATGGCAAAAAAGTTCTTGAAGATTCTGCAATAACAATCCGAGTGGATAAACAGTCCCTGTCACCTGCAGGCTCCACCATCCCAACAGGCTCTAACACACATGGTAAATACATCCCCACTTCAACTCTATCCAGGCAATGAGGGTCACACCACCACTGCCAAGTCTGAGAACCGTCTGCTGGGAGAATTTGTCACACCTCTGCCTTTAAGGGGCATTCCTAGAATGTGGCAACAGCCTGAAGGCCCATATTATATAGGTTAGTGGTTGGACTCAGTGATCCTAGAGGTCTTTTCTAACCTGAATGATTTTATGATTGCTGCAGTACCACTTTTAAGCTACAAGTTTCAATGGCCTGGAAGACAGAACATCATCTCTTCTCACAGCTATTCATAGGAGTTCACACTTACAAGAAATAAATTATTTCCTAATGTACTCTCCAGTTAGTACAGTGATGCAAAACAGCAGCTAAGGCACCTGACAGCTGTGGAGGGAAGAACAGATAGACATACTCCTCATTTCAGGGTGTTACCAAGCTCTAAAGTATTTGCTTTGAAGAATGACAGCATCATACAGGACTCCAAGCTTCACTCGCTGGGGCTTATCCAGATTCTCAGACCCACAGAGCAATGGGATCCACAGGAGCTCAGTATGTGCTCCAAAGTATGCAGGGACTATTTGTGTCTAGTTACTGGAAGCCCATGTCATACCCCTCCCTAGGAAGCTGCTTTCAATTAAAGGAGCTGATGTCTGTTCCTCTCAGAGGTTCAAATCCAGCTCGTCTCCCACCCACACATTCTGTACACAAACATCGAGACAGAATGATCAAGGCCAGAGAGCACTGTGGGATCTTCCCACAAGAGGGAATGCCTGGAGGATTCCCTTTGACTGATTTATACAACCTCTTGTCAATCACAGGCACACCATGTTCTTCAAACCGCCTCTCCTGTTTTCCTCCTCTTACCCAAGGGGACCGAGGAATGTGTCAGCAGAAAGGGAAAAGTGATATATTGGGAGCACTTAGTTTTTTGCCACATCTAAAACACATTTACTACTGCAATCAACTCCATTTCCTTCAAAGTAATATGGGAAAATTTGCTAAAGAGCAAATTTTGGACGGCGCCCTTGTGAATGATTCCCAGCCATCCCATGACTCCAGGCAATGTGAAGTTGGGCTGTCGGGCTCCTGCTGCAGCTGAACTCCATGTTAAGGATTAATCCTGTGGATGGGACACAGGAATAGGTCCCAGCCTGACTGTGCCCAGTGTGAGGTCCCAGTGCAACCTTCTGGGCAGCACTTAGCTTCTCCAAGACTGAGCCCCCCATCTGCAAGATGAGGATGACATTCCCCCATGTCACACAGGTATGTTGAGAGTATTAAGCCCAAAAAGTTGCTCAGCTGTTACAAAGAGAAGAGACAAACAGGCAGGTCCAGGTGTGAGGATACCCCTCCCCACAGGAGTGGCTTAAATACAAACCGATGCCATCCCACACTGACCTTCCCATCGAGTGAGCACAGCCAGACACAGCCAGCTTCACATACAACTGGGGGTTCTCGTCATTGTAACATCAAAATAATTCTAAATGCAGACAGGCAAAGCTGCTCTTCAGATGAGGATGCTGCCCTGCTCCGCTCTGGCACAGGGCTGACACCGTGGTTGGGGTGGACGTGCCTGTCTGCATGCCCAGGGGCAGCTGGAAACAGAGCAAACCTCCAGTGCTCAGATCTGTCTGCTCCCAAAATCCCATCTGCTGTCCCGTGCTGGGGCTTCCTCCAGACTGTGCCTTCAAGCTACGTCTGGCTGAGAAGGGCCATCACGAGCACTGGTCTGTCAGGCACTCGGGAGCATCCTCCTTTTTTGGGGAGGAGGGTGGAAGTGGTGATTGTGTCCCAAATGCTGCCTCTCCCCACTCCTTTCTCCTGGGGGCTGTGCTGCTGTCACTTCTGCAGCCAGACAGACAACACAGGGAGTTTCTGGGTTGAAATGGGGTAAACCCTGTCCTGTTTGCAAAACAGCAGCCAAGGAGCAAGCAGGAACAGGATCTATGGGTAAAACCCCCGGTGGAGCACACGGCATCCTGAGAGAGGCTGCACAAGTGCACAGAGAAGCTTGTGGACCAGTAAAAACCCATGGAGGCACAAACAGAACATCTTGTGTTGCTTGAGGATCCAGCTAAAAAAACAGACTTCAATGGTAATACTGAAACCTAATTAATCCACAATTTTTAGCTGACTGCTGTGCAGAATGTTATTTATATTTAACTCAGCACATGCCAGAGGATCCCAACCATGACATAAGCAGCATTTTAACACATCCCTTACAGATGAAAACTTTCTCCATTGCCAGACCAGAGGGCTGGCAGTCACCCAGACCTTTTATTCTCAAATATGCTACTGTTCTTGCCGACCTAAGGTTAATCTTACCCAAGGATGAGAAACTATGGTGCAGTTGCTAAATATCAGAAAGGTTCCTGCTTGTTTATTGCTCAATATGTAAGGCAGCTTGACTGCCACATGGACACCACCCAGTTTGCCGACTGCAGCACAGACCTCCAATCTGTTTTGAAAGCTGTTGCCCTGCTCTTCTCATTTAGGCTGGGTTGGGAACTGGGTTGGAGTAACAGAAAAATTAAATTGCCCACATTAATGGGCACCGAACCATTAAAAAGGCCACCATTTGGGATCCAACAAACACCTCTAAAAATCAGCCAATTTCTAAGACCATTTCAAACCCAAAGAGCTCAGATGGAAATTGTACACCCAGGCTTACTCAAGGGGCCCCAGTTTTGCTCTGGGTTTTCTTCAAGGTTCTGGCCAGAAATGCTTTAGGACTGGTGTCTTTATCAGTGCTCTTCATTTATCCCATCGGAAGATCTGAGCCCACAGTTGTCTGCCCAACCAAAGACTTAAGGAAAACCTTCAAAGTTTTGTTTTGGTTTTTTTTTTCCAAATTGGTACATATATTAATTTTCATGTGCACTAACAATGAGTTTAAAATACCCTGCTGCAGAAAATAAAACCCCAAAACCAAATCCGAGATTCAACAGCATAGATTCTAAGCATAAAATATGTCCTCCCTCTTTTAACAATTGCCTTACCTAAAAGCCTACTGCTTCTTCCCCAGCAGCAACTTTCCCTCACCTCTGATGCTCATCAACTGCAGCTTCTACCCCAAAACTCTCCTTGTCCTCTGTGTCCGATAACACAGTTGTACTAAGTTTTGTGCTCTTCCTCAGCTTTTGCCTGTTTTCATTGGGATGCTTAAAGGTCTGATGGCAAAAGATGAAAAACTGCAGCGTGTTCTGCTCCAGGACAAAGGAATGAAGGCAGGTGATCCCCAGAAAAAGTTTTATCAACTAACTGGAAGCTGATGAAACTCCTGGGGTAACACACTGATGCTATATTACTCCCAGATCCAGTTGGCTCAGGAGTCAGAGGAAATCTCATCTGTCAGTTTTACCCGTGTAATGAAGAACAGGATTTGGCTGTAGGATTGGGAAGCAGCTTACATCTCCTGCAGGATGAAATAAAGCCCCACTGCCAGTTGTTATGTCCAGTCTCAGCCCAGCCACGTCCACTTTGAACCTGGAGCAGCCAGTGTGTCTGGACCTTGAAGGCTTAGTACTCAATTAGCATGTTATTACACAGCTTTCTTAGCACAGAATCCTAGTTTTAGGATGAAGCTTTGGATGGATTTTTTTAGTAATTGCAAAGTGACCTTTCTGTGTATGACAACACCACCAGATGATACAACATGGCATCAATAGTTTGTCTGCTATGTGACATGATGATAAATTCTTCGATGATAAATTCCTCGACTTTACAATACAAATGGTAGTGTTCATTTCCAAAGGGAAATTTCCTTGGGTAGAGTTTTGGATGTAATACAGGGCTGTGATTCAGAAATGAGTAAGAGCTGCAAGGGCTATTTCATTTTGTCATATAAGTTGGTTTAGTTTGAGGCAAGCAAATAGGAGCTACAGGGATTTCCATTAAATGATGGCCCAGATTGCATGTGTATTCAATGTGTGTTATTAACTTCAGCTTTCTCAAAAAATGCAGTTATTTCACTTCCAAAGAGTCGGTATGAACAATATATTTCCATTTTTAAATCATGCAGACCCGCATTCTTTGAGCTTTCCTTTGAATTTCTGTTATCTCCAGATTCAAAGCAAACTTCATTTAAAACCGGTGAGTTCAAATCAAAATCACATCAAACCATAAACTTCACATGGCATACCTGAAAAAACTGTAAATCAGCTCTGACTGGCCCTATCCCAAACTCACATTGGCTTTGACAGCCAGCCAGGTGTAATCAAATATCTAGGATGCTAGCTGGACACGTGGAAAAAAACAATATGGAGTTTTGATTTTCCAACAAAACCCTAACCAGATGATTTCTACACAGTTCAAAGGATCACCCCAAAGACTCTGGTTAAGCTAGGGCCAGAAACTACAGAAAAGCAGAGTGAGAAAAGGAAGAAATAATTGTGCTGATGGGATTTAAAAACCAGCCCACTTACACAAGCCCACAAGTAGACCCCAGGATTCAGAGCTCCTGGGTGCAATTTGCACTCGCCCCTGCTTCTTTTGCCTTTCAGTGACACGCAGCGAGGGGATGAGGGGATGTGAAATCAAGCTCCAAGTGCAGAACACAGTCTTCTGTGAAGCACATGGAAGTGCAATCCAGCAGTTTGCCATGTTTCATTGTTTTTTTTCCTCTCAAACCTCTGCTATTTCTTCAACACAGCAGTAGGACATAAAGATGGTGCTCTCAAAACAACAGCATCTCCCACCCCAGCAGTGCTAAGATCTCACCTCAGAGACATAATTCTTAGAATTAGCCCTGAATTCCATTCTGCTATTGTGTTCAAATTCACAAATACATCTGCCAGTAGGAACAGCACCCAAATGCAACAGCCTAGACTGACAGGATCAAGCAACAGCACCCAAACAAGACCTTATGCCTTCAAGTCTGCAAATATCAGGCTCATTAAAGCTAAAAGGCATTTTCAAGCCGCAGCAAAAGCTCCTGTCTACAACTTCCACATTACTGCTCAGAGAAGTGTGAAGGCATTATAGACTGATAAGTGCTTTAGCAGACTGTATATCCATCCACTGGAGAGCGAGGTTAAACAAATACAGGAGCCAGAACATTATTGTTGGCTGCACACTCGGGTTCCCGAACTGCCCGTCTCTAACTTGAACCAGCCAGGTCCACTACAGCACAGCCAAGGCTGGCTGTGGGGTGCTGCAGCAGAGGAAAACAATCCCATCCCATGAGCTTTCACCACTGAGGAGTAGAGCAAAAGCTACATTTTTTTTGTTTTTCCTTTGACTGGAGCGTTTTATTCAGGAGCAGCTGGCATCAGAAAATCAAACTGTGAAAGGCAGAATGTGTGCCATGTTTTAGGAGGATCTTAAATGTATTTTTGGTATTATGTTCATGCATCTGACTCATTAGATTCATTGCACTTTTGTTGGTTTGGCACTCCTTCAAGGCAAAGCAGGATTGGGCTTGGTACAATCCACTTGGTAGCATCTCCTCCCTCTTTCCCAAAGCTGGTCCTATAAACTTGCTTGAATGAAGACACATAACTAGGTAGAAAAAGCCCCAAAGCAGCAACAACTAATCCCTAAAGAGCTTTGGCTCGATGGAGAGTTCCTAGTCAGGATAACACACTGGCTGAGGTGGACAGAGATGCTTAGAAACACTTGGGCAACATTCCTGATAGAAAGCGAGATACATAGGGCGGGAAAAAAATTAAGCCCCATCTTTCTCATCTATCAAGCAGGAAAAAAACCCCCAATGCTTTCATTTCCAGCATGGCAGGAGTAGACCCCAAATATTGTTGACCTTACCACAACTCCCTGAACCACCCTGAGAGCTCATGGGGCACAGGAGCCGCTTCCAAGAGATGTGAGACAAGGCAGGTGCTACCCTGAGCCCTGCAAACCTCTCGCTAAGCTTCGCCTGCGGCTGAAGCAAACAGCCGTGCAGTGGTTAATGTCAGCCCCGACCACATGATCACATTCAGGAAAGGTCAAAAGAGTGATTTTTCATCTAAAAACATCTGTGTGTTTAAAGAACAAAACTTTCTCATGTGCAGAAAACCAGGGGTTTCCAGCGCTTTTATTTCCAGAGTTAAAGTCATGCTTCTCGGCTTTGTTTGGGGTTATGGACCATGTAAACACGCCGTGTAAACCACACGCAACACTCAGCACACAGCCCGTCCACGTGCAAGGATAACTAGGGGTGCAAATCTCTCTCTCCTGGCTCTTTTTCCCTCTCCAAGCTTCTCAGCTTCCCCCACCACACTCCCAGCGTGCCAGCCAGACACCTCCTGGTTGTCCTTCCCCATACAAAGACATGCATATGCCTCTAATCCTAAGGGTGTAAGTCTGCTCTGGGCTGTCAACAGGCCTTAATTGGATACATCCAGGGAGATGATGCATTGGGAAGAGACCCTGAATTTAATAGCAAGAGGGAAGGCTGCAGAGAGGCTCCCTGGGAGTGTGTCAGGGGGCTTGGAGGAGCTGCCATGTGCCCCGGGGAGCTGACAGCAGTCACACCTCAGCCAGCAGAGCCTTTCGGCTCCCATCCAGCTCGTCAGCCCTATGCCAAGCTGTATTAATCAAGGTTAAACCCTCTAGCTTGTTTTTGTTAATACCTGAAGACACAGATTGTGGTATGCAAATCAGAAGGTTCTCCCTTTGCTCCACCAGGCTTTTCCCACCAGAACTGCAGAGTAATGAAACAACCATCGTGCAAACAAATCCCTCTGGATGAGCTGGGACCATCCAGGAAGAGTCCTGGATGCTGCTGCCAGCCTGTGCAAGGGCTGGTTTGAGGAAGCCTGTCACTTCCCTCTAACTTTGCAACAACCCTGGTTGCTCTGATAAACCTCAAACTCCAACAAATTAAGCAAAAAGACTTGGAGCATTTAATCCTTGATGTCCCAGGTTAGTAGGGGAGCTCATAGGAGCTGCTCTCAGAAGAAGTTACTGGAGGGTAAAGTGTGAGCGTCATCTGAAAGAGAAAGCTCATGGTTCCCTCAGCCTCACTGCCTGCCAGGAGCAGGCTTTGGGATGACAAACTGGGAGCAGAGGGGATGGAGGAACTCACAGCTGCCCAGGCTCAACCTTCCTCACCATAAACAACTACTGGGAAACAGGTAAATTTCCATGGAGCGAGGCTTTCCTTTTCCAGCTGGGACAGTCACAGCGTGCACACAGTGCAGGGCACAGGAACAGAGCAGCACTGCTAGAAGGGCAGATGTTTCAGAGGTATTTGGATGAAGAAAGGCGGGAAAAAGATAATCTCTACCCTGTGTTTCATGTCCTCTCTGAAGAGAGACTTGTCTTCTCTGCATGTGATGATGAGAGGGTTAATAATCAAAAAAAAGGAAAAATAAGATCCCTAGCCTGAAGTGCTAAGCATAAGGATTTTGGCCCAGTGACGAAAATGGCTAAGCAGAACTTGATGTTCTCCTGAAATGAGGGCTTCTCCCAGTGAGGAGGTACATGTGGGGACAGATAATAGCACTGATCATGCAAAAAAACTGTTTCCTGGCACACGTTGTTGCAGCTCACAGCCGGACCCTGAGGCCATGGTGGAAACCCAGTCCCCAGGAGACTCCTGCTGATAGCACAGGGAGCTGGGCCACTTACCAGATGTGAATTTGAATTACCAGGGTGAATCATGGCTTCTTATCAGATTCCCCACTGAAATGACCTCAGCGATGCTCCAGCTTCACAGGCAGTGCTTCCAAAAGTGAGGACGGATGACGGATGTGGGGTTTTCAACAGTTACAGCTCCAACTAAGGCAGCACAGTTCAGAGACTTGGAGCAGCTCAAGAGTTTATCCAAATGATCTTCAGTTTGGCTTTTTGTTTTGTTGTTTTTTTTAAATTATTTTTAAAGCAGATACTTATTTCCAAGTGGGGACAGAGGGGTTGACTCAAGAGACTTTCAGGGCAGTGCTGGGTCACCAAAGCCCGTGCCTTTTAGAGACATCTCAAGATGAACATCCTAAAATTCATTGGCATTCCAAGTACGAGTCTCTAACGAGGTCTCTAATGTGGGCTGAGATGCCTATGGTACTCTGAACAAGCAGACAATCCTTCCTTTAAAAGAAAAAAAATAAATTCTTTGCTCCTGGCATGAGAAAGTTTACTTTCAGCTTAAAGAAATGATCGTGTGGTTTTGGGGATGGCATTCCATTCTGCTGGAGAACAGCACCCTGCCTGCCTGTATATCTGTGGCTTTGTAGCTACATTACAACCCTGGTGAGCTTTGTTTACATATTTGACATGTTTTCTTGTGAAGAACATGAAACCAAATTACATAGTAAAGGCCATTATGGCTTTGCTCTTGCACCCTTTTCCTTTCCCTCCTTCCGATCGCTTGGTTCAGATCTATCTGCATGTTTTTAGCTGCCCTGGATCACCTGGCAGTGCTTCAGGCAGGTTTATTTGCTGCTGCACAGGGAAATCATGGAAAAGCTAGTGAAGACACATGCCAGGGAGTAGGGAGAAGAGGGCCGGGGCGGGGGTCGAATGAGAAAAGCCGAGAACCCTTCGTGCACAAACAAAGCAGACGTGTCGGTGCATTTATGCAAAATCATTCCGCTCTGAATGGAGAGGGACCCAAGACAAACAACCCGGATGGGATGCAGGGGAGCTATCCCACGCTTACAGCTGGACATGCTCTGCATCTAAAGGCTTGTGAGCAGCGGCAGCAGACAGAGAGACTGGCAGGTTGAGGGGCAAGGGCCGAGGAGGGGGGTCTCCTTTCAGAAGAGTGCATGTTAATGAGCAGCGCCGCTGTCAGGGGGT
The DNA here is from genome assembly GCA_035583135.1 of Lophotriccus pileatus. Taxonomy (NCBI): domain Eukaryota; kingdom Metazoa; phylum Chordata; class Aves; order Passeriformes; family Tyrannidae; genus Lophotriccus; species Lophotriccus pileatus. The sequence goes on from JAWWES010000038.1 coordinate 7,846,603, forward strand.
CTGGCTTCCTGGCTCGCTGGTGCCAGGGGGGTCCAAGCCATTTTTCCTAGTCCCGCCTGGAATCTGGGTGGGTGGCTGGGTGTACAGCAGATATGATCATAAGTGGTAATTTACTTCCTAAAGAAGCACATAATCCTTATTACTGTCCAAGACAATATTTCTTTCTTGCCTTTCTTCTTGCTTCTCAAAACAACAAATGGCATGGAATTCTGCTCTTGTTTCATTAGTGGTAAATGTCTCCTGGTTCTAGGAAGATGGGACCAATTTCTGGCACCTGAGGATTTTTGGTTTGACCTTCATCTCTGCAAAAGTCAGATTGAACCTCTCTGAGAGTACTGATGGCTGCTTTGCTCTCTGCATCATTCTTTGTTTCTTTTATCTATTTTCTCTACAGTACACAAAGGGAACACAGTGTACCAGCCCCTGGTACTCACTGTTCTGTTTCCCTTAGATGACTTGCATATGTGTTCTTGAAAAATTATTCTAAAAACTAGGAGGGGGGAGGGGGGAGTGGAAACTAAAAAAAAAAATATCCCTTGAGTGTTTGGCAAAATTGCTTGGAATCTCCTCTGACATCTCATTGTGTTCCCTCTGTCCTCCCCTTACACAGATCAGCCAGAGGCTACGACACCAGCCATGGGGTCTGAGCTTCACTACTGCCAGTAGCAGAGGAGCACTGAAAGACATGGGGATGGAGGGGTGCAAGGGAGGGAATCCCTGTCTGTAACAGACAGCCAGGTGATGGGCAGCATCCCCTTTCCTTCAGACAGCTCAGAATTGACTTTAAAGGTAATGCTCTTCCTCAGCCATCTGTCTACCAATGAGTCTTTTTCAAGCCAACCTACCTAGAAATCCCATTTATCATTTTATTTAGCTTGAGAGACCTCCCCAGAACACTGAAATCACTCCAGAGTCCCAGCACTGATGTTAGCACACATCTTTGTAGCATCCCTCACCTTGGTGTGGACCCTTCACATGGACCCTCTTCTCCAGTAAGGCAGAGCAGCAAGGACAATGTGAATAAAGAGCAGTAGAATTCATTTGGCAGAAAGGCTGCAAAATCCAGCTTTCCCAGGAAGACAGGTGGGAAGCAAGTCATTAAAGCAAGGAGTTGGTGGGACAGTTTTTCAGTCCTTTGTGCTGGGAATGAACAGCCAAACTGCACTAGGATAAAGACTGATTAATTCACAAGCGGGATGATGTGAGGGGCTGACAGAGCTAAAATGCAGATTTAATGACCCCAAACCCCTTCTAGGTCTCTGCTCCCAGGCAGAAACTCTCAGCAGGCCCTGAACAGTTTTCTTTTTATCCAAGATATGAACATTTCCCTTTCAAGACATCCTGAACTTCCTGGTGCCAGGGAGGTTTAGGCTCAGTAATGCCCAGTGCCTGCAACGGCTCTGAAGGATACTGAGGTCTAATCCTCAAACAGTAGCTTTACCTTTCTGTGCTCTGGTTTCCACCTCTATTAAACAGAACAGAAACCAAGCAGTGTGCCTGTGATAAGGCTTAATTAATCACTGTACTCCGAAAAAAATACAAAGAATATCATCACTTAATCCAAGGCAGGAGAATTCCAGCCTGCATTTGCCTGACAGTCAGAGCCAGGCCCGTGATGCAACTCTCCAGCCTTCAGGCAAAAGACCAAATTGGCCGGTCTGTAGTTTCCAAAGGAAATGAAGACAAAGTTTTGGACCCCTTGAACTAACTTTAGACTTGGAGACTCTGTAACCCAAGCTGAAGCCCTTTGGTGGATCAGCCAGTACTGGAAATGAGCTCACCCGTGTACAGCAGACCTACATTCCTTTTGCAACAGCCTGTGCACAGTGTCCAGTTCAGCTTTTTCCAGAACTGGTCTCTGCTCACTCATGGTTCCTCCATTAATGGTTTTTCTTAGTGGGATTCTGCCCTCATCCTCCAGAGCTTAGTGGTTCAAAGTCTGGCTCGGCTATAAATAACAAAGACATTTGCAAAGCAAATCATCTTATTAAAGAAGGGGATTTTTTCATCCCTCCAACCACAACAAAACTCTTACCGTTGAAGAGCAACAGGAGTTGGCTGTGAATTGGGGAGTTCAAAAAGGGCCACTTGCAGAGCCGACAGACAGACACCCTCCCTCTTCTCAGCAAGATCACCCCAAAGGGAAGGAATGGCTTCTCCATTAAAAGTTGCAAGTTTCCTCTCTTCCCACTCCTGTTCAAGATTACTCTATTTGTTGGCTTTGCTGGATCTTTGGGGAATTATCTTCAGCTTTATATTTATTAGATGGAATAAAACTCCGTGGCAGAGAACTTCATCATCCTTCTTTTCAATTTTCTTATGGTATTTTCTTACCACTCTTGGAGCCCTTGCTCTACCATGTTATTTCTTTTAGTATTCAGAATACTTCTGTGCTCCTTTCTTCTCCTTTTGTGGGCTATTCCAGACATACTGCAATTCTAGACATCTTTCTGCTGCTGGTGGAAGGTTTGTTGCAGTGAGTCTGGATGAGTGCAATTGTGGGAACTGTAATACGGGCAGGAGGGGGCCTCTGTTTGTGGGAAAGATGTAATAAGAATCCTCTTCCACAATTTCTTACTCCATAGAAGCCCCTGTGGGGTACCCAGAGGAGAACAGGGTGTGTTCTTTAGTCCGGGAATGAAAGCAAATCCCAGGATCTGTCGATGCCCAGGAGCCTTGGGAAAGAGGAGCCCCTGTTTGGTTAACTGTGACTGAGCTGTGCAGCTTTTTCTTGGAAATTCAAGCTCAAACAATGACATAGGGAGAAATAAGATACTTTATATATATGTATTTTATATATATATATGTTTACTTGTTCTAAACAACACCCACTTGCCTTTGCACTGCACATCAACACTGATGGTATTTCACACACAAGGAGAGGCTCTTTACAAACTCCCAGCAGAAGCAGTGGGAAAAAAAAAGGTGGCTCAAGAGTGTGCAAAGCCCTTACTACTGAATTCCTCCTCCACTTGACAACAGGTACTGAGCAGCACCTGCTTCCAGGTCTGCAGAGGATTCCAGACTGGAAATCAAACTGCAAAAATATCCTGCACTGGTGCTTGCACTTCTGCACTGGTGCAATGTTGCTGAGTGGCCCTCTTTGGCTCTGAATATGATGCTGTCAGTACTGAGAATATTTCTTAATCAGCAGTGAAGGGTGGCTGCCAGGAAAGTAGAAGTGGCTGTCTCTGTCTTGCTTCTGCAGAAAGGGCGATTGTTAAAGGGGGGGGCTGTTTGACCTTTCCATTTTTCAAATCTGTATCTCTTCGCCAAGACTGTGTCATTCTTTGTAAGCATTCTGTTGTTCTAAACAAATCTTATACTGTGAGCTTTCTTTTTTATCTCCCTTAGTATGTTGCCATTCGGCAGCCTCACACTAACAAGTGATGTAAGATCCACCTCGGACTAATAACCCGGTGTGGGCATCTAAGGAAAAAACAACAGCAGAAATGGGCAATATCTTCACTGAACTAAGCAAACAGGTCACAGAAGCAACCCTACAATAACAAAAGACTCCAGCTTGTGCTCATCAAGAATACTCCAGCAGTAAACAAGCACACATGGGCAGATATTGCTGAGAGATACCACAACAACCAACCAACCTGTGTTGCAAACCCCTCAGAAAAAGCCTTGACAAAACTATGGCAGTCATGCAGAGAAATAAGCGCTGAGATATCTAAGGATGAGAAACATTTTAAGTCAGAGCATGCTAAAAATGTCTTAAAGCACCTTGAGAGCACTGGGGCAATTATGAGAAATGGGGATGGCTAACAACAGGCAGCTTATGTATTCTGTATATTGCTGTGCACTGCACTCAAACATATCTTTCATGGCATTCCTGATGAGGAGCCAACACAAATACCACTCTGATTAATCAGGAAGCTACCCAGCAACAACATGAAAAGTTTGCACAAGACCAACAAGCACACAACCTACTCTGAAAGGTATCTGGGTGAGGAAAGGTGCTCCTTTCATCAATGCAGAAAACCCCTAAGGCTCAGTGCTTGCGCAGATAATGAAGCCAAACATGTTTACACATCAGTGATCATTACGTGCAGTGATTAGAGGAGATCTTAGGTTAATTTTCTTCTCCTCTAGCTAACAGACTGATGACCTGCTGCCCCACCTAACCTCTCTGGAGTGACAAGTCAGGTGCTTTCCCAAGCCAGCAAGGCTGTCTTGTTCCTGAGGAAAACAAAGACTTTCTCGACATATATGATTAAAAAGGTCAACGAGCCCCATGCACTCAAACTGGTGTAATGGGACCAGCTGAGCTAAAGCAAAAATTCCTTTTGCTGGAAGTAAATAGCCCACTGTTATCTCCCTGGGGGCCAGGCAATAACATGAGGCATGTTCCCACTCTGCCAGTGTGTGATATGCTAGTGCTCTGCCTATAAATACAACAGCTTTTTTTGCCTTTTTTTTTTTTTTTTAACAAGGCTGTGACAACTTCATCTCATCTGGGTACAACAAACACGCTTGAGTTGTGGCTACCCAGCAGGGCTTTCTGTTGTGTGTGTGCGTGGCAGTGGTTTTTCCACCACAGGACCATATGTTACCTACTGAGAGGAGTGGCTGAGTTCCTACCAGTGCATCAGACAAAATCAGGGCAGCTCCCTGATGGGAGTGCCTGGGGACATGCCCAAAAACCAGCACCTGAACTGGAGACACTGCTCTTTGGCCTGCACTGCGGCACAGGGAGCTCAAAGGAGAAAGAAGTTACGAAGGCACTGGTAGGGGTCCAGAGGAAAGTTCCCTTTACAGTGTGAAATAATAAACGAGACCATGACAAAAAGGCAACACTGGGCTCGAGATTCTGTCTTGATACTATGCCAGCTAACCACGCTTTGTGCATTTAGAACTGACCTGGTCATTAATTTGTTACAGACTTGTGCAATGTGAACAAAACCAATTCTCTTGCATAAAGATGTTTTCTCTTGCAAGCCAACTGGAAAAGCTTAGAGTTTACTATCCACAGAGAAATCTGCTTGACATATCTGTGACACGGCACTCCTCTCTGCACTGCCCACTCAGGACAACTCCTGAATAATTAGATTATCAGAACAACTTTTCTGCATCCTACCAGAAGTGAACCTAAGTTGAGCTGTATTCTCTAAAAAACTAATAAGCACTGTGGGCTTTCTCAAGTCAGGTTGCATCTGGACTGCTGCATCTGCATCTTGTACAACTCTTTTTTCCAGGCATTTATCTGAGGTCTTCTTGAACTCATTTGGACCTAATTCTCTCAGAGAGACAAAAGGTTAAGTTTATGGTAACTGGAGCTGTTTATGTTACAAAGGAGACATGGGAGAAGGGGATTAAAGCTAATGAATGTCTTTGGGAATGGATGGGACCTTTCTCAGAATAGAACAATAGGGTGCTTTTATGAAACTGGGAGGCAGAAAACACAGAACTATTAAAAAAGAAAGAGCACACTTCTGTATTATTCAGCATTAGCCCTCAGAACTCATCGCCACAAGATCATACCCTGTGGACACTGTGGAGAGCCTGTCTGTGTTTTAGGTGATGATGGTTGGTTGAGGTGACTCCTACCCAGCTTGTTGAACCAAGAAGGCCACAACTTGAGCCAGTTCTAGTTGGATGGTTGAAGCTGAATTTCAACTCATCACTATTAACCAGGCTCAGAAAGAGGGAAACTGCTGTCAAGGGCCTTCCTTGGTGAAGGAGCACCCAGGAATGCTGACCACTGAGCTACACCCAAGAGCACTGCTCCTTGGTGGATTTCCCCTTCCAGAGAGGAAAGGGAGCGTGCTGTCCTTACCTGGGTTGCTGCTGGCTGACCGATGACCACCCACCCTGGGCACTGCTGGTCGCTGTGATGCGAGACGGAGACGTTGGAAGCCCACTGATCGAGGAAGCCTTTGGGGGTGTAAACGCCACAGTCTTTGATGCTGGTCATCTGCTCAAACTCCTCACACACTCCATCACCATCATGGAAATAGCACCTGCTGGGTTCATCTGCAGGGGGAAAGCAGAGGAGGAGAATCACAAAGGACTGGCCACACATATCTGCAGTGTAGTTGCTAGGACCTGATACCATCAGTGGTCATGTATCTTGCTGGATCGGGTCACTGGTTAAGTGGGAGCATTGGTCACTTCTAGGCCGTAGCAAGGTGATTTCAAAACAGCCAACCAACAACAGTCAACTTTTGTATTGGGTAATTCCCTCGAGGTACTTCCTAATGTTAGGGGTTTTCTGCTTATTTTCATCTCTCTCCTTTTAAAAGGATGGAGACAGAAGAAAGCAGAGATAGAAAATACATAGAGAGACAATGTGGGTGTTGGCATAATTCCACCAGCTTGGATGGAAAAACGCCAGTGGAGGGTTTGGTCTACAATGTTTCCCTTTTTGTTTTTTAAAGATATCTGCAAATAAACAACAACAGCAACCGTGACTGTAGGGATGGTGAGAGCTGCCAAGTTCACAGTTGTAGTGACCAAAGGGCCAAACAGATCTGTTTATCCAAAGCAGATACACTATACGAAGTGTGAGGGGTAATCTTGCCACATACCCACACAGCTTCAACCAACATGACTCAGATTTGACCTGAAAGGATCAAAGGCAGCAGGAGACTTTATTATCCTTGTCCATTTATTCTGTGGCTTCTCTAATGAGACTGCCAACAAAGATGCCAAATTTTTGAGGTTGTTTCTGTAACACTGGCCCATTAAAAACTGAACTGAGATCCATCTCCTCTTTTCAAACAGACTGCATAGCAATAATGACTTTCAGTCATTAGAGTACTCTGTGAAATGGAAACCTTTGACCTGTTGGTATCCTATTTTGTATTGTATTATCATTGCCAGTCCCCAGAGGTATCCAGTTCTGACAGCCTGTTGTATTTTTGTCTGGCAAATAAGCCTGTTGAAAAAAGGGTAGGAAATTAGCCAGAGCTGCTAGCTGGACTGATGGAAACGATCCCTAAGGAGAATCCTGTCAGTAGTATTGGACTATCTTGAGCTAGGTGTCAGAAAATCCAACGGCTGCTCAATTTTGAGCTACTTCTAAACTCCTAAATCCCCTGTTTATTTTTCTTCCTGGTTTACACAGTGAAATACCACCACGAGCCAGAAAAAAATGGGTTTCTTGCTATTCAATTATTAAATGACTTTCACTCCTTTTCCTCCTGTGCAATGTTCCAGGTCTTTAAGAGAGTGTGGCTTTGAAAGAATAGAGAAGTCTATCAGGGAAGAATGTCATTACGGTTTCATTTCATCACAACCTCTGTGGACAACTTGTGTACATGGATAAGTGCAGGGAGCTGTGTATTTGCTGGGCCAGTGCTCCAAGCTGGCAAAAAGGCGCCAGCACACGTCTGGAAATGTTTCAGCTGTATGAGTGCAGCCCTGTGCCTGAGCGAATATTCCCAGGGTGGCCAAACTTCCTGACCCTGCATGTCACATCTTAAAATCTTCATTTGTCTGGGAGCCACCGAACATATACCACACACCTCGAAGAGCCCGGAGGAGGAGCGCTGGGGAGAGTGTTCACAGACAAGAGATGACAATGGCTCCCCAGGGTGGCTGGGGGGATGTGCAGATGGGCCCTAAGGCAGCCCAGCAGGGCTGGCCCCCTGGCCCTGCTGTCCTGCCTCCTCCCACAGCCTGAGAGCCCAACAGCCCTGAGCCAGCAGGGCCCCGCTGCTGCTCCTCGTCTGATACCGACCCAGCTGGCAATGTGTGCTTGAACTGCTTCTGGGAGCCCCAGCTGGGACATCCCGGCTCACCTTGGAGATCCCTTGGACATCCCGGTAGCACACCTTGTTTCCCTGCAGGGCCTGTTGATGCTGGCACAGTGCTACACCAGCAGGGCTCATTCATCCCTGGGAGGGACGTGATCTGTGCCTGACCAGCTCAAGGAAGGGGCAGAGCAAGTGTGTCACTGAGATGGTCATGGAGACCAACTCCTGGTTCCCTCACCTTGTCCTTCTGCCTCTCTTGTTCTGCTCCTCTCTCTGCAGAGCTGTATCAAGGCTCTGGGTCTCTGCTGTACCCAAGAACATTAGGATAAATCTAAGTGGCTCACCCACCTCAGAGCATTATGCCCCAGTTTGAAATCTCTGCAGAAATATTCAGCCCTGGAAAGACTGTGGTCACCAATCAGAATCCTCAAAAACAAATGCCAAAACTATGAAAATATGTATTTCTGGAAAAAGTTTCTTTGTAATTTTATGAAAAGAGGCTTATTTCTATAAAAGAGGGAGGGGGGAGGGGACGAAAGCAAAATACCTACCATGTTAAAAAGACCTGACCTTCAGCCTTTAAACATATGCACAGTCAGATATACATGCACAGTTAAGCACCATCATCCTGCCACACACCCACACTGACAGAAACACTGACACACAAACACTCGTACGCTCTCTTTACACATCCCTGACTCAGCCACCCCACTCTTGCAAACACATACCCAGAGAAACTCACAGCCTAATTTTAGGCACATGCATTTAGACAGTGTTTCCCGGCCTTCCCAGAGCACTGACTTATTTTCACGACAGGCACTGAAGTAAGCACAACATTTATATAGCAGCATACTCCTGCACTGGCTCCAAATGTTCCCTCCTAATGCGATGATAAACGTAATGGGCTTCTGATAAGATCATGTGTTTGGGATAAAAGAATACTCAAGACCTACTCCAACCCGATGACTTCATTCAAACTCACATGGATGGGAAGGCAGCCTTTGAATAGCTGTGATCCAGGCCAGTGTGTGATCCTAACAGAGGCTAATTTGTTCCTGATTATGCCTAAGACCCCAATAAATCAGTCTGCTCAGAGTCTGCAAAACCCGAGGGAGGAACCGAGTGCAGAGACTGGGATGTCTGAATTAAATGGAGGCTGCCTAAATGATTAACAAAGTCCTGCTGAACTGCACTGTCATGAGCCCTTGTGCTGTGCTGGCCCTGGAGAGCTGCCTCACCCTGCGCCGGCGGGATGACACCGCGCACAGAAGCTGAGACATGAGGTACCCACTCGCCTTTGTGTGCTTTGAAAAATGGTGGGGGAAAGCGGCTTTACAACCCTAGCTTACTTCTAAGGAAGATCTGTAAGTCCTACTGTTGACCCACCACTCAGCTTGCAGTGCTGTGCTTTGAGGGGAGTGTTGGTGAGAAGAGGGGAGGACCTTTCCTGCCTGTGAGCTTCCTAATTCTGAGTGATGGCGAAGAGGGGGATGTGATTAAATCCTTCCCAGACACGAGGGCATCAACCGTCAGCAGCCAAATGTGGTGCACCACTGGCTGGGCTGCCAAAAAGCAGCAGAGGCTCTTCCTTCCACATGTGTTGAGCACCAGCTCTGACTCCAGATTCTTCCTGTGGTCTTGGACACTTGGTAGGTTATCTGCTGGGTTTTACATTTTCGTGAGTAAAGCGAAGGACAAGCAGATTGTTTCTTCTTACTGTTGCCCTCACAGAATAAAAACTAACAGGTTTCTTCCCTTTCCTCAGTGGTGTGAATACAGGTCAGTTAAATCCGCAGAGTCCTACAGGTTCAAAGGAGGGCACTGTCAGAAGTGGAGTATTTCTAGGAAGTGGTAGATGGAGATGATACAAAGTGCCTTTTCTGTTCTCTTCGTAACAATATGAGCTAATTTTTGTCTCCACAGTGGTCTATAGGCTCCCAAGACGTGCTGAAGGTCATATGAATGTATTGGTCATGCATGAGCTACACCATGTTCATCAACACCGTGGACTTCTCACTTCATATGTGAATCTGATTTGAAGTAGATATGGAGGAAAGGAACATAAAGGAAATCTGATTTGTCCTCAAGGGAAAAAAATTACTTCAAAAAATTAAAAATCAGTTGCCTGGAAATCCAGCTTAAATCTAGAACAGTAAAATGTCTGCAGGCATAGCACCTGGCAGCAGGAGAGAGCATCTCTAAGGGATTGACAACAGATGCTGCAAGATTCTCAGCTGAACTTGGGGAACATGTATTCATTCAGGCAGCCCAAGCTCCTTTTCCCTGGAAAGGTTCTTTCTGAAGGCACAAAAATGTTGGGGCCAAAACAACATCCCTGTCTTGCCCGTGCTGGGGGACAAGGCAGTCTCCAGATTTCTGTGGTGTTTGGGAATTCCTGAAGGCTCCGTGGCAGCATCAATCTAGAGAAGGGGAAACCTGGAGAAACAGGTTGGCAAGACCTGGTTTGCTTACTCTTGCAGTCAAGGCTTTAAGATCCAGAATGACCTTGGGGCTCTTGTGTGTTGCACCAGAAAATGATGCAAACTCTACCTCTACTTGCTTCCTAAGCTGCCCCAGCAGAGTGCAAGAGGCAGCCTTTTGTATTGAAACACAGATCTTTCCTCTGGGGTTCAGAAACCACAGGATGCTCAAGATAATGCAGAGGATTTAGGGAGCACTGGAAAGCACTTGCTAGAGCAGGTCTGGATGAGCAGGTAAGTCACCATCACTGTTACCTGTTTGAAGAGAAGCTGGAAAATCATCAGCAAAAAGAATGAAGTCTGGTAGAGGCGAGGAAGCAAACATGCAGGATATCAACTTATCAGTGATAGGCAGCCTTTCACCTCATAAAAAAAGAAAAGAGAGAGATGAAGAGATCCAATTCATGGCACAGGGCACATCCTCCAACAAGGCTTGTAATGTCCAAGCAGGGTAGTCAAAGTTCTGGGGACAGACACTGGGGGCAGCTTCCTGTTTTCAGCTTGAACGCAGTGATTGGCATCGGCATAGTCTTCTTTTGTGCAATAACTACTATTTTTTTTTAAAGGCCAGACAAAAAAAAAAAAAAAAAAAAAAAAAAAGATTATTTTTAA
>JAWWES010000038.1:7857410-7871000 GCA_035583135.1 Lophotriccus pileatus
AAGCCTCATGCCACATAACTATTAGTCCGGAAAAAAAAAAAAAAAGGAAAAGAAAGAAAAAAAAAAAGGGGGGGGACAGGACAAAAATGCAGAAGCATTGTCTCAGAGTAACAAATTCTTGGAACAGAACAAGCTTCACATTTTAACTCCTGAAAGGTCTGTCCAGAGGTGTGCAGGGCTCCAGACACAATGAGGGCCAAACCCCAGGCTCACCAAAGTCAGCAACTTCTGCAGAAGCAGTGTTTTACCACCACGTCACTTAATCGGCATCTCCAGCGCTGGTGTTTATGTTCACATAGATGAAGAGAAATGTATCCAGAGGTTTTTGTCACAAAGGGAGAAATAATTCCACTGCAGATCACATGAACCCGGCGGCTGAGTGACCGCAGAACCTGCTCCATTTATTTCTCTGGGAGTTTCACCTTTGGCTTCAGTGGGAAGAGAGTGAATAACATGGCCTGCTTCCAGGATATCTGCTAATCTCTTCTTTAATATTGAAGACGGCAGAGACAGAGATATTTCCTGCTACAGTAAAATATTCAAGAGTTATTTTCCTTCCTGGATGTCCTGATTTGAAAAGAGGAAAACCATTACACGGAGCTCGGGCAGACCTTTCTGAATGAAGCCGCATATCAGTATGATTGTGACGTCTCCCTTCAATGAAATAAACCAGACACCTTGGAAGCGAAGGCAGCGCGAGTGTCGCAATCCGCTGCGGAACACGCAGGGGCCTCGCAGGAGGCTTTTTCTGTGGAATATGACAATTGTGTCTGGGCATCTCCTGAACGGAGCAGGCAGGCTTTGTGGAGTGTGGCTCGCTGGTAGTTCAGCTGCTTCGTGGAGATACGTTCCTGGGTGTGACTGGCTTGCTTTGTGTGGCGTGACTCGGCTCATCGGTATGAGCTCCGATGTAGCGGTCACAATAATTATGCAATTGATCTGCGTGCTGCAGACAGATACAGTTATGGCTCCCTCGCAGAGCCAGCACTGAAACTTGATATTTCACCTCCAGGAACATGAGTGTCACTTAAGAGAAAGGATATTTCCTATTGCTGGAAGCGGTAGTAGGATCTTGTCTGTTCTGCAGCTAGCCAAGGTGGCCATCCCCAAGTCCAGGCAACCAGACATGGCCAACAGGAGCCAATGTGGCTATCCCTAAACCCACAGAATAACAGAATATGCCAAGCTGGAAGGGACTCACAATGATCATCGAGTCCACCTCTTAGCCCTGCACAGAACCATCCTCAAGAGTCACACCCTGTGCCTGAGAGCATTGTCTAAACCCTCCTCGAGCTCTGGCAGCCTTGGTGGTGTGACCATTGTCCTGGGGAGCCTGTTCAGTGCCCAAACACCCTCTGGGGGAAGAAGCTTTTTCTAAGATCCAATCTAAACCTCCCCTGGCACAACTTCAGGCCATTCCCTGGGGTTCTGTCACTGATCACTGTGCAGAACAGGAGCCAAAGTGGCCATTCCCAAGCCCAGGCAACCAGGCATGTTTTAAGAGCACTACAACACACATTATCTTTCCACCTCACCTTGTTTTCCTCCCTGGATGATCAGATAAATCAGAAAAGTGATGTCAAGAGGATGTTGATGTTATACAGATTAATCAGCTATACTTGGAGACTGTCCAAATGAAAAGGTTTCTGTCACACGAGGGAGCAATGACTATGACCATGAGAATGGTGTCCAGGGTGGCCCTTCTCGACACCTGACATGCTTGGGAGGCTGAGAAGGAGCAAAAACCCAGTGGTGCTAATTACCAAGGAATACAAACTGCTTGTTTGTGCCTGTGGTTGGCTGTTATTGCAGAGGAAAGTCTTGTGCTCAGCATCATCCTCTGAGCACAGCAAGTTGCGGTTGAGTCACAGAGGATGCTCTAAGGAAGGAAGTACGACCAGCCTCTCTGATCCACAGAGAGTAATGTGTGAGGGATGCAACAAACACAGGAGTAATTCTGCTGCTGGGCTCTCACTGTAGCTGTGTCCTAAAAACCAAAGCTGGATTGAGCTGGGCTGGACTCACTGGCCTTGGGAAAAATGCAGGCAAATACCACTCCAGCCCACATTCTCCCCCACAAAAAAAGCCCACATTCTCTTTTGTATTTTGCTGCCTGAGATGCCTGCTCCCTCTGCTCTGTGGCTCAGCTGTCCCTCTTAGGATTGCACTATTAATGATGACAGTCTTGAAAATCACTTTAAGAGACTTTATGACTACTAACTTGCCAAAGGAGTGCTTAGACATTTTACAACATGTAGCCACACTCCCGCAAGCTGCGGGAAACACTCAGCTTCAAAGTATTTGCCTTGAGCTGAAGGAGTCACACAAATATCATCTGAGAAAGCCTGGTCAGTAAATTCATTACTATTTGCCATGAAATTCTGCTACAGAAGCTCAGCTTCTTGAACAACAGCAACACTCTTTCCCAAGCTCCTTGGTCAATGCTTTCACCTTATTGATGCCCTGGGAGATGCTGAGTTGCTCTTGCAAGGTGGCTCAATTTCTCCCATGCTGTTGTTCTACTGAAAGCCCTCGGCAGGGTCAGCCAAGGCCTATTTAATGCTCATGAAAGAAGGCAAAATCACCATTAGCTGCTGTGTGGGGCCACAGTTTCAGCAGCCAAAGCCGTGTTCCTATGCAATGGTATGAGGAAGGGAGGGGGAGAGGATGGGAGCGAGGCACTGCTCTCAAAGCATGCCCACAATGAATATGGATGGTCATCCATCAATTTATTTTAAGCACATTACTCCTCTGTCAGAAAGGGAAAAAAGGAAAAAGAAAGAAAGGAAAGAAAAGACATATAAAATTAGGTTTGTGTCACTCATTTAACACTGCAATTTCCCCAGAGGATTATGCACCAAACAGAGATAGCAAGCTCATGAATATTAATCATTTCCCTGAATGCAATGCAGCCCACCAAACAATAAGATTAGGGGAAAGTGCTATGCTTAATTTATGGATAATGGGAGAGGTAAAGGATAGAGCTCCCACAAAGGTAAGGCTCACAGTTGGAGGGAGAGGCCTCTGAGGAGGAGGAGGACAGATCCAGATTTGTAAGGTAGCAGAAAAACATTTGAGGCCAAGCAGGAGCGAAAGAAAAGGTGTTTAAGGATCATTGTCAAATTAAAATCATACTTCTCCCTGCACAACCACTGGTGACTAATGCTTCAAGCATGCCAGAAACTAGTGGTAAATTCAAGAGCTAGATATATTTATTTTCTCTTTTCCTCTACTCTGTGCTTTTTCTTTGTATTTTACATCCCTGAGGCCCCAATCCGACACACCACAGAGACGTGTGTCTAACCTGAAACATTCCCGTTCTTCAGGGCAACGACTCACATGTGGAAGTCAGTGGAAGTGCTGCCCTGTTCTGCTGTAAAAAGGCTTTAGCCAAGAGTCCCTTATAAGCAAAGGAGATAAAGTGTAGCAATAATAACACTAATAAGACGCGACTGAAAACCCCATAAATTACCTGGCCAACTTAAAGGGAGATAGAAGTTCTGGAGCTACTTCCCAGCTGTGCTTCAATGTGCCTATCAGTCTTTACTCATCTCTTTTCATATTACTTTCTCTCCCCCTCCCTCCTTTTTTATTGATCTCTGCATCTTTTTTATTATATCCTTCTCTTTCTTCAGCACTGGTGAGCTAAATCAATGCATAATGCACATCCCACTCCACAAAAGGAATGCAAATGAAAGCCGGGCTCTTTTTCAGCATCCGCACATATATCTGGATGTGCGCGCACGATGCTGGTGTGTGGGAGCGCACGCCAAGGACAAGGTGCTCAGCTGTGCCTCAGACACCCATTTCTCACTGCTCTACTGGGAATGGATCAAGTGCTAAGCCCTGGGTTCCCACAATTGCGAGTCATAACTCTTACAAATGGGGTCTGCCTTGCACAGGTTGAACTTGGCTGAGATCCGCGGTAACCGCGAAAATCAGTTATCCCGGGAGTAATCAAGAGCAAGGTGAAAGGAAAGCAGCCGAGAGGTAGGAGAGGGGTGCATTAGTCACACGGACACAACTTGGAATCACCTGTCTCCTACAAATCAAAAGGCAAAGTGAAACTTCCCCCGTGGGACCAAATTCTGTGCAGAGGAGATAAAATATGTAAAATCCGCTGTATGAAACAAGGGGGGTGGGGAAAGGTAGAGATGATAAATTTCAGGATGGGGAAGGACGAGTGTACTGCAGAACTTAAAAAAAAAAAAAAGGAACACTGCCAGATGCTTCCATTAATTAATTAATTAATCTCACTGTCGCTCTTCAGCATGTTGCAGGAAGAAAACGCTATTAATCTTTTCTGTGTTCTGTTCCTCGGCTTTGTGCTCGGAGAAGGCCAGGACAGCCTGACAGTAAGACCACACAGTTTTCCTCCCTGCCTCCCTCCTACCTTCCCCCACCCCCTCTCCTCCCTGGCAGAGCAGATTGATCCACTGTTATCTGATTAGAGAGGAAAGGAGGAGGGAAAACAAAACCAAGACAAAAAATAAAAAGAAGTCTAATTTTATTACAGGCACTAGCACAAAGTGTCTTGAGAGCCTTGTGCCATTTAGTCAAAGGAAAGTTGGACCAATTAAAAAACCCCATAAACCTCATGATCCTAAAAGGCAAAGGGAGCAAGAGAGGCAGAGGGAGACCTGCAAACAGGCTGCCTCCATCCTTGGAAATATCCAGAACGCAGCTGAACATGACCCTGAGCAACATGCTCCAACTTTGAAGCTGGGTCTAACTTTGAAGTTGGCCGTCCTTGGACCAGAGACCTCCAGAGACTCCTTTGAACCTAAATTATGCTGTGATTCATGGCTCTAAATCTAAAGCTTGGTGGTGCTTGCGGGCTCTGTTGTATTTCTCTTCTACCAGGCGAGGTGACTTACGTGGTCTCTGCTTTGGGAGCAAGGACCCCGCTTGGGCTTTGCACCCCCTGCTATGGAACCCCCCTGATGACACCCCTTCAGCCCTGCCCTTCAGCCAACAAAATGTTTAGCGATTATTTTCAGCCACGTGGGACCCAATCCTGCAGACAATTTGTGACAAGCATTGCATTCACTGTTGTGGTTAGATTTGCTGAAGACATGTGGCATGAATGCCTTGTGGTAGTTCAGAAACATGCCTGGAAGAAAGCATTTGCAAGATCAAACCCTGAGGCCCCCGATTCAGCAAAGCCTCTGAACATGTGTTTGAGGCTCACTGAATTCTTTGGTGAAGGGGAGTGATTCCCGGGGCTCTAAAGAGCTACATAATACAACAAGAACATCACTGCAAAAATAACACTGTCTGAAATAATTACTTCTTGTCCTACAGGATTATAACATGTGTTAGCCTTGCAAACAGGGAAATAAATTACACTTATTTTTTTCTGTGCTCCTCAAACAGGGACCTGAGAATTCTGTATTTTCCAAGAAAACACCCCACCAGTATCAAAGAAGAATTTTGTTTGGCTTAAGGCAGAGGATCAGGTCTGATATTATTAGACTGTGGAGAATGCTGAATTTCTGCTCTTTTTTATTATTTATTATGTAATATGAACAGCCACTCACTTCCCAAACATCTTTATGTTTTCTGGTGAGATTTTAATGCTTGATATGTTAAAAGAGAACATAAATCAGCACAGTTCATTTGTCTGAAAGATGAACCAGCACTGTCTCTTTAGCTCTTGATGTCATAATTCGTGGTGGTCCAGCAGTCACAAAAGCCAACAGGACCTGTTTCCCAGGTATTACCTTCTCTGAACCTGTCCTAGAGACTCAATGAAGGCAGCATTTGCAAACTCTAGCAGCAGTTCTGCCCTGGCAGACCCTGCTCCCACATTGAGACCCCCACCACACCTCTACAGTCACACAACAAAACATTTGTAAGGCCTGTGTGCCTGCACCTTCCCTTCGAGTCAGCTCGTTTGATTCCTCTAAGTGAGTCCCTGTATTTGGTATTTCACAGGCAACTTGATATCATTCACTTTTGTAATTCAGGACCCGTGCAAACCCACAACCTTCCAAAGCCCATGACAAACAAACAACTTTTCACCCCTGAAATTCCCCTTTCCTTTCCAACACAAGCAAATCTGGAAAACCACTTCCTCTGTAATGGCATAGAAAAATCTGTGTGTGTGTGTGTGTGTTTTAGTTGCTTCATTTTCTAATCATTTTGCTGTCAGACAGCTTTGCTCCACACTCTTAACCAGCCCTGTTGCTGGTCCTGGAGATGAACATGTTGGTTGACCATGGATGGATGGATAGTTGGATGATGGTGGATGGATGATAAGGTTGGAGTTGATGATCTTAAGGAGTTTTCCAGCATAACCAATTCTATGATTTTATGTACAAAGGCATAAAGCAGATTCCTGCACCCCCCTGGCAAGACACCATCGTGTGGTCCAAGGTTTGGGACACCCCACTCTTACTCCTATCCATGGACTTGGAACATTTTGCAGCTCCCTCCCAGCCCAAAACCACTTGTTTCATTTCTGAGAACCAATGGACGTGGGTCATGTCCAAATGTAACACTGGGATGTGGTCAAAGTGCAGATCTGGAGCAAGGAATTCAGACCTGCTGGTGAGCAGGGTGATACAGATACAACCACCCAGCTCCAGCTCAAACCCTTGCTGGAACCAGCCTCACACTATGCCTGACTTCTGGAGAACCCAAAACATTTACGTAAGTGTTTATCTCACTTTCAAAATATTATGACTAACATCTTTCAAGTGCTTGAGGCTCTAAGGCAACAAGTTACTTGAAACACTAACTTAACTTCAAGACCACCAATAGTCACAATTAGCCTCGACCATAAATATGCTCAATTTCAATAGAGCTATTTATGTATGTAAATAAGCACATCAACAAATCAGGCCTCAAGTCTCACAGCGTGGGATGCTGAAGTAAAATTGTAGCTGTTCTGATGAGCCAACCAGTCCCCAGTTTACCACCCCAGGTAAACCACCCATGGTGCCTGTGAGGTCCGTTATATGCTGCTCCAGGCACAAGAGATAATGGTCAGATTGCCAAAAAGAGCAAATTTCAGCCTTGCCAACATCCCATTATCTGCTCAGCACTGATGCCCTGAGCTGAAGGCACGAGATCACTACATGGGACAGAGGGTTTTCTTGGTCAGTCCAGATAAGGACTCTCATAAAATGCCTTGAGAAAAAGCTGACCCTTTATAAACACTAACTTTGGTTCTTGAAGCTCTGTGTGATTCATTCTTTCCCAGACCTCACAGAGCCCTGGTTGGGAAAAGCAACCCCACATCGTGGGGCTACCCCACAGAAGGTGCAGTGTAAATTGGTCTCCATTTCCCTTCTCTGTCCCCAGCATTCCTAGAGAGTTTAATAAATATGTAAAGCTCACAACTGCAGCCCTGCTATCCCCAAAAGCTCGAGCATCTTCCGGCCATTGTGCTTACAGGTTTTGCTAATCAGAGCAAACCAGGCTTGCAAATGAAATCTGATTAAGTAGTTTTCACCTCTGAAAAAGGGGATTAGCCAGACCTTTGATCCTCAGATATTGATTTGCAACTCAAAGGAGGTGTGACCTCAGCTGGACTTGCTTCTGGTCTCAGTCCCTTCCCCTTTCACTCCTCCTCCTGTTTACCAGAAAAAAAATCAGTTCATGTCTTCTCACGTAGTCAGATCTAAAGCCTATTGAAGCCAGTGGAAAACCACCCACTGACTTCAATGGGCTTTGGATCAGTCCCACAATGGCTGACTTAGCCTTAAGTCCTAGGCTGTTTCAAAGCCAGCAGAACCAATTTCCCATCAAAATGACCAGAAGCTGGGAAGATATGTTCGCCTTTCAAACCTACAAATTCCACCTTTTTTCTCTCTTCCATGACAACTCTCCAGCTGGAAATGCTGAAAATACTGTTGATTTTTAACTTGCACTCTGCATGGAGTTGTTGCCTACCAAGAGTGGAAGGGCTCCAAGCTGGACTTACCGATGCAGTTGAAGGACAACTCCTGCAGGCAGAACAGGGAGCAGCCATCGCCGTTGATCTTATTCATGTCATCACATTCTTCCCCCAGTTCTCTGCAGGCAGGGCACACACATGCAAAAGAAGCAGTCAGATGGCAAATGGCATCACCCCGATGATTGCTACAACCCCACTGAAGAACCCCAAAGTCCTGAAAACCAGTGCAGCAGCTTTCTATGCCAACCCCTAAAATACATCCTCCCTTCTCCTCCAGCCCTGAGTTTCATCCTTCCCGGTTCACAGGCTTGCCTGGCCACTTTTCTCCTGCACATGTGGATACCACTTGCTGTTCTCTGATGAGGTTATGACCAACTTCCTTCATAGCTGGTGTGGCTGCAGCTCAGCAGGTGGGCAAAAAGAGAAGAGGAATCTCTGAAACTCTTTGTATGAAAATCTGGAAGGGCCAGATTGTGACCCCAGCTATGAATAACAAGGCATTAAGTCTGGTGCTGGGCTGTTCCAGGTGACAGCACTTGGAGGAGAGTGGTTGACAGGGAGCAGGTGGTGTCACTGGACCAGCCCCCTCGGTTGCAAGGGAGAAGAGTGGGAACCAGATGAGAAAGGGGCTGCCACAGCTGCAAGTGGGGCCATAACCAACCAAGCTCTGACACAGTCTGGTTCCTGCTCGCTCCTGAGGCAGCTCAGCTATTGTTTGACACTTGCTGCAAAGCCACAAGTGATGTTTGAGGAATGTGCAAACATAACAGTAGCAGAAAACTTATGTAAAGCAGAATTAATCTGTCTTTCTCAACCTCTCTTTCCAAGTCTGCCCTGGATTCATATGTTGTTTGGTTGTTCTCTTTGATTTCCTTGCCTGTTGGGCCTCATCCTGCAAATATTTGCTGCCAGGTGTATCATCTGACAGAGCTGTGCTGTATGATTGCTGATCAGCATTATTCCAAGCAAATAATACTGGCTGGATTAAGCACTTGCTTGTTGTTACTTCCACAGTTTAAATAATTAAATTACCTAATGCCAGGAAGCTTTGAAGCAGTGGCCTTAAGGGCCAACATAGTAAAAGAACAAACCCTAACACAGTTGTGAAGGATTGTTTTACATTTTCAGTGGTCTGGAAACTGGCAGTCTGTGAGAGAGGGGAGCTGACTGAGAACATGCAATACTCAGAGGCCAAATCTGTCACCTCCAAATGCATCCCAGCTCTGGTGGACGGTCAAACAAGGGGTTGCACCAGGAACCTGGCCCAACACGTGGCAGGGTTTCACCCTGTCCACAAGCTGTGAGACACATGGGACACCAAGTGTAAGGGCAGCATCAAAGGCTGTGTGGATTTTTCCAGCACTCACTTCAGCCCTGTGTAGGAAATGCCATTTACATGTATAAAGATACAGATACATGGACAAACAGCATGAACAGCACACAGTGGACTTTCCTATCGATCCTGTTGTTTGGGCTCCATTATCTGTATCTCTGTCTGTATCTCCTGGTGCCAGGATAGCAGGGCCTACATTACAATTAAATGTCATCATCCTGGTAATCATCAGCACAGGAGTCATTATCTACAGATGAGAGCCGGCCTGAACTAAGGAGACATCAGAGGTCATCAATCCCTTTCTAGTCTCTGATTCTGGATTGAGTAGATGTGCCCAGATTTATCCGTTTGCTCGCTCCAGACTTACATTTGGATGATCCCATCTCCACAGTATCCACTTCCAGAGATGTAGACGAGAGCAGGGGAAGGTTCACTCTCTTCCATCCCAGAAACAACGACCACCTGGTACGTGTACGTGGACCTGTCACTCAGCTCCCTGAGAGGCAACAGGAAACACTCAGTTATTGGTACAAGGAAGGCAGAAGCAAAGGGCAGAGAAGGAGGTACTGAAGTGGGGGTTGGCTGATAAAAAAAAAAAGCAAAGTTTAGTTCATTCAGGTCTTCTGAATGTTCATGCCTCTTTTTGATGGGATTGATTTTTGGTTGGGTGTCTTTTTCTTGTGAGCACAGTCAGCTCTGTCCACGCTTGACTGATGCACAGCGCTGAAACAGGTGCAAACTCTTGACCATTTGGCAACTAATCTAATTCCTGATGAAAATCATGCAGTTTGCTGTGCTGCTGCTCACACCCACTGCAGAGGTGGCAGTGCACTGGCACCATGGCACTGTCAATCCTCACCACGTGCAGTAGGAAGCACTAAGAGCATTACTGACAGTCCATGTTCTTCAACACCTGAGGAACCAGCCCTGTGCCTCACTGTGTCCAGCCTTGGACACTTCTGCTCCTGTCTGTCACACCAGGGACAGCATTACCAGCAAGTTTGTGGCATAGTTCATTTAGGGAACTTAAAATACCCTGTAAACACTCATTATTTCCCGAGCAGCCCTGAGCTCAATCCAACCGCAGCTGGAGCCAGTGGGAGCTTGACTGTTAGTTTAAGACAGAATGAGACTGAGGATGTTTCAGTGATAGACAAATAAATAATCCACTTTGCATACGGGTATTTAAAAAAGTAGAGTTAAAAAGATTTTTTTGTTTCTGAGCAAAAAAACCAGGATCCACACAACAGCAGTGGATCATGGTATTAACATCGAAATACTCGTAGAAAAAATGAGAAAATTACTACATATTTATGCAAAGCCATAATAACCCAAATCCTGTGCATCTCTAAATGAAGAATAATTTTTATATGCAATACAGAAATAACATAAGCTTAATAAAAATGTTTAGCTCTTTTACAATGTCTTTTACACTATCAAAACTCAAAACCTTCCACAAAGGAACTCATTACCCTTATCCTCATTGTGCCAATTTGTAAAGCCAGGGAGTAGTGAAGGCAAAATGATTTGCTCAAAGTCATCAATCAGGCTAATTGGGCAGGGCCCATAAGGCAGCCCAGGTCTTCCCTAACCTCTGCCAGTCCTCTGCTTACTACACTCACATTGCCCCAATTACTGACAGTAATATACATGTCTTTTTGTCACAGGAACTTGGTCAAAAAGCACATAATAATGGGGTGTGTACTACGAGGAGATACATCTACTACACAGAGCATTAATGTGGATATCAGTGGACTGAGTTACTGAAATCTTCAGACTTCAAGGTGAAATAAGTATCTCGTTACAACATTCATTAAATTAACAAGCATGACTTAAACTCCAATATCCCACATTATATTTTACAACACAGCTGTTTCTCACGGATACTCTGCCTGCAAAATAACTGGCACTGAATGAATTGCGCTGGGATCTGATTCTTTGTTCCAACAGGGAATGAAACTTGGTGGGACAAAAACACAACTGGCTTTCTCATTCCTTCTGCACCTTACTCCTGTCAGCAACAGTCTGTGGCTTCTA
The DNA here is from genome assembly GCA_035583135.1 of Lophotriccus pileatus. Classification (NCBI taxonomy): domain Eukaryota; kingdom Metazoa; phylum Chordata; class Aves; order Passeriformes; family Tyrannidae; genus Lophotriccus; species Lophotriccus pileatus. Next base: position 7,868,684 of record JAWWES010000038.1, read on the forward strand.
ATAGCTAAATTTGTGAGTTCATGTAGCACAAACAGTATCTTAATTCACCTACAGACTGGGGGAATGTCTGCCCAGATATTGGTAAGAGTGTTTATTCAATCAGAGGGAAAAATTTCAAACTTCTGCCCTTGGGGCTTGTTTAAAGCAATTGGTGGGGCTGGTTTTTTTTGGTTTTGTTTTTTTTTTTTAAGAGAAAATAATGATGGGAAGTAACTTAAGTGGCCAAAAGCACACTGCTGTATAATACTAAGGGTTTCCTCTTGATTTCATTCTTGGATAAATCCACTTATTAAATGAGGAGTTTCTGATACATACTGATGAAATCAAAGCAGAATCAAGCTCTGATTAGTACAGGGCAAGTTCTGTCTCAAAACCATTCGTAAAATTTTTAAGATTAACAAGTACACTTGCAGAAATGTGGAATTTGTCACTGGGGATCTGCTAACCACAAAAAAAGGTTCAGTTCTTCGAAAAGACTGTTAACAAATGAACAGTTGGGGCAGCTATAACAGCTAGAAAATAAATAAAGCCACGCTGCTTTTTGGTGGGCTGAGTGCAAAAAACCACCTTAGAAACTCAAAAGTCAAGCCACAGCTTTCAGCTCACCCTGGCCTGATGTGACAAAAAGCTGACTGAGCTGGATATGGCATTTCACATCTCAACGGCTGGAACCTGAGATGCTTATATCCTCCTGAACTGTTAAATATATCATATTGGCAGCAACCAGGAATTTTAACATTCTTTCAAAGTGCCCATATTTCATAAAAATATAGCTGCTAAAGGCATGATATGCACAGTAATACTTCAGGTAGCAATCCAGTCCCACAGTGAGGGGGGAAGGAGGGCAAGGAAAAAGAAAACAAAACAAAAAAAAAGGAGTTTATTCCCTCCTGTATAGTTATACGATACCAAGGTTGATATTACAGACTGTATCTGGAGATGTCAGCAAGACAAGCTCTGCTCCAAGTGGTGATAAAAGCGTGAATTTTGAGCGTTTCTTTTCTCTCTTGCCTTCCCTGGGAGCTGATGGCACAATGACAGCGATAAGGGGCACTTTGCTGTCAGGCAGGACCAGCACACGACGGCTTCTCGCGGTGCTACTTAGGGAAGGGAGAGAGAAGAACATCTTTAGCATCAAGGATGTGAGCAAACACTCTTTTAAATTTATATCTATGGTCTTTTAATGACCTTTTTGAGAAGTGAGTAAGCCGCATTGATCGCTGCAGCTTCCGCCTGTGGGGAGGACTCTTACTAAAAAGCGATGACTCAAGCCCTGCTTAGAGGGGGAATTAGGACGTGCCGTGTGAAACACCACGAGGGCAACTTGCCTGCCTGATGTGGCTAGTGATGGATCCAGGGTCAGAAACACAGAACCCTCTAATTATTTTCCTGTTTTTACTGGGGAGGCTGGGCAGTTGGGTTAATCTCGCTCTGTCCCCCAGGTGAGGGACCTCTGCTCTCAGTTTGGGTGTTCCTGGAAAACTTCTGGGAAAATTATACCTGTGGGAAGTTGGTTTTTTTGGTGGGTTTTTTTTTTTTTTTTTTTACTCAGACCAAGGTGGGTTTAAAGGATCACTGAATTTATAGAAGAAACACACATGCCTTTGAGTTCCAGCAGAGCTGACACTGCCCCAGCCACATCTGCTCTGTGCACACTGCAGGGCTTCAGCATCTGAGGGCACAGCACACACTCAAGAGGCAGTGAAAGCATCAAGGGGAAGCAAACATCCCATGCCTCTCTTCCTACTACAATGGCATGTATGTTTTTCCTACTACAAATAACAGCAGGAGTGTTTTCATACAGCAAAGACTTGTTTCCAACAAAATTTCAAATATCCTTAAGGCTGAGCCCAGCTCCTGCCCTATGAAAAGATAAATGGCCAGACAGCAATGAAAGCAGACAGCGTTCCTGTTATTTAAGGACAAGATGACAAAGTTTTAAGCATCCCCAATTAAATTATGGCTGTCACAGGCAGTGTCATGTGAAACACGCAAATTCTACACCTCAAGTGTCCTCATGAAGGACTCGTCTGCCTTTGACCTTAAATACCCACCAAATTTGAGAGTCAAAAGACAGCATTTCCTGGACATCTCTTTGCAGCCCAGAACAAGCCCTGGTCTGCCAGTGATGTCCCTGTTTCCTTCTAACACTGTCACTTTGCTCTTCTCTAGCAAGAAAGCCTTGCTGAGCAAAACAGGAAATCTTCTGGCAGCAAGCAGCAGCAAATTCACATCTTCCCTTGTTGGAGGAGAGCTGTGCTGTAACTTTCTCCAGTGGTCAGGGACAGGTCTCCCTCCCTGGAAAGGTGCTGGAAGC
>JAWWES010000038.1:7871100-7899109 GCA_035583135.1 Lophotriccus pileatus
GCATGTGGTGTCTGTGTGCTCTCTGTGTGGATTATACACGTGGACCTACAACTCAGGACAAAGGACCCTCCGCTGGTTTGGACCTTCTCCTTTTCCCATACCGGAATATTCCCTTGTTGCAATTCTTTGGATCAGCTGCCAAGGTGGACTGAATACAACCACAAACAGAGGAGCCAGAGGTCTAAACCATCCCTTGTCCTGTCATCTGCAGGGTAGAGCTGTCCAGTCTGTCCCCACATGCTGCTCACAACCTCCAAAACACCCAGTGCCACTTCCAGAGGTCCTGAATTACACCAGATATCCACCAACACCACGGTGTTTACAAGCTACCCCATGCTCAGGTGTTCCAAAAGCAATTGATAAGTAAGCCAGAGGATGAGGTCACTTTAGGACAACTCAAATAGATCTGCTCCCCAAACTTCCACCCTTTTTGCTGCATTGTCATTGACTGTACAAATACGGCTGTTTTCTTCCTCTTCTCCTCTCTCACACACGCTTCCCCTTGCCTTGCCTCTCTTTTTTTTAATAAAAATGGCATGAGAAGCACGGCAGAAGATAATGAAGAGAATTCCTGCCTGACTGCAGTCAGGAGAGAGGAGGGTGGGATGCTGCAAACACAAGAAGGACGTCAAAAATCCCAGGCTCTTGCACCGGGCTGTTTTTTCAGCTGCAGTCCAATCTCTCTCTGTTTGGATAAGCCCAGCAACATGGCAGGTGCAAAGGCCTCAAAACAACTCTCCTGCCTCTCTCTCAGATACTGAGCTGACTCAGAAGACATAAATGCCAAGGAAACAACCTTGGAGAGGCTTTTCTCCTTATCCATGGTGAGGTAAGTGCCAACAGGGGCCACAGGTTTGCTCTGTGCCCTCCAGCTTTTTTATGATTTATTTGTTTACAAGCACGGCAAAACAGGGTAGTTGAAGTTCTAAATGAACACTCATGAGTTGGAAGGGAGATGGGCACTGTACAGTGGATTTCTGCTCCCAAATCCAACTTAAACCCAAACAGGGTAATTCCAAGGAAGAATGACAGAACAGCCCACAACCTGAACACATAATCTCAGCTGAGTACTGGGTGAGTACATTCTGTACCATCAGGACTCTGTGCTCACAGAGATGCAAAACAGGGGCATCAAGATGATGCCAGGCTCAGCCTTTACTTCTGGGTGTATCAGGAAGGTATTTCCACTATCACCTACGCAAACCACCTTCCCAATTATGCAATATCCCATAGATTTGGGATTGAAGTCAGATGTTGAGGGATCCAATATATTAGGAAAATATCCTTTGCTCCTTGGAATACTTCTGTGAACCAAAGTCATCACCAACTCTCATAATCACCACAAATTCAAACCAGGCAATTAGTCTACAGCTTTGCTCTTACTTATGTTGGTCTCAACCTCAAGTAACTCAGCAAAACACTCCAGGTTTAAACCACTGCAACTCAGCTGTTCCTCTGGGGCGCAAAGGTGTGCATTTGCTCCTCAGACCAGCTCCTACCTGCACAAGGGGCCCTGGCACAGGACTACATGTCTGACTGCTGCACCTCTACTTTGTAAGCTTTGAAATCCAGGCCCTGTTTAGGACACATTTGGTTTTGAACATTTTTTTTTTTTTACACAGACCTCTTTCTTCTGTCTTTCACATGAGAACCATTAAGTTTTGTAAGTAGCAAACCTATAGATATTTATGCAACTGATTAACTCCAGCAGACTTTGATATAATCCTCCAAGTATCCGCCCTGGTACCAATTTAAAACACAGTAGCACGTTTAATAAAAAACAAAGTTTGCAGCCAAGGCCTTAAAGATAGTTCTTGTTTCTCCTCAAGAGAAAGGAAGAAAAATCAATGCCAAGAGACAATTTTCTCCTTTCATGTTTAAACAACAACAAAAATACGAATTTTTAAAGTGGCTGATATAAATAGACAATCTCACTGAGATTAGATTACAAATCCTGGGATAAAGTAGATCCTGGAGGCCCCGGGCCTCACATGAGTGTTTGCACCAGACAGGCAATTTCACAGCAGCACACAGGTTAAGTGTTGGAGCACCTGGTTGTTATTAGAAGCAGGAAAGCAGAGGGGGGAAAAATGTGTTGTGTTTGCTTCTTCAGTGCTGTGCTCAGAGCCTGAGTGAGACGGGAGCACTTCTCGACGTGGGGCTCAGATGTGACCACCCCAGGAGGGAAGGCTGATATGTTTTAGCTGAGGAAGGAAAGATCTGGGCACAAAATGCAGAAAGCCCCTATTTCGGACTGGTAGGAGCCAGCACTTCTCTACTGATTCCAAGGGAACGGTGCCAGTCTCCTCCACCTGAGGACAGTGCTCCGGTGTCCCGGTGCGACAGGGAGAAAACAGTAACACAACGAGCAGGCATGTCAGGACAGGTTAATTGCTGGAAAGCCCATCAGCAGCAGCAGCACTGACGAACTTTACCTGTTGCATCGTGCTTTTCCGTGAGCCCTTCCTGATTACTCACACCATTAACCATGTCCCGGTCGTGCCGAGCTGTCTCCGGGCGGCACCGCCAGCGGCAGCATCTGTGTGGAATCCAGCCCTGCTGCAGACCACACTGTAGGAAAAGCACCTGATGCACTCCCTGCACAGGGTCTGGGACCCCAACAAACACCCCTCGGCCTCTGGCTGTTGATTGCTTGTTGCTGGGAGCACTCAAGGTGCTGCCCCCTGCCCATCGGGTTTGAGGAGGAGGCTCTTCCCAATTTAGGGTGGTCAGCTTGGCAGAATAATCTTCTTCACCTTTGCTGAATCCAGACCTTACCTTTAGGATTTGTTTCCAACGGGCCTGAGCCAAGACCTGATTTTCAGAACTTAATACCCTCCTGTTTCTCTGTAATCCCACCAAAATGGTGAACAGAGCCATGGGAGCAGACACTTGCAGCGCCTGATTCAAAGGCTTCTGAAGCCAGTGGAAGGTATTTTGTGCATTTTGAGTTGGGCTTAGACTGGGCCCCAAGTGAACACAGATGTTTGCAGTTTTCTCTGGTTTCACCTCTGCCATCCCACCTCTCTGAAAAGCTGCTTTGGAGGGTCCAGGCTTGGGGGCTGGACCTCCTCCTGCCCCTCAGGAGGAGGGAGGGAGCTGATCTGTGCATGTGCACACACATGAGAGAGATCATGTGCTGTCACACAGAGAAGGGCAAGTAGACGAGGTGACTACTCCAGAGGAACATTTTTGTCATTTCCCTGCTCAGGGGCTCTGTGTTTTGCCTTAAACCACTTCAGATTATGAGAAATCCTACTAGCTGGTCTCCAGTGGGATCTCTAATGGTTTAATAACTGAACATTACTGAACATGTTTCCACTAGCCTCTTCCTAAAATCCCATCATGAGCTAATTTCCTCTATTGTCATTACATCTGCAACTGGTCTTACATTTTTAAAAAAATCCCCTACCATTGTAAATACATGATCTGGTTTGCTGCACTGAGCTCTCGGGGCCAGTATTCGCAGTAGTGGCTGATAATTTGGGGTATCCTGTTGCAGGTACCCTCTCTGGGATACAATTTGATGAGAAGAAGCAGCTCTACTTCCACCTTGCTCTTCCTATCACAAAAGGCTCCAGGGAAATGCTGGAACTGGGGCATCAGCATGGAGATGGCCAATGCCACCATATATTTAAGAAGAACCTAACCAGAAAGCCTGAGATTAAGTTTGGGTGAAGCAATCACGTGATGGGTGCCTTGGTCCCGCAGCGGGATCAGCCGCACAGTGATACACTTGGAATCACAGAATCCCAGACTGGTTTGGGTTGGAAGGGACTTCAAAGATCACCTCATTCCAACCTCCTGCCATGGACAGGGACACCTTTCACTAGATCAGGTTGATCCAAGCCCCGTCCAACCTGCCTTGAACATTTTTGTCTTGTCTTGTCTGTCGCTGGATCCAACAAGGTATTAAGGACAGCACAGGTATTTCAGTCTTACTGCAGCGCCCTTTCCAAATCCTTGCCTGTCTGAGTGTAACTCTGAACTTAACAGACACTTGGAATGTATTTCCTAGGAAAATATATTAAAATAAAATGCCCAGGAAATGATCAGGCCAATAGTTCAGTAAAAGCAGCTGAAAAAAGCCATACTGGCTGACTGATAAAAAGGTAGGTAACACATTTCTGCTTCTTCTGCGGTATTTGAGGCTCACTCCAAGTTTTACAAGAGTGTTATTTTTAAATTGTTGCATAACACATGTCTGTCCAATATTTCTTTCCTCAATCAAGCAAAGAAAATGCATTTGTTATTCCTGGGAGATTTCTGCTGCTTCTTATCTTATTTAGAGCCCAAAATAAAGATGTACACAAGAAGGCAAACATCAGAGAGAAGTTATTATCCGTGAGATAATGCACAGCCTAATTTACTACATATCTGAGACTGTTTCACCTGCAATAAATTATTTTGCCCAGCAGGAAAAGTCCTATTTGACCTTCTATTTTTTTTTTTTTTTCCTCCTGCAGCTGAAAACTCTGCTACTACTTCTAGGTCATGAGTTCAAATTCCACCCTGGCTGGGAATGATTAAATATATCAATTTCTAATAGTATCTATTTGGATAATAATAGGACAGCTGTTAATGTTCATTTTTTAGGGACATTTGCACATGGTTTGGTTGTAGTCTACAGGTCTGATGTGTCTGTGTACTGCCCAAGAGGTACAACAGGGATGTGAATCCAGTGTAGCAGCAGTCCTTGGGGAGCCTCTGGCTGGAGCAGAGCTTGATCCTGGAGAAAAGTGTCTTTCCCCAAATGGGACAGTCGTGAGTCATTTCTTTGAGAGAGGCAGCTGGAGGTCATCCAGGGCAATCCCACCCTTCAAAGTCAGACCCAGAAAAACTCCTTTGGGCTGCCCTGTCCCAGGATAGCAAACCCATAAAGAGATAAACCTGCCCTTCCTACCTTGCTCTTGCATCATGTGCAGCCGAGCCAGAACAGGAGCCGCGGATCCTGTCAAGTGCCAGCTACAGTTACAGCGTTACATAAGAAACCGCAACAGTGAGGAATCACAAATCTATCACTACAGCTGGCACCAAAAGGCATCTTTGCACAGGCTTAGCGGGAAAGCTGCCTCCTCAATGGGCACAGAGTGTGAAATTGTTCTTTCCCTTCTCCAGGGCAGGGTTAAGGCAATTTGGCAGAGGGTGGTAAGGGAAAAAAACTTGCTCTATGTGCTCTGTGTGGGGGGTCAGGAAGCAGCTTCTCCTTTCGCAGAGATAACCTGGCACCTTTAATGAAGAAAGCACAAAAGAGGGAAAGCCATCAGAATGTGGCTTCCAGCTGTCAAATCACATCAGCCAAGTGGAGATGCATCACCCCTGAGAGCTGCAGCACCATCAGCCCCCAACACTTCACCGGGAGCTCTTTGGAAGAAGGCACTTGGAGTCTTTATTCTGTGAAACACCCAGCATGCTACTGGCAGCTATAAATAATAACAACCACTCTCTCAGTATTTAGCAGCTCAACATATGTGAAGGAGAGATGCAGGAACAGCAGATGGAACAGAAGCAGTTTTCCTCTTCCTGGCTTGCTGAGCCCTCAGAGAAGAGCAGGGGTGTGCGCTCTTACCTGGCACAGGGAACAGAATCAGTCACCTTTCTGCCTCCCTGCCCAGGCCCGTGCAAGCCAGAGGTGAGGCCCCACTGTCTGGACAAGGAAAGAATTTCCCTGGAGGGATATTGGCAGTGAAGTTGCTACAGGGTAGAGGAGTCTCGTTCCCAGCAGCACTTCACCTCTGCTAGGGTCAGATGAACCTATGACCAGTTTCCCACTGTTGGAAGGGAAGGTGTGGGACAGACATCTGTCCCATATTGTTCCTGTTCTTCCATCATGGGAAATTTCCAGGTTCATTAAGCAGAAACAGGGCAATCAATACTGGCTGCATAAGGAAGGAGCTGATGACAGAGCTAAGACCAGGCATGATCTGGGAGAGGCACAGACCCATGATCCCAGCACCTCTGCTGAACACCAGGGCTGCTACACTGTCCTACACCAGCTGCATATCATACTTTGCCAAAACTGACCACAGGCAGCTCCAATATACTCAGAACTCTTCACTGACAGAAGGTTTTCAAACAGTGACAGCACAGCCACTATTCCATCTGGGAAACTAAAATTACAGGAAAATGATAGGAAAGAAATCTCCTAGAATGGGTAAATAACCTCAGTCAATGCAGAGAAGCAAGGAGTTATAATGTAGAAATGAATAACTTACAGGTCTGCATGTCTTGAAATGGTCCATATGTTGCTATAAGACAATATTACACATTTTAGGACCAAGATATTCAGGATAAACTGGGAACTCTTCATTGCAAGTGAGAGGGGAGTAAGCAGTCGTTAGAAGACCAGGCTGGACAGGGCTCTGGGCAACCTGTCCACTGGAAGGTGTCCCTGCCCATGGCAGGGGCTGGAATGAGACGATCTTCAAGGTCCCCTTCAACCCAAGCAATTCTATGTCTATGATTTATTCAATTGCAAGGCAACTATGAATAACCAGTGGGATGTATCCACAAAAGAAGCCTATGAGGTCCTTGCATGCATCAAGACAAGGCATTTCCAGGGGAGCTGGGTAAGCATTCATGCACAAGGACATCTGGAATACCATAAAGAGTTCTAAAGCCTGTTGGGAATCCAGATGTGCAGCGTGCCGATATCGCCCAGACAACCTGGCAGCTCCTGTGGATAAATCTGGGCATGCAAAGTGTTTTCTTAACATTTCAGTCCTATCTTAGATACTCCCCAGTATTTCCTGGCATATCAAGAGAGGTTTGGCATGGCAACTGTGGAGGAGGGATGAGCAGAAGATGGTGATAATACAGGCTTCAGCTTTTGGTGTTGGGAGAACAACCACCCAGTGATCTGTATCTTGTTTGGGTGGAAATATGGTGTTAATTATCTTCATGACAGATAGATGTGGCAATTCATTTCAGCTGCTTTAGATCATGCATTCCTCTGGCTGGTAGACCTCCAGAAAACAGAGAAATAGATCTTAGGGGTGAAGGAAGGAATGCCATAATAAGGACAGATGTCACTGTGAAATTTCAGTGTTGCGTTCTGCAGGGACTTAGGTTTAGATATCATCAGTGTGATATTTTTATTCTTCCAGTCTGTTCAGCTGAGCCTGTGTCATGTACATGCAAACTTCCTCTTAAATTCAGGGGCTAAAAGGCACACCAATTGATTGGTGTTACTGCTCATTATGAATAGCCCCTGCTGATTCTCCAGCCTCTCTGCTTGTTCACATTTGTAGGAACCTTCAGACTAAGAACAGTCTTTCCTTTCCTTCAGCTGCTCCTCATCTGGGGTTTCTGACAAGTCACTGGCCATGTGCCCTTCTGACTGGAGACCAGTAACAAATGGCAAATGTGTCACTAAATGCACATGAACTGCTAAGGGCCCATGGACAATGAAACCTGAAGGGCCCACAAACAGGGGCACAGGAGCCCTCCATCCCAAGGATGGTAGTTTTTCAGTAATTCTACAATCACTCCAAGAAGCATGAGTGAGATCTGCATTCCACTGTCCTGGTTGTTAAAACAGAGTTAAAACCCAGTAAATGGCATAGAGTTTACAAGCTCAGCACTGAATGGAAGCCCTAATTCTAACAAGATATGTTAAAATATTGTACCTGCTTTAACAGCTGTTGTCTACACAGATGATGGACAACTCCCTCCAACTATTACTGAGCAACAGAAAAGGTTTAACCACAGAATGTAAGTGCAAAATAGCCAAAATTGGGAAGAAAAACCTATTCCCTAAATGAGAAAACACAAGTTTCTCTCTCAGTCTCTCTTTTTTTAAGTTTGAATGCAGGATCTCTGTGTGCCACTTCAGTACTAAAGCTCTAGTAGGAATGGCTCAGAATAACATATTACAGCACTGCAAACTTGCTTCTCAGTGTTGCTCACCTCTGCAAACCCAAAACTCATACCAGGGCTTCATGCTGGGATTCTTTCTGAGGTTATTTCAGTCAATGCCTTTGTCTTGAAAAAAACCCTACAGCTTAACACCACAAAGACAACCTGATCCATCGCCGCCCACCACACTTTAAGGCTTCTTACAAAGTCTGTGGCAGAAAAGTTGGGAAAATTTCCTATTCTTTGAAACTTTTTAAGTTATTCTGACAACTTTTCAAAATTGACCTCAGTGTCTCTCAGCTTGGTCAGCAAGAGGGGAGTGCACAGATCTCGCCAGCACGTCCAGCTCCCCACTGACCACAAATTTGGCTGCTGAGAGTGCCACGGGGCTGCTCAGCCCAGACTGGCTTGGTGGGACTGACACCTAACTGTGCCTGTGACATCACCCAGAGAGCCTCTTGCTGTGGGTACTCACTTTTCACTGAGCTCTTAAAAAAACATCAGTGGTTAGCACAAATGAACTCAAGAGCAGTGATTACTTTCCAACAGCAACTGTGAGCATAAAAACGCTCCAGTAACTGTGAAGGGAGGCCAGAGCAGTCACCACGATCACCACTGTGACCATCTCACACACTGCTTTTAGAGAATAGCCAGAGTAGAACACTCTGCATATGAGCACAACCCACATTTGGATTAAACTGTGAGCTGAGACTTGGAGACTTGCAGATGAGGCTCCTCCCTTATCACTCGCTGTGGTGTGAAGATTCAGCAGTTCTGTGCTGCACCTGGCCTGACCTCTTTTTTCCCCCCACTGATTTATTTAGCTTTCTCCTTTCTTCCTAGGCTCTGACTCTCATCTTGTATCACAGATACCAGCAATTGTGGCTGATCATACTCAGTGGAATTGAGTGTATCTGGTCTGTTTTCTGTAAGGTCCAAGGATGAGGTTCTGTCCCTTAGAAATGGATGTTTAAGCCTTGGCTTGAGCCAAGAGCTGAGATTAAAATTCAGCTTGAGAACAGAAGGTCTGGCATTATTTTGCATTTCTTAATAAAATGTTTCCACTGTTCTAGTTATTTACTCTCCTCTGTGGAGCACCCAGTGCTGACTAGGCAAGGGCTATCCATTAAAGGCTGTCTCTCCTCTCAGCTTAAAAGGAAGTTCCCTCTCTTTGACAGGAAGAAGGTAAGAGAAATTAATTTTTCTTGCAGCATCTCCACACCTGGGGAAAGGATCTTGCTCACAGATAACAGTGCAAGCAAATATTTTCTTTGGGAGAAAAACAGAAAGTGAAGATCAAGGTCAGAGGAGGCAAGAGTGAAGATAGGAAACTGCCTTCAAAATAAGCTTCCATAGAACATGTGGGGGTGTCATTTTATTTAATATGGAAAACATGCAAAAGCACAAAGGAGGGGTGACTGGCTTGGGGTTTACAGAGAGATAAAGGGGCTGCAAAGTCTGGCTGCACAGATATGCTGAATTCCAGTGGTACAGGATGAGACAAACAAGGTGATACGAACAAGCTGAGAGACACTCCGTTTACCTCTACACATTTATATAAGTAGGAGCATGGCCCAACACCTCTGTCCCTGACTTTCCTGCAGCATCTTCCCTTCCTTCCTGCTTAGGGACTTATAAAGACTGTGGCTACTCTTTGCACAGGGTGCTAATTGAAAATTCATATTGCTTTTGTCTCTACCGGATAACCATAAGCCCATGCAGAGTTTCAGTGAATTTGTTGCATCTCAAGGTATGGGCCCAGCAGCGGCCTCCAAATCTGCAGGGCCCCCCATCCCCGGGGGATCCAGATCAGTGCTGTGCACTGTGTGTACTCTGACAAAAATATCATCTTGCTTCTCAACATTTCAAACACATGCAGAAGTCTGAAATCACACAATCACAACATGGAAGGAAACTTAAAGATCATCTTGTTCCAACCCCCTGCCATGGGCAGGGACACCTTCCACTAGCCCAGGTTGCTCCAAGCCCCGTCCAACCTGGCCTTGGACACTTCCAGGGATGGGGCAGCCACAGTTTCTCTGGGCAACCTGTGCCAGGGCCTCCCATACTCACAGTAAATCAGCCAAAACAGCCTCAAAACCAGCTACAGGTGCTTAAGAATCTGCATATTTGCCTCCTCACCCAGTGAGTGAAACTCAACTTTCCATGTGTCCTGTCAAAGCTCCCTGGCAGGATTTTCCCTGTAGTCCCTGTTAAGACACAAAGGAGCTGAGCTCATCCAGACTAGAGGGTTTTGCTGGGATTTGCTTGGGACTTTGGTTGTGCCAGCTTCCAGAATCATCCATTTCTGTCCACTGATCTCAGGTAGAGCCCAGAAAGATTAGCTTAAAAGTTCTATCTGATCTTTAGCTGGCTGTGTAACTAGGTGAGACACACAGACAGGTACTGTTACCCCGTGGGATTTATTCAATGACCCCCAGGAAAACTGTCATTAATCCCTGGCTACTGATTTAATTCTTAGAGCACTCTTTCACTTCAGCTAGAAGTGACCCACAAAATCATAATACAAGGCAAAGAAATAGAACTCAGAATACAAGTTATGTTTTGGGCTTTTTTTTTTTTTTCTTTCACATTGTGTTACGAAGTCAAAACTGGACCTGTTTCTGTGGGAACTTGTGCTAAGGTATGCAAATATTTCAAACCAAAGCAGTCCCATTTTCCAGTGGGAGTGGGCCAGGTTTCAGGCAAAGATGCTTTCACAGCAAAACCTTGGGAAAATTCACCGTTTTCCACATTTCCAATATGCCAATATTCATCTCATGCAGAGTGCCAGCAATTGTTTGAATAAGGCTACAACCCAAGAAAGCACTTAAGCACATGCTTAACTTTCAGCACATGAGTAATCTCAGTGATGTCCTGGGTTTTTGTTAGATTCATTACTGTTAGTTACCTTGAGTTTTTAAATCCATGGGGACAATTTGCATCTTCTGAGCTGTATAATTGGGCTGCGAAAGGCATGGGAGCTCATGATTACTGAATTGTTAATTAGTCATTTTTATTATATTTAAATATGCTTTAGAAGACCATAATGATGTATGCTTCCTTGATATTAGCTGTACTAATTAGATCATCTTTTCTAAATTAGAGTGCCGTTTTCTTAGCAGGTTTCCTTTTATCTGGTGTTCATTTTTCAAATGAGCTTCATGTTGTTCCCACAGATGAATGAATCACTTCCAGGGAATCATGTTATGCCAAAGATGTTTTTCTTACTGTAGAACGCCTATGGGTAGATCATGTGTCTCCTTGAAATCAGTAAATATTTTGAAGTTGGGCTTTCCTCAACAATCATGCATCCTTTGACTAGATGAGTGTAACTGTGCCTGGGACGAAACTCAGTTCCTACAACAAACCAGCGCATTTGGCATGTTTACCATGTCACAACAATCTCACACCAACACAGCCCGAAAGCACAAAACAGAAGTGGTAGAAACACATTTATACACCTGAACATGCAAGTGTATTTCTTTGCACACTTTTTTTAGCAGATAATTAGTGCTTTGGCACTGAAAGCCCTGCTCTCTCCTTCTCCATCAAAATATTACTTTCAAAAGATTCCCCAGGAAATGATGACCATGTTACTCCAGAGGTCCTCAATTAGGTTCGCCTAAACATTTAATTTTTCATTGTAATATCCTTTATGGTTAAGGAAAACCTGAATTATAGATCTCTTCACAGCTAGTCCAGAAATTTCTCAAAAACTATCCATGAAATCTCAGGCTATTCACTCAAGTGTGATGCTCCTGGTTTCAGAGAGAAACCATGAGAACATCCTGTCTTGGCAGTTCTTGGCATGTCTGTCTAGCTCAACATCCTCACACTCACTTGGAATGCTGGACATTACCAGGATGGGAAGAACAGGGCACTGTTTTGATCTGAACAAAGTGATCCAGCTCTCTGGAAGGCAGTTACTTACGTGTCAACAAATCTCCTGCTGAGGTTTGAGATGACAACTGGAGATCCAGACTGGAAAGGAGGGTCCCGGACCACTTTGTACTGGATGGGTTTGCAGTCTGCACACAGTGTGCTGTGGGGGACAGAGCTCAGCATGGCAGCATCGATTTCCAGGTGCTCATCCAGGGTGTAGATCTGGATTCCGTACACCTCCTCGCCCACTTGTCCCACATCCAGCTTTATGGTCAGTGGGATGTCACAGAAGACGTTCTGCGGCCCCAGAGAAATGTTCTTGCCGCTGACAGTGAGCAACTTGATGTCATTCACTGCTCCACTGGAGTCCCAGTCCGGGGAAACAAATGTCACCCAGACTGTGAGGGACTCTGGAGTCAGGGGATAATGGAACTCCAGCTGCAGGTAGCAGCCCTGGGGCTCGGGACAGGCCGGGGGCACCGTGTGTTGGTTGACTGCTGAGTTGGGACTCCACGTCCTGACGCTGGATTTACAGGGTTGCTCCACATCAGGGTGCCCTGGGAAGAAAGGAGGAAGCAGAGAGAGGGCACAAAAGAAGTTAGAGAACATGGGTTACCATTGGCATCGGTTTTAAAAGACAGACTGGTGGCAGGAGAGCATATCTGTCCAGGAAAATGATTATTTACTAGAGCAGAACGTGCATGGCCAGCATGGAGAGGAGCATAACACCAGCCTCTCCTGGCCAGCTGAGAGACACAAAGCCAGCTTAAGTGCCCAGCTGGACTGGACACCCTGTGCCAAACAATGATATTTTCTCCCCTTTCCATTTTGTAATTTACCTGATAAACAGAGTCACTTTGCCTTCGGTTCACCTCCTACTTATTCCCTTGACTCTCACTCTAAAATACAATCCTTTCCTCTTTAACAAAGACAAGAACAGAGCTTTTGTTGGTTCCAAGAAGCTGTTGCACTGTGCTGTTCAGGGGCAACTCCTGTGACATTTACACACTGGTTTTTGGAGGCACAAGGAGCACAGGTCTGAGCTGTCTCTTTCAGCTTGTTGTGATGGAACAACAGGCACTTGTACTTTTACATTTCTCACCGGTGGCTGTGTTCAACTACATGGGAGGTAGTGCTAATAGCTAATGAAAGCCACAATGCTTGCTGGGTTCCCAAATACTATAGTAACATTACAATTTGGCGTGGAGTCATGGACTGCAAGATCCAGAGAGGTCAGATGGGTGGAACAGTTGGTAACAGAATCCAGTGAGAGCTATAAATACCCTCTTCCTTCCCAAATAATCACACAAAAAGCAAGCAACCATGACAGGGAGAAGTAAAATACAGAAAAGAAGGAAGGGGAAAATAAAGATAAAGAAAAGTAAGGAGAGGAGAGAAATGGAGCAGGCAGAGGGAAAAAAAAGGAGAGCACAGCTGTTTGCAGCTGAGGAAGAAAGCAAGATAAAACACTGGGTAAACATGGACAAACAGGACATCACTACTAATTTAAAGAGAAAAGGCCAATGTGTGAAGGTGATTCTTACTGTCTGTGATCCAGTAAAGTGTTAGAAATGCACCTCTTTTGTCAAGGATAAACAGCTCAGGGAGTCCTCCTGTTCCTACCAAATGAACCCAGATGCAGAATAGATTTCCTGGCATCTCAGGCAATCCTCCTGCGATCCAACACAATTGCCCTTCAGATGCCCAACTTTTTGTGCTTCTCCCTCACCCCGCACAGACCCCACGGCCCTCCTTCCTTCTCCCGCGCCATGGAGCAGTGGGAATGCCACTGAGCTCAGTGTCTGGAGGGACCACAGCAGCGATACAGTTTGAAGAAAGCCAGAGGTCCATTCAGCACGCTGGAGTTTCACCCCTTGGCAAGCTCGCAGGCCCTGTGCATCATCACTCTGAGCAGCCAGTGCCCCACTCGGCTCCCGGTATCTCACATCGCTCCTGCCCGTGTGTGCTTGGCCGAGCCCTCCTGTGACTTTCTCAGCAAACTTCTGACTGCCACCCTGAGAAGGTGTGTGTGTGTTTTTTTTTTAATCCACTATCTCAGAGGGCTTTGGAAAGGTCTGTGAATCTCGCCACTGCCATCTCACAGAGAGGAAAATGGAGTTAATGGCTCACAGCCCAGTACAAAATGGGTGTCCGCTTGGGATCCTGCAAATTCACCTCTGTCAGCTCAAGGGCTCTGTAAGACCTAAATACCAAACAAACCTACACGTCTGGGGAGATCAGGGTGTGATCCCTGGAGATACATGAATTGGACTCAGCCACCAGGGAGCTTAGAGCAGATCATTACCCCAAAATGGGAGCCAGATTGTATTCATTCATACACTAAAAACCTCAATGAAGTTGAGATAAAGAGGCTGTTTCTTAAATAGCATTAAACACT
Source organism: Lophotriccus pileatus (assembly GCA_035583135.1). Lineage (NCBI taxonomy): Eukaryota > Metazoa > Chordata > Aves > Passeriformes > Tyrannidae > Lophotriccus > Lophotriccus pileatus. The sequence goes on from JAWWES010000038.1 coordinate 7,885,241, forward strand.
TAGAACTGGGTAGGAAACATTCATTTAATTGTGGAAGAGGATAAAAATCCTATTTCATGCAACTGGATTTCTAGAGATGGGTAAATACTCTGAAAATTACAAATATTTTTATATAAAAAGAAATGGTGTAGAATTTATTCTTCCCCTCTGCAATCAGGTTCTGAAAATCCTTTGGCTTATGAGATAATCAGCTAGATCAGTCGTAGAAACATCATCTCTTGCCTGACACAAAACAGGAATGTGAGGCTTGTGGGAATAAGCCAAATCCCACCTCCTGGTTAGAGAGCAGGGGTGTCAGGCTGGGAGGGGGTCTTTCCCCAGAATATTGTCCCCAGCCACAGCCTTGTGTGTCAACCCTTCATCGTGCAGTTCACTACAGTGGCTGGGATGAATGTCCTGGCATTGTCCTGGCACGTGGACAGAGCCTGAGAGGCCAGCTGGGATCAGCAGTGGCTCAGGATGGAGCTGCTGTCACAACTGCAACTCACCTGCCACATTTTAGGTGGTCAAGACAAAGGAACCATCCTGTGGGACTCCAGTGTCCAGCTGAGACATTTCCCCTTGCAAATACGGAATGAATGGGTCTTGACTGAAATGATGGCCCCTGGGAAAGGCAGGACACTAAAGCAGCCTAAGGCAGCAACAGTTTTAACTATCTTCTCACACTTCTCTCAGTCAGCAGTGAGCCAGGCAGTAGGAACTGACTGATATATGCATATATTGCACAGTAGGCAAAGGAACGTTCTGGGCTTGAGCCAAAATCACCTTTCTTAAATAAAACCCTCCTTTGACCGACTTCTGGAGGTGCTGTGAGGTTTGTTTATCCAGCAGGTGTTGCTGGTGAGGATCCAGGTAGGTTAAAGCTTTCTAGTTCAGTGGTGAAGGTAAGGAGTAAATCAGCACTGCTGGATCTCCAGTGCCTTCCCACAACCACTGCCAGGGAGCAAACAGCCCCTCGTGCAAGGGCCACAACTGGCTGAGAAAGAGCCACAAAATCCCTCAGCCCGGGGGCTGGATCCAGCCATGCTCAGGAATAAGCAGGGCACTAGGAAGGGCCCAGACCACTGCTGGTATCAGCTTCCTGGGGTAGCAGTGTATTGGTGCTGTGAGACCTCAGGAAAATGAGATCACACCAACCAGGTCCCGAGCGGCTTCGGAGGCACGTGAGGAATGTGGTTTTCTGGTCGGAAGCTGGGTGAGTCCTACAGAACATTTTCCATGAGTGTTGTGTCAGATTTTAAAGTGAGTTCGTCTTGGCCACGATTCGGCCTCTTTTGTCTTCAGTTTCCACGAGCGTTCAAGCAGTGGAGATTTGCACCCACGAGCTACTGCAGAAAGTGAATTTAAAGCTTGCATGCTTTGGTAGTCATAGACAATTAAAGAAGCCAGACAATGATCTAACTGTGCTATTTGTAACTCAGACCAAGTGCAAATAGGCAGAGATCCTGAACGTCAGGGAGCGTGGCAGAAAATCACAGAGCAACAAACACCATACACTTGGTGTATTTTCCACCCTAAAGTGGAGACAACTCAACAAGAGGACAGGATTCCCAAATTATTTTTTTTTTCCAGAGCAATGACACCACAGCAATTTAATGAGACAGATAAGGATCAGACTGCACCCTTCATAGTTAAGAACATGCAGGCACACTCTGCAAGGAGAGGAAATTAAATGCAAAATGCCACAGAGTAATAAATCTTAGAGTAGGTTGGTTTCTCTAGGAATGATGCTGCTGGCAAGATGTGTGAGATCCAGAATTTTCAAATCAAAGGTTGCTGTAGAAATTTTGATGGAACTGCACATTTCAATGGAATATGCAGTCCTTTCAAAATCAAAACACTTCGCAAAATTGGGTTTATTTGGACAAAATTTTATTCTGGAAGAGAAAATGGCAAGAAAGTTCTCACACTATTGGAACATTGTGTTTTGACATTTTTGGAAGAATTCTTTTCACTTTTGCACCTTGAAACATTTTCCATTTTGATATTCAAAGTTGCTTTTGCCCTAGATTCTATACTAAAAGGGTATATTTTCAAATGTCATAATTTAACCAAAGTTCACAAAAGAGCAATTCTATGAGCTAAACAAAACATTTTGGCCAGCCTCAAACACTTTTTGTTTTTAATTTTCCTCCGTGGAGAATTTCAAAAGTTTCAAGTTTTGTTCCAAATGAAACCAGGTTTCAAAGCCCCGTGTAATGCTTGGCTAAGGAGAAATTCCACCTTCCACCCTGAACTACTGCTGTAAGCCATCCAAACTTCACTAATGCTGTTTACTGGATAATCCAGTCACACTCGCAGCCAGGGCGCTGCTTCCCAGGATGGAGCATCCACTCAAGGGGCAGGTGTGCTCTGAGCTGTGCTCTGAGTCTTGGGTGTCATGGAATCACAGACTGGTTTGGGTTGGAGAGACCTTAAAGCTCTTTGTTCCACCCCCTGCCATGGGCAGGGACACCTTCCACCAGCCCTGGTTGCTCCAAGCCCTGTCCAACTTGGCCTTGGACAATTCCAGGGATGGGGCAGCCACAGCTTCTCTGGGGAACTTATTCCAAAGTTGGGGCTGAGCTGGAGTGGAACACAACCTCTGCTGGGCCCCTACCCTGGGGCATGGGTGTGTGGGGCAGGGGACACTTGTCCCACAAAGCAGTGGGGATCCAGCTCGCTGCACGTGCTGACCTTGGGATGAGGGAGGGCTCCTGGGTGCCAGCACTAAATGTATCACCACATTATCACAATCAATCTTCCCTGCAGAGCAACTCCCACGTGCTCTAGCTGCAGGACAAAGAAGTCCTTAATGGAAGGAGGTATTTGTATAGATTTTGCAAAACCCAGGGGTTGGCCTTGGGGCTCAGTGAGCCCACCTGTGTGCTTACAGTGAAATCCGGGCCTGGAATGTGCTGCTCCCAAAGGAACAGCTCACGATGGACAGGCTGAAATAATACTCTGCTCTTTCCAAACCATGATTTGTGATGACTGACCTCTGCCTGGCATAATCTTAAATATGCTCCACCACATCCAGCTACTTACGGAGCGGAAGGTACACGTGGAGGAGAGTTAATGATGGAGATCTAATGGCACTGTACAACCAACCCTGCAGACCATTCTCCCTCCAACACGCTCGAAGAGAAGCAATAAGAATGACTTGCAAAACACCCTGACCTAGAGAGGGCCTGATAGTCACCAGCATTCCTGCTGCAGAGTACTTGCCCAAAGGGCAACCCTCCTTTCAGCCTGGCTGCTGCTGCAGCCCTCTGCTACTCACCACAAGCAAAGGCAGCAGAAATCAGGCCCAAATAAATAACAATTCTTCACTTTTGGAGTTGGAGTAGAGGGAGTAAACAGCTCCCCTGAGGAATTCGTCTGGCAGATGTGAATGGTCAGCATTTCTTGGCACTCTGCTGCTTTGTGAAATTCATGTTCAGCTCCTGGAATTCACTTAATTCATGGGCAAGGGCAGGACCCAGGGGCCAAAACACAGGTATTTCAGCCATGGCATTACCCCAGGGCACGGCGTTTCTCTGTCCTCTAGTTTTGTTCCCGTTACACACCGGTATAATCAGTCACTCCCTCCCAGATTTTCCCACTGCCTTTGGGGCTCTCCTTTGGCTTTGACCTTTCTTGTCCCCCACCAAGTCTTTGCTCCCAGCTCTGTGACTCACCTTCTGCCTCCCGTGGGCTCCAGTGCCCCGAGGGATCGCAGGGCATCGGGGAAGAGGCGCGGAAGGCGTATTGCACCAGGACTCTTCCTTCCACACACAGATCACATGCTGATCCCACTTCTCTAGGAGGCCAGGAAAACAGGAAAACACACCAACTTAGTAACAGCTGAATGAGCTGCTTATTCAACTATATTAAAAGCAATAAGACTTAGAATTCAGGTCCACTTAACCCTCTTTTTCTCAAGGCACTAACAAGAATGTTTTCTGATGCTGACCTTCTGCAGATTTCAGCTAAGAGCCCATGTAGGCAGGATTTGTGTGCCCTCCATCCAACACAAAATGACAGCAACCTGGGAAATCACATTCACCTACATTTTTTTCTTATTTTTTTTTCCCCCCTCTGCACTGGATCAAACCCCGACAAAAGAAAATACATGCTACTTAGTGTTTAGAGCAGAGAAACTGGCCTCAGGAGATTTCAGATCTATTTCTGCTCCCATCATGGATTTATTTATTGCTTGTAGTACCTTTAGGATTGTAAAGGCTTTGGGCATTCTGATGGTTAGAGGAAAGGGTGAAGTCCCAGGCTCTGAAACCATCAGACAGAGCTGCTCTATGAAGCACAGCTTTGCTAAGTATGCAAGGACCTGCTTCTGGAGGTGTCTCACAGCCCTGATCATTACAAGCCTGGAAAAGGGGTGGGTTATGAACACACAGAATAGAATATACCCTTAATTTTTTTTTTTTTTTTTTGGGAAACAAGGATCACAAAATTTGTAAACCTTGTCTGACCCAGACAAGTAAGGAAACCTTGTCTGACCCAGTAAGCTGCTTATTATTCAGAATTCGTTGTTCTGCTTTAAGTAACACTTCCTGCTAAAAAGGAAAGTTAAAAATTAATTATCCTAATGAGAAAATGCACCTAGGAAAGGACAAGTTTTAGGCAAACAATTTGTGTGTAACACAGTGTACTCTCTACACGACCCAAGTATGGATTAAGTCAATTACTGTAATAATTTATACCAAGCATTACAATCAGCTATGCAAATTTTCGCCATCATAACCACCACTGCATCATTTGTTTCAGCACTGCTTTGAAGAGGGCACTGTGATCCTCAGGCAGAAGTTATTTTGGATGCTCAGTGAGGACACCAGGACTGTAAATTTACTCTCCCAGCTCCCCCCAACCATGCCATCGCCTTTCCCTTTGGTGGTAGGGATGGCACACACTCAGCTGCTCCACAGATTAGCATCTTCCATTTGTTGACAGGGATCTATTTGAAAGTCAGTTTTCTGTTGCCTTCATTAGGCAGAAGCAGGGATTGTCAACGATGGGGCTTGGAATGAAATCAGTGGTAAAACTTGTACCCATTTCAGTGTGGCCACCCCCACAAAGAGACAGCAAATGACTGTCTCAGGCAGAAAGGGATGCACCTGCTGAAAACACCTGAAGAATTAAATGTGACAATAAGGTAGAAGAAAGAAGAGGGAGGCAAAGGTGTCCTCCTCTTCCCTGTATCATCTGTAACACTTTTAATGAAAAACTTTGGGCTTGTTGTGAGCAATTTCTCTCCACGTCCCACTTCACCCACCTGCACTATTGGCATGACACTGCCTCCCTATTTCATTTCCCAGCTGTCTATTTAGCAGTGGTTTAAGTGTCTAACTCAGATTAACTGAATAATACATGCAAAAAAAACCAAAACCAAAACAACAGAATAATAAGTAGCGAAAAATCAAGATACAGAATTATTGTTGTGCAGTTGTTTTTCAGACACATCCACCACCAGTCAGGACAGAAGTCCCAGCAACAATAACCTTTCTTCAGTTTCTCTACAAAGAGACTCCTGCATTAGCACTTGGTCCTGGATGAGGACAGGGCTCTGAAAGCCAAGTTTCCACAATTAGGACTGCTTTTCACTCAAATTAGCAGCTATACAATTTCATCACAGGCTGCCCCGGTGGAAAAAACAGTAGGCTTATGGACAAACATTTCCTTTTACCAGTGAGGACTTGGAGGTAAGAGGAATCACAAGGAGCATCATGTGGGAAAGGCTATGAGCAAACTTTCTCTTTTTACTTTTCCAGTTTGGGAGCCAGACTCAACCCTGATGTAACTCCACTGGCTGAAAGGACTTACACAGGCGATGACTCCTGGGCTAAAGTTTTTGGTCTGCAGACTCTTGCACACAAATCCTACAAACAGCCATGAATGTCAAACCTAATTATGGAATCACATTTACAGGCTTATGAAAACCTAAGCCAGATCCTTACATCTTATGCAGCCATGGACAACAAGGAAAAATGAGCATAAATTGGTTCAAAACACCATTAATTAGGAATGATAGCATATCTGCCACCTTATACACCAGGGCACATGACTCCCCAAAGTGCAGGGTAATGGAAAATCTAGACTTCTCTGTTTTCTAATAAGCCAAGTACTGGGGAAATTCCAGCTTATGAAGTTCAGAGCACAGGAGGAATTCATTCCTACAGCATGATATTTCAGTGAAGTGGATTTAAAATCTAAAGATTACTAGTGAAAAACAGACAATTTCCTTCAGGGCCAGCACCAGTTCAGTGGGCAACTCAAAACCACTAAATATCTGTCATTGCTCTGGGTAAAGAGTGCCTGTTTTTAGGCTAAATTGTAGCTGCTTATTTGAAATTCAGAATCAGTGCTCTCTCTTCTAAGGCACTGAAACTTTCCACCAAGGTTTAAGAGAGTGATTATCAAGCCCAGTCATCTCAATCTGGGACACCACACTGACCAAAATATTTGCTTGCTAAGAATGAGATAGCATCAGATTCATGGAAATTAATGCAGTCACCTCAATGAAAACTTGGAAGAGAAGATGCATTCAAAGTTCTCTGCCCAGGCAGAATTTGCTGCAGAGCCCTATTACAATAACTGTTTACATCTGCCTGTGCATATCAAACAGGAGAACAGTCAATGGATGAACACATCTAATGGATGCAGCCAGGAAATGAAGAGGCTTCTCCTTTTCTCACTTGTTTTCACTTGTTTCGTTGGCTCTGTTATTATTTTATTATTACATATTCTTATATGGGCATGCAACATTTTTTCATGCTTTTTTTGAAAGGGAGGATGGAGAATCGTAAGTATTCCAATCCCACGTGCAATAGCTACAAGAAAAAATGCTGGTTCTTGATATATTTGATTATTAGAGATGTTTGGAAGCTCAACCAGCTGCTGTTGGCAAATTTATGTGCAGGTAAATGACTCTCTAGAGTGAAAGAGCAAGCATCAGTTGAACACTCTAAAGAGGTAAGGAGGGTCTGCCAGGAAGAAGATTTTTCTGCTGTGCACAGCTCATGTATCTACTCTTGCCAAAGTGTGAGAACACAGGACAGCCAATCCCAAATTAACAGGAATCATGAGTCAACACTGCTCTCAGTCCCCAAATCCACATAATTAATCAATAGGAGACCCTATGAGAAAAGCACCTTATGCACCTGTGGCAGAGCTGCATCTAAGCAGGGGAAAGGCACAGGGTCTTTACTTCTACGCTTCCTCTCCCTTCAATCACAGACCTGTCAGGACCTCACACACAGACACAGCCAGCCCAGTGCTGCATTTTTAAACAGAAGGCTAAATTTTCTCTCCCTGACTTTCATTAGGTAGAGGTCACTGCCTGTGCACAGCTCCTGAGAATAAAAGACACATAAAAGGAACCTGAGTTACGCCTGCAGTAGCGTTGTAATTTGGATCAGGAGCGAGCTGTTGAAGTGACACTCCTCCCCTTGCCCACTTAACAGCACTTGGGTCAGTCCTGGAGCGTGGAAGCTGAACCAATTTTGGAGAAACCCGAGTGGAGATGTGCTCCAGGACCACACCTGATGTGCTCCCACCACTGGTGCCATGGGGCACCAGGAACCCCCAGAACCTCTCCAGTGTTGACGTCAGGTCTTCATTAACCACTGTTTTGCACTGGAGATCTACTTATATTGGGCCACAATACTTGCTAATGTAGCCAGAGCCATTCATGCTTTGAAGGCCCTTTTACACTGTCAAAACAGCAAGGAAGGGGCCTCTGTGCATTAGAAACCAGGCCCAAGGCACTCAGCAGCCGAGTATCAGTCTTCTGTTTTTTACATGAATAGTCCCATTGAAGTGAATGAGTTTATTCATTCAAGTGAGGCAAGTAAAATTTGGGCCATGGTGTGCACTTTGTGTAAAAATATCTGCAAAGATTTACAGTATTCCCACACACAGATAAGATTATACTTGGCCAATTTTACCTCCTACTTGTCTTGCACAGTGACCCAATTTCACAAATTGATACAGGCATGTGGCTCTAACCGAGCAGAGCTGAGCACAACAGTACTGGAAGTTCAGCACGTGAGCCTTTCCAGGATTAGTCACTACAATAATACTGTCATCCTTGTTTTGATTAAGAGATCAAAAATTTGGGCATGTTTGAGACAGGATCATTTATATATTCCAGTGACATTTTTAAATGGTCACGGCAACATTTCTGTTTCCATCAGCAGTGGGAATCTCATTTTAACAAGGAATTGGAGTCAAAGTATTTGAGGCTGTCTCTTTAAATCTTTTCGGTAATACTGAGCACACAGATTTGAAAGCCCAAAGGAGTTTGTTTTTTTTTTTTTTTTCCTGGAAAATCACTCTTTATTTAACATATGATAACTCTGTTATGAAATTTTAGATTTAGCAGGCTATCCACTGTGTGTTATTTAAGAAGCAAGTAACTAGAGGTTATTAAGAACATATTGATTGAGTTATAAGAAATATGTAATAAAGGCATATTTGGTTACATAACAATTAACTCTGCATCAACGTGTTTTTAAGAGGCAGATGGCATTTATTTAACACACAATAAGCATCTTCTGAAATCTAAATTAAATTGGAGAAATTTAATTTGCCTAAAAATGATTACAAGCTAAAAAATTCTGAATTAATTTTCTGAACTTCACAAAAGTCCTTTTCACAGGTCGGGAATAAAAGGATTCAGTTACAAAACTGCAATTAAGGCAAGCACTGCTCAGAGCACAAGACCTGTCTTTATTGATTCCTATTAGGGTTTGATTACCCTCCCCATATCAATCTGCAATAAAGGTGGAAAATCTCAGCAGGAAATAACAGCTCTTTGCCCTGTGGGATAAAGTGTAAGCTGGGCACTGAAATGGCCAGGGTGCCCTGGCAGTGCTGGAAGGAGTTTCATCCCTGCTGGAGGCTTTCAAGGTGCTCTCCCAGCACAAAGCAGCAGTGCTGAGGCAGCTCTTTGGGTGTTAATATGCTTGTAAATTCGGCCTCCTGTGCTCTGAACTGCTGCGCTCCTGAAGGACACTCCAAGTTTGCTCTCTATAAAACAACAAAGCAGAAGGTGGAGAAGAAATGCAAATAGGGGAGGTGAGCTAATGGTAATGCGAGAAGGTCAATCATTTAGGGAGTTCTCTGCCAGGACTCCATAGCTCCTGCAGCTCATCCAAGAGCTGTGTAAGAACATTTAGGGGAACTGCCCAGTTGCTCAGCTCATCCTGGGGCAGAGTTGCTCTGCCTGTGGGCTGCAGTGTGCTGCAACTCCTGCCCAGAGCCCAACATTCACCTAATTTTTAATCACTGATATCACATATTGCATATCTGTAAGACAGAAACATCCCCCCACACACACTCTGACCTATAAGACGACACTCATGATATTCAGGGGTTTGGGTCTTTGATTCTGCCTCACACAATTCCCATCTCAGACCCACAGCTCAGGGAAGGAGGGAGCATTTGTCCCTGTCCCCAAGCCCAGCCACCTCCTTGCCCTGTGAGACTACACAGCCCACGAGCTCTGTGTTGTCACAGGAGCAGAAACAAGTTCCACTTTGTCCTTGCCAAGGAAACGTGCAAGAGCAGGAGGGGGAACATGCAGGCAGAGCCGAAGCCCACAGGTATTCGTGAGCAGCAGGAATCACAGGGCTGGAATCTTTGATTGAAAATTCCTCCCGTAACATATGGAGAAAGATTTGCCCTTTACATGGCAAATCAATGGCCTTCAACTGAGCGCTACAGGCTGAGAAAGGAAGAGCAGACAACAGATCAATAACCTCCTCACTATGAACCAATTTAGGAAAGAGCCTTAAGACTGAGCACAGCACATGATCAAGCTGTGATCCCGGAGCAGGGTCCCTATTTCTCCCCTTCCCATCAAATTCAGCACCAGAGTACAGAGCAGAGAGTGATCACCTTTCAAAGAAGTGGCCATCGATGGGTGGAAACCACTCCAGGGTGACAGAGGTGGAGGTTCGAGCCACGATCTGGGGGGCAATGGCAACAGGAGCCGGTTTCTTGGTGGGCTGCCAGCTCTGGTAGACAAGGTCCAGGTAACAGTGCATCCTGGCCACTTGGTTGGGAGTGAAGGAGTCGGTGCAGTCATCGTCTGCAATTAAAACAGAAGCCACATCAGCCAGAGAATTACGACCTGGTGAACAGCAGCTTCTTGCAAGGGCCGGGATGGGCTCTCACAGCACTCAAAAGTTAATGGCCTGTGAACAAATTAGCACAGCCATCACTTGTGGAGGCAGGGAAAGGAAACAGAGGTTAAAAAGGAAAAAAAAAAAAAAAGTGGATAAACGTTCCCTCCCTCTGACCTGGGATACACCTGAACTATCTAGAGATCATCCCTAGATCAGACAGACACATGTGGAGGTGAAGGAACAGAAAGCTTCAGTGCAGCACCTTCTGGCCAGAATTGGGGCTATCAGTGGACCTCTGGTTTAAAAGAATTTAACATTTAAACAAATATCTCTGAGACAGGATGAAAGGGCAAAGGATGGCTGGTGTCAGGATAAAGCACTGACTGGGATTCATGCAAACTATACGTGATAGACTTTTTCAGATTTCTTAGATTAAAACACCACATAACTTTAAAAATACATAAATTTTAAAGTTCTTAAATTTTCTAATGAAAAAGGTTCTGAAAGATCAATTTAGAATTACAAACAATCATTACAAACACTGATTAAAAATGTAAAGTTTGGGTGCAGTTATATAACCGAACCTGAGATTAGCTCAGTTTTTTAGGGTCTGTTGCTAATAATGCCAAGGCTGTGGGTTCAATTCCTGTATGGGTTATTCTCGTAAGAGCTGGACTTGAAGGTCCTTGTGGGTTCCTTCCAACTAAGAATATTCTGTAATTCTGTAAACTTTAGTTCTATGAAGACTCTCCCCAATTACCACTATGATTCTAACCCCTTTCTGAACTTTTCACAGAAGTTTTTTGATATTTCACATTTCTTTTCATTCAAAATGAAGAAATAACTGCGCTGGATGATTTCCCATAAATACCCATTTCTCATTTCATCTTGTTTTCCTCAAACATGATTTGGCAACAAGAACACATCGAGTGCCCCCTGAACACCACACAACTTTACAACTACAATGCCCCAGAGAAGGAGAAAATTGCTGTTTCTCTATTGTGCAGATCACAGAGGGAATAAATATGTTGTGCAAAGTCACCCAGAAAAGCTACACTGAGGAACTTGATGTTAGCACTTCAACCATTTCTCTGGTACTCTTCCCATCAGATGCAAAGCTCTTGAAAACACAGAATGTTTCTTCTGCCTGCAGAGTTCCCAGCTCAGCCCAGCCCGGTCCCAGCTGGGACCTGTGCACGCTGCTGTGACACAAACAATGACAGCTCAACTGACAGGTCAACTTCTGCACTTCTCTGGGAAGATGCAGGTCACCAAAAGCTGCTCAGGGACATCGGAGGTTCAACGTTGTCACAGCGTCACTGGATGCTCTGATGTTCTCAAGTCTCTGTGGTGGTACTCCAGAGGAACAAACAAAAATTATGAATTTGTTTTAAGGAGAACTGTGTATTTGCTGGGCGATTTAAAACCTGACCACACCTTCCCAGAGGTGCAAGCAAAAGGAGACAGGTACAGCTGGGATCCTGCCCCACGAGCAGCCCCCACCCGCAGCGAGGACACACCAGTCCACGTGTTCTCCTGCATCTCTCCCAGTTCCACTGAGCAGGGACCCTCCTCTGATCAAACACGAACAGACAGACAGACACCACTCGCTTGACAATATCTACAGCTCCCTGTGGGTATGCAAAAAGCTGCTTTAATATGACACCTCTGGATTTCCTCAATAATTATCGATGGTCTATCCCTGAGAACGCTGTAAAAGCCATAAATATTCCTCACGGAAGCACAGAAGGGGACAAAGGCCCTTAATAGCCATCATAAAGGAACAATAAAATATATACAGGACAAAGCAGTGAAACAATGGCACAGGAGAAAGATGACCTGCATTCTCAATCTGTTTAAACATCAGCACAGTCTGGGTCCTGGGGGTGGGGAAGGGAGGAGAGGAGAGGGAGAAAGATGTTTCATTCGATATCAAGAAAGGCTCCAGATCCTCAGATAAAGTAATAATTCAATACTTTGCTGGGATGATTATTCCAACAGAATTCAGAGGCAGAATTCCTAATGATTTCATGAAAAGTTGTCTAAAAGACCAACTTATCTTTTACTTGGGAACAGCACGGATATTTGGACTTGTAAAAACAATTTACAAGTCCTGTTTCTCACACTACTTAATCTTCTGGACATCGTAACTTGTTAATCCAGGGAAATAAAAGTTACCCATTAAGCCAGTGCTTTGCTCAGAGCTGGGGGTAACTGGACAGATGGATGTTAGACAGGGATAGACAGACAAACACAAGATGATCAGGCTGTACATGAGCATCAAAACAGAAAGGAAAGAAAGGCAGTTCTTAGGGCTGCATGACCTCAACCTACATGCTTCAAAGCTGAATTTCGACAGCAATTTGATATCCTGATATATTTTACTCCACTGGCAACAACAGAAAAGCAAACAGACTCATGCATGAGCTCTAGAGGTATCTATCATGTCACTTCACTTAATTTTTCAAGGGAAAAAACCAAAAAGGGTTTCAGCTCAGAACACGGGCACACATGGAGCTCCCAGGAGCAGACAGGTATCTCCGTGGCAGCCTCCATCTCAGCTCTCCAGTCAATTGGCAAGTTCTCTTTGGAAGGAGAGAGCTCAGTGTTTGGAACAGCAGGCTCCACCCCTTGTCACATCCACACAGCACGTTGGGTGGATATTGTCCTCTGAAGTGGCCCTGACTTATCTGTGTGATCTTACAGGAGGCTGTACCAGGCAGTCAGGCTCCCTGCCCTTCCACAGGCACCACAGCTGAGGAGCTGACTCAGTGTGTTTGTCCCTGAAAACACCCTCTAAACAAACAGAAGAATAAAGAGAAAACTAAGCGTCACTTTTAGCTGGTGCCACAAAGGGCACAAAAGCATTTCTGTTATAAATCATTTCAATCCGTGCCCCAGATGACATTAAACACTTTGCTTCTCTACAGTTTTATTACAGAATAAGCACTCCTGTGACCTTTTGAGTGGGCAATCTGTGTTTTTGCCTGGAGTATAAAGGTGCCCTTCAGTGCCTGTAAGTATACTGCCTTTAAAATGTTGTTGATGCTGTCAGCTTGCTGTCACAGACCTTCACCACAGTGAGGCCGACTCAAAATATAGGGAAATATAAGTCAAGGTATCCTGTTCTTTCTGGGAAATATCAGAGGATTCCTCAACTCCCCTTGAACTTCCAGGGGTGCAGCAAGGACCCACCCCAGCCCCATCTGATTGATCAGGGTCACAGGAGCTCATGCTCTCCTTGTGTTACACCCTGCTTGAGGTGTGCCAGGAGCTGGCACAGTGCTGTGCCTGCAGACACCTGCACAGTTCTAACCACATCAGCTTTTGCTTAAGGAGCTTGTTCTTCTCAGAGGGGCGGCTTTACCACATTTATACACAGCCTTTGGAGTTGCATTTCCAGTACAAACCACCACAGCACACTGGTAGTCCTTGACCAGGAAGAATCCCACTGTTCACACCCTAATGATGAAACTCAGATATGAATGATTCTGATTGAACAACAGTGACTCCAAAGCAAACCTAAACATGGCATTTCAACAGACACCTGGAGGCACAAACAGTGTCACATCAGTTGTCCATTTGTCACAGGTTTATCCTACAGCCTTGGTGGTATCAATAAAAAAAAAATGGCCAGTCTTCGCGAACGAAGAGCCGGGGAAGGTCCTTACCCGCATATGCAGATTAGGCCTTCGAGCCTGCGCAGTGGATTTTTTAGGTGACACACAGTGTGCGCGGAACTGAGGCCACCCTTTAATCCTGA